>CM061534.1:122972219-123006885 GCA_030545055.2 Neoaliturus tenellus | reverse complement strand
ACCCCGTAACATTACTACATATCATCCAAACCAGCACATTTAATTTGCATAAACAATAATTATGCCAGTTGTAAAGCTTCTTAAAACTAGTTTCAAATGATTTAAGTGTTTATAACTAGCAATATGTATAAAAAAATCTGCATAAGATTTGTATTATGTTGGTTTATTAAATAAATGTGCAACACGTTTTTTTTAGTTCTTTAGAGAATAATAGTAAAAATGTTAGACACGAATGGTCCATGTGTCGGAAGTATTTATCGTACGCTGTTCCCCCCTCCCCCCCCCTGCGCGGCCACTGTAGTGTAGTGTAGAGTGGCGAGCCCATCCACTGCGCTGTTTACGTTTATTGTCCGACATTAGTATCAGACGCGGCCGCTGGTAGCGCCACTGTCGCCCGGGACTTCATTATACTCATTAAACCTCGGTCTATTGTAATGCATGCAAATGATATTGTAATTAACCGCACAATAAAAAGTTCAACAGGAAATCACGCATAATTTATTCATCGGTTAATTTATAAATGTATGTTCGGCGGTGCAGCCTCTTTTGTTGTATCGGGCTATTCGATTTCCATATACATTCGGTTACACTGCACGGCCCTAGTTTACTCGGCGTGTGCGCGTGTGTGTGCGTGTGCGCGCGTGTGTGGAGGTGCGTGTGCGTGTGATGTGTGCGGTGTTGACGTGTGTTCGCTGTTAATTAGATGTGGTTTAATGTCGTGATGACGTTGGAACGCTGTTATTCCCATGGAGCTTTGCCGCTGTAATAACTCTATCGTATTATTTACTCGTTTATATGTTATGCATGCTACATGTAATGTGTACGTGACGCCGATAAAGTTTGAGTTAGAGATTTGGTATATAAATTATTGTTGCCTAGGTTTTATTCACGTAAAACTATATCAGATGTGCATTTTGTAGGCAAGTCCTAATGTATGATGTCAGGACAGAACTCTACCATATTGAACAATGCGGATTTGATATTAAATAATGTACGATAATTATCATTGGAGAGTACCTATAGTATGCGGTTTTCCACTTCATGGAAAACTTGTCTACATGGACACACTGCACAGAGCGCTGTGAGCGACTAATTTGTTTTATGAATTGAAAAATAACTCGCGCACACAAAATAGTTTCCTCATTTTGGTGAATTTGATGTCATTCAATACTGGGGAGTTGTTGTCTTGAAATGTATAAGTTATAGAGCATCGTTATTTTTTGGGGGGGTTTAACCCCACGTTGCTCTTTCTAGCCCCAAGCTTATCCTAAATCTCGATGACAGAAATCGCACTGTTTGAAATCCATTCTTAGTCACGACTTGGCCAATGTAGGGCAATGGTAGGGGCGTTGAGTGGCAGTGGCTAGGTTCGCAGCAGCTGTTTGATGTTTGATCGTTCACGGTTCACGCCGATGATATAAGTAAGTATCACGGTCGGCCGATGATAGTGGAGTAGCCGCCATGCCGCGCGCCATTGTGGATCAAGGAGGCTTTTCACACATTTCAAGATGGACGCGCGCCGCGCCGCGCCGCCTCACGTAGCGGTATTGTTTTGAGCTAGTGAGCCTCTCAAGCCCCTCATTGCCCCTCCCCCCGCATCGATATGATCGTCTCGTCCGGTCGCCATCTTTTATCACTCATTACGTCGGTGTCGCACGCGATGACAAAAAAATCCTCTTTTTGAGGGAATCCCATTTTCGTATAATTAAGTAGTAAAATTTTATAATTGGGGCGTTTCGCAAATTGGTGCTGTAATATTTTCAACGGGCTTAATGCACTCATCAATGTAAATGGCGGTCTCACGGCACGCAAATACGCCACGGACGGTTAGGTTATGCGTTTCCGGTTATTATGTGGGCATTACGCCAAGGTGAGGGGGTGCTGACAGACGTGAGAACGGGCAAACGGCCGCTCTGCACGAAAAACGGCACTCGGTACATTTATGTTTCATTGTAATGTAGAAAACAAATTAAACGTCGATGGGTTGGTGTTCAAGTTATTATCTTTGCAGTGGTGAACAGGGGTTTGAATTCAGTATTTTTGAATGAAGTGTTTTCCACAACCTTGATATTCTATGCACCTTTGTGCATAGGTGTACATTTTATCAGGACTATCATGATATTTTTAATATATCCTGGGTTGAGGTCCACATGTCTTTAAAATCCATAAATAAAGAATATTCAGAAACTGTTAAATAGTTCTTTCAATCATAAATAAGTACAGCAAAGAAAACACGGAGGAAATACCCAACGAATTATACTCTAGCTGTATCGTTCTTAATTTTCCTTTACTATTTTCCATTCAGAATGAGTTTACCACCCTGCTTAAATAACATACTCTCCTCCCTTGTAGTGGAGGTAATTGTAACTGCGGAACTGGTGCCCTCAATGAGGCTATACCGACTGCAGATCATTACAGTTTACAGTTACCGACCTCAGTGGAGAGGGTGCATCCCAGTGGAGTTACCGACTGCAGATCGTAGTTACAGTTATAGTTACCGACCTCCTCGTCTCATTACCCTCACTCTGTATTGTGGTGGTGGTGGGAGGGGTGCAATGAGACGGAACTGTTGAACCGCTGTTTTTTTCACCGTCTGAGCACAGCTGGCGTCCCGGGGGATAAATCTTGCGACTAAACAAATTTCCCGACACCGAACTGAACAAATCCCTTCTTGACTCTGTTGACTCGAACGATTGTCTTGTTCAGCTCCTTTGCGACTTGGACGCTGTCTTTTTGACCCAGAAAAAAAAAAACGGAATACAATTATGATTTTTTATACAAAATTACATCATATTTCAATTTTTTTTATTTAGATAATTTTATTAGTTAAAAAAATATTATAAATTGGTATTTTAATATAGTTGGTGGAGAAAAAAGCTGAAGCCAGCAAACTTTAGATATACTGCATGTATAACTTGTTGTATGCTTATTGAATTATGATCGTTTTGTTATGAGATAGATTTAACACAAAAAGTTTTAATCTGCAAAGTGTACTTGATTCACAAAATGCCAGCCTGTATTACAAAATAAATGTTTTTACATTTTCTTTTATTAGAAAATACTGTAAGACCAGCAAACATACAAAGGTAATTGTTATATTGACCCAGTGTCATTGCTGTTTTAATAAGGCTACTAAAACATACCTTATGGTACATTTTCTCATTCATTCCAAGGATGGCCAAAGTAATGCTAGATACAAAGAAAGTTAAATACAATTAGACACAATTCTCTTGCAGGGGAGGGGGAGGGGGCCAGGTGATATCATTGTAACCCATTTTTACAAAGAAAGAAGAACGTTTCAGCGGCCTTCGCTTTGATGCAAATTAAGTCAGAGGACCTTTGTGAAGTAAATATCAAAGAAAGACACGATAATTTAGTTCAGGCAGAAAAGAAATTCGGAGAGACAACGTAACATTAAAGAATTTAATTGAATTAAAAGAGAGACTTGGCAAATAGAATTGAGAGCCTATTATTATCATAGCCGGAATCTCCGTCTGAGCACCCCCAGGATTATGTTGTTCTATTTTACGTTTTTCTTGCTAAAGAAATTGTCAGTTGGAATGTTGTCTCGCACCAGGCTGCAAAAAGGTCCATTACAACACATTACTTTGTCCCAAAACATCCCTTCATGCCTGTGAGGAAGTCTTACTTTAGAATTTAACCTAGTTTGTATGATTTCTTTGCCATATTATTAGTATGTCTTGTTAGTATTGTTTCATTCTTTACCTTTTACCAGGTATCCTACAGTTTTGTAAACATACGATAATAATCATAAATTCAAGACTTCAAGACATAGGCTATATACTGTCGTAGGATGTAAATCATAAATTGAAAAGTTATATGAATAAAATGTATTGATACTACAAATTTGCATCAGTCATTTAAAGCCGCGTTTACACCGGAGTTGGAGCACCTTGGAGACCGGAGTTGCAGACTTTTATCGGCAATCTCGATTGCAGACGCTAGTTGCAGACAGAAGTTTGCAACTTGTGCTTGCAACTGTACACAGTTTGCTTCTGCAACCGCAACCTGCAACCGAGCCATCAGGCAGTGTGTATAATGCCGAATGGTGGGAAAGGAAGTGACGTAGCGACGTAGCCAATGGGCGGGAGGGGTGGCGGGGTTAGTTGCAGACTCAAGTTGCAGATCAAATAGGCGCTGCAACTCGGGTTGCCGACCGGGGTTGGCAACCGCCTTTGATCTTTACCGACTCCGGTCGGAAAACCAAAATTCGGTCTCCGACTCGAAAATTCTGTTTCAACTCCGGTCGGCAACGCGAGTTGCAGTTGTTTTAGTGTGTCTGCAATCGAGATTGCCGATAAAAGTCTGCAACTCCGGTCTCCAACTCCGGTGTAAACGCGGCTTAAGAGGGCGTTGGAGTGCCGCCATGTTGGATTTATTTCCCATAAGAGCAATGCTAAACTTGTCTCCGGCATTTGTCATATAATTTCTTTATTTTTTGTCGGATTGAATAGCGTTTGAATCACAATTAAATTCCCCGTTCCTTTTGCGAGATCGATACTTTGTAAATAATTTATAAAATTCTGAAGAAAATGTTTTAAAAGTAGTAAAAAACTTGCTTTGTTATTTCAAGTTAGTATAAAACTATAATTTTTATAAAAAATTCTTCTCGCAAACCAAATCCGCCTTGATGAACCCTTTATTTAAAGCTATAAACCATTATCTTCTGATTATAAATAAAAGAGTTATTTGACATCCCGTTTAACATTGCTCTTATGGGGGAAAGGCAGAATTTGGATTGATTCCAACGCCCTCTTAAGTGTACTAATCAGTTCACCACAGATACCTATCACTTTTGATTTAAAGTAGTCTTTTATTATTACACATATAATTATACTACAGTAATAACCGGATACCATAGTTTTAAAACTGCAGGCATACCGTGAATTAATTCAACTAAACTTTTTACACTATTCTACCAATTATGCCAAAGAAAAATTAGGTCCATATTTGCTTATAGACGTAATACAAAAAATTATGAAATGACTTCCATATTTATTTAACACTCTCATCCCCTTTCGCCCCCCCCCCCTCCACTTCCATCACCTTCCTCTCATTGGAAGGTGTGGCAGGAAATGTACCAGCAGAGCTCCTCGCGCGGCTCCCTTTATACCACATAATCACAATAATGAACCAGTAATGGACCGTAATTTTCAAAATTCCATCTCCGCGATTCGTACCGCTCCACGTACCGCGGCCATGTGCCCTCATCTCCGGACAAAACTGTCACATTTTCGACACCGATGGCGCACTAAACTCTGTCACTTGGTGGTAACGTCAACTTAGTGTACCGTTAATGGATTTGTTTTAATTTGAATAATTTACAAATATATATTGTCTGGATAGGTGTTTATGTTGACAGAGAAAACTGGATGACACATTTTTTACATCCATCGAATGATAACTTTACGTATACAATGTTCACCATATCAATACAATTTGTATTACTGTATTAATTTGAAGTGCTAGATTGTACTTACACTCGAGATCAAACAATTGACTCTAAAATCGCACGTCTCTACACAGCATACTTTCTCTGACTTTATTCGTGTCCAACTGTACAGGGCAGCAACTATAAATGGTGAAGGTGGTTAACTTTTTACTATCAATGCTTCAATAATCGATCTTCTTATTTACAAGTAAAGCCGAATTTTCTGTAAACTTTCCCAAAACTTTTACCGCTATAAATTAAATGTTTTCCTTACTATTTTCAAAACTAATTAAAGAAAACCCCTTATTTAAAAAGCACAATCTATAAAATTATGTTTAAGTCAAAACCTTGACGACACACCACCATAGAGGTTGAGTGAAGTCTTTCGTAATTTGAACCTCGACATTATTCCAAACAGGGAACTTCTCCATCCCTTACCTAAAGCTAATTTAATTTTGAGTCCGGGCGTTCGGGAGCAGATGGTGCATGTTTCAAAATTTGACGTGACTCGGTTGAGTGATGGTTTGGTCGTAAACGGAACTGGGGTAGGGGTTGCCCCATCTTCAATATCTGGGGCACAACGCTGATGGGGCAAGGCAATGGCGAGGGGAAGGGAACACGGGGAACAACGCCACCACTGGGTCAGGAGCATGCATAAGAAAACAGGATAGTCGAGGGGGAGCCATCGTTTCGTTTGCTTCTATACACAATGAGTGTTAGAATATTTGCGAAAGAATGTTAACTTCTTTTAGTGTTAAGTGTAATTTTATTTAATTCCTCCTTAACCTTGTGCGAAGAGATTCTTTACTATTGTTGCTGTTTTAAAGTTCTTCTGTCAATAAACTGTACTTGATAACATCGTATTGACTTTTTTAAGCATTTTGTTACATATAAATGTTATTATTGTATGTAGACAGTGGTTAGATAATGTGAGGCTCAAAATGCACGTTGCCACACTTATTTAAAGTACTGTAAACAGCATAAATTAAGCTACAACATCATTTCAAAACTTAATATTGGATCTCAGCCGGGTAAAAACATTATCTAATTCAAAATAGGTGCGTAGTGTCTACATCCAATTCAATTAAATTCTGTACACTTAAAACAGGACAAAAGCAGCAGCTTATCAAATCGAAATTCCCCATAAATCAGTGAGTTACCGAAGCGTATCTCCCGCCCAACCGAACTACCATAGGAAGCATTCAAATTCAGCCAACGCAGGTTTAATATATGGCCCAACAAACAGCCGGCCGTGTATCTTGGCCGGATATCAACTCACTAATCAGTCCTTCCATCTCTATACGAAAAATCAATGGTATTCAATCACTGGAGTGGCCCGTGCCTTTTTTCGCCGCCGCATATCAATTATTTATCTGAGTGAGTCACGTGGTGTGCCAGCTGTGGTGCTGTGGTGCCAGATGCGGTATGGTACGAGGGCTCCCATTGGCTGATCGGGGGCGAGATAGCGTGACGGGCCAATGGCAGACGAGCTCACATTGCTTTGTTGTCAAGGTTCACAGCGCGTGACATCGCCCGCCTGCTGCTAAAAAAACGTAATTGGAACTGAAAACGTCATTTGTCCTAATGCATTGAAGATTGCGAGCGAAAATGGCGCTGAGCGCCACTGCATGCCTTGTAGCTTCCAGTATGCTTTGGAAGTGAATGCATGGTGTAAGAATATAGTTTACCGTTTTAGAACGTAAGACACTCAATTTTTGACGCGGTTTATACACGAACTTATTAGATTAATATTTTAGAGAAACTAAGAGTTAATATATGGCGGTTATTTCGATTATGTTACCTCAAGACAAGTTTACTGCCTGTGTACAAAATATAAATGCCCAGCTAATTTATTTCAATATTTTTGTCGTCGTAAAGATTATTACACAGCAATTAATTTGTCATCAAGAAAGACTATTTTTATTCATTATAAAGATTTAATGTTACAGTTACATCTACTGTATTAAGAGCGCAAAATACGTTATTGCCGCTCAGGAGCGGCCAAACATTTCGAGAGCGCCACGAGTCTTTGTGCTCGTAATACACACAAGATTTTTCCTACACCATAATTGCACCAGATTAAATTATTTATTGCATACAAAATTTAATTTAGGTTATGTTAGAATTTTCTGTTGGAACACACTAACAACTATCTAACTTAACGTCAAACTAAGAAAACAGCAATTACTAAACGACAACAATGACCAACAAATGTGATATGGTTTGTAGCAACAGCTGACATTAAATAGCCAATTTGATTTTGTGTGCGGAAATAAAATTTTAAAGCGGTAATGAACTGTTTTACGTATACTGTGTATAGGTGTAACAATGTAATTATTTCCACGCAGTGGTAGGAAAAATTCTAAACCATGTAAAAGCGCACTAAAATTCACATTGAAAAACATCGTTTAGAAGAATGTTTTTTACTCAGTGTCAACGAGGTTAGCATTACATGTACCGTGTTCCCACTTAAATCAGCGAGGCTTTTTGAAGACACGTTTCTGGAGCCAAATAATTACTAAGGAGGGCCGGGCCGTCTCCCAAGTACTGTAATAAGAAAAATTACAAAGGCAGGCCGTATCCCGAGTGAATGCAAGTTGTCCATTGAGCCGGTCGCGACCGCGACGGTGCACCTCGGAGCTCAAATGCATACAATTAATATCAGCTGACCCGCGGTAAAATATTGCAGCTCGGTCTACAATGCTACAATGCTACAATGCCGGGTGTCCCGCTCATATCTGATTGATTCTCCCTCTCTCTCGTCCCGTCCCGGCCTTGTAATGAATATTATGAACCCCCGACAAGTGCGTGCATGCCCCGCCGCCGCTGCGACTCTCCTATCGAGTAAATAATATCTACTTTATGTGCAGACTGGTTCGCGTCCACTTATCTGCCTTATTTATTGTATGTATTTCTACTTTATGTGTCTGGGAACTATTAATCTATTCATATATATTGAATCACCGAGAAGAAACAACTTACTTATTTTGTTTCCAGTGTGATTCGAAATCGACTGTTCACGTTCTGCATGTTACTGTTTGTATACACGACCTTGTCTAGGAGTAACTTATCTAATGTGTTTTAGGTGAACGCGGTTTAGCCATTTATATATTTGATTCAAAGAATATTGTTTTGTTGTAAATAACTGCTAAAAACAATTAATACCCCCGTCGCAGCAGACCTGCGTACTCAGCGAATTTCCAATGGAATTTCAGATTATTTACTTTCCCCATAAAAAAACACCATAGGATCAAGTATGTAGGTTTGCTGCCATTGGGTGTTGTTAGAAAATCTAAGTTAATCAATAATTGGTGAATGTAAACACAAAATTGTATCGAACTCTGGGAATTTTTTATTTTTCCCATAAACCCCATGGGGGTGAGTATGTAGGTTTGACGCCATATGGGTTTTGTAAGCAAGTATAAGTTAAACTTTATATAGATAATGTATCTACCAAATTTGATTAAGTTATGTCAATAAATAAGCAAGATACAGGGTTTCTTGATTTCCCATAAGAATAACATGGAAAACACATTTTTGGATTTTCCCCGTAACCAGTTATGCTATGAATAAAAATTCAAAATACCAAATTGTTTGTTTTTTTAAGCTCTTTTAAATGGTTTCAGTTAAAATTGATGAATTTTAAAAATTAAGGTCCAAAAATTCCAAAAACCCATTTTTGACCCCTTTGAAACCCCATAAAACCCCGTTCCCATGGTCCGATCATTCTGGTTCGTGAACTCAACCTAGTAGGCGCTGGCTTACACCCCTGTACCAAATTTCATCAAAATCGGAGGTTCCGTTCAAAAGTTATCGTGTTTATGGACACATATATATATATATATATATATATATATATATATATATATATATATATATATATATATATATCAATTTGAACGAACGGTGTTTTTGGCTTCTAGGGACCTCAAAACGAAAAAGTATCATGTCCCGGGCTTAGGTCTTACCGTGACTACTACCGTAATAGCGTATTCCCTATAGGGAAATTCGCTAAAAATAACAATAAAATGTCAAAGCAACTTCTCTTTTAATTTTAATTTTACTTATAACTTGTAGTCTTTAAATCAGAGTATTTGTAATACCTAGTCATAATAAAACTTCTTGATCAAACAAATTTGATCAAATATCCTTTTACAAACGCATAAAGCCTTCAACTAGTTAAAAGACTTCCGAAAACGGGACTTTAAAACCTTTTTCACAGAGTTGAAGCAATAAGTTAACAACAGTTTGACAACAATCGTAGAAGAAGTGTGTCGCATAGCGGAAACGTCTTTTTGTATCGGTTCGGTTTACTGTTATTTGAAAAGTTAGCTCGGCGGCGGGGCGGGCGATGGGAAGGGTATTCAAATGAGGCGGCAAAGAATGCCATTCGATACGGCGGAACCGCAGTGAAACTCGCGCTCTTCAACTTAATTAACCAGATAAAGGGAACACTCGGGCGAGCAAGGCGGCACGGACTAATGTTTTAATCGGACCGGAGAGCTACAGGTACGGGAGTTATGGCAAAAACCGCCATTAGCTTGGGCGCGATGTAGCTGTCTAATTAAAACAACACGCATGACCGGCTCGCGGTGTACAGCCGCCGATACTGCCGCCGCCGCCGCTACGATATTCCATCACATTTTGATAATTTGACGGCCCCATTCAGGTGACAAATTGCCTTTTACGCAAACGGCCCTTTATCGGCTGACCGGTCATGAATGGGCTGATTGTGTTAATTTTATTTAGGCCTATGTTAAAATATAAAACTTTCCGGTGTATGTATATAATGAGTCATAATTGTTTAGCGTCCACTAATAAAATATAATTGCGTCTACCAGATCGGATAAACTGCGAAACAATTAATTAATATGCGTAGTTTAGGATTATTTTTTTACTTTACATTTACACTTATACAACCAACTAACATAGAAACTGTCGTCACTGAGAAGTTAGAGTTTGGTTCGTGAAGACCCTGTCGTCCACTACGGGGTGGCCAAGAAGTGTCCGGCAGCTTTGCGAGTGTCCAGTGTCCAGTGTATGGTCCAGTGTCTGGCCAGTGTTGTCCACTTTTGGCCATTTGTCTCCCGCCCACCTCCGTCTATCCGATTCTCCATGATATACTCGCGACTTTATCTCTTTCCCTCATATTTCATCAAAACAGTCGCTCTTTCGATTTTACCGATCACATTTCTTGCACTCTGGGTCCGCCAGTTAAAAATATAGCTTTGTTTTTTGCACACTCTTTGAGGTTGCCAAGCTCTTGCTTTAGTGTAAATATTTCTAAGTACCTTTATGAAACAAATGGTTAATTTTATTAGTGGAAGCCTGCTAATGATGTTAAGGTATAATTGTAGATAATCGTCATGAAAAATTACATATTACTTATTGGAAGAGGTGTAGCCTAAAATAATTTCGAATATAAATCAATTCAAAAAGTACAACAATGCGAATATATATCGATCAAAAATTGTCAGTGTAGGCCTAATTAACCAAGGTCCGGGGAATTCTATGACGATGTAAGGCATTAAACCCACACCATATTTCCTGTTTGTTCCAAATATGTAACGATAAAACGTAGCCTACAAGGTATACTAAAAAACATTCATGTTGAAATAATAAAACGAGTCTCGGATTGGGCCCGATGATGACCGGTGTGACTGGTCGAACTCGATCGCCATTATAAGATCTTTTATATATATTTACCGTCTTGTAAATAATTACAGTATAAGTGTAAATATATCGAGTAGTGTTGGAAGACGTTTTATTATTTCATCCTGAATATCAGTACCAGAACGTATAATGCTAATCAAGAAGTTATTTTAAAAATATTGAGCCCATAAAATCGACTTCAACAATTTTCTTAAGACGTTTACTCCTTAAAAGTTAAACCACTCGCAAGGGTGTTACCATCGAGTTACAAATCTTAGCAAAGCCGACAAGAAACATTTAGCTTCCCCAGGAGGCAGGAAGATCCCATTTGCAGGATAAACCTGAGCAAAAAGCGAGGAGATGACTGCACCTGTAACTGTGCCAAGTCATTATCGGTGGATCCTATTTGGAGAGGCCAAATCCCCCGGGATCCATCCGCTGATCGGGATTTTGAGCTCAGCTTGGCCACAACCTATCAATTACATCTCCCCGCAACTTGCCCCAATATTTTTGCGGATTGTACAATATTTACTACGAGCCATCAGTTTTATCCGTCTTATGTTTTAGGGTGTAGACGACAGTCATTATTACGTAGACTTTTATAGTATATCTTTTTTTTGCCAAGCATATTATTGGAAATCAAACTTGGGTTGTTGTAATGTATAATTTATTAAAGTAATTTTTAACTTTAACCTTTGGACTGTACCTTACACTTACGACGAATTACTTATAGACCAAGGAACAACCCAAATTGTTATTATTTAGCACTGTAAAACATTATTTTAAGTTTAAGCGCAAAAGCAACTAAATCAACGGTTGGAATTTTTATGTAAATCAACACCATGTTCACGTAAGTGGTCTCTTATTAAAAACGAAAAGTTTATAGAAAGAGACGTCCTTTTTTTTGAAATGTTGTAAAACCAATAACAGTTTTTGTTTTCAATACGTATAAAAATGTAAACTAAATAAATAAAAACGAATATTTTAACTAAATTCCGTATAAATTTAAAGAAATTTAAATTACTATGCGACACATATCTCCTTTCTTAATATCCAAACGTTACTGGTTTATTAACTGTAACAGTTTTGTAAAACATAATATCCTCTTTGATTGGACATGAGTTTTTCCCTATGCAGCGATAAAACCTTGGCCGCGCCAGAGGGAGGCGGACAAAGAACCCCACATACATAAGTGATGCCCGCCAGGTGCCAGACTACCTGTAAACGTGGTGTAAACTTTTTACTGCCCCTTGTCTGCCTGTGACGCTCCACGGTGGGATGAGGATGGAGGATAAAAGTGACCGAGCCAGAGAGATGCGGACAAAGAACCCCACATACATAAGTGTTGCCCGCCAGGTGCCAGACTACCTGTAAACGTGGTGTAAACTTTTTACTGCCCCTTGTCTGTCGGTGACGCTCCACGGTGGATGGAGGATGGAGGTGACCGAGCCAGAGGGAGGCGGACAAAGAACCCCACATACATAAGTGTTGCCCGCCAGGTGCCAGACTACCTGTAAACGTGGTGTAAACTTTTTACTGCCCCTTGTCTGTCGGTGACGCTCCACGGTGGGATGAGGATGGAGGTGACCGAGCCAGAGGGAGGCGGACAAAGAACCCCACATACATAAGTGTTGCCCGCCAGGTGCCAGACTAGGCCTACCTGTAAACGTGGTGTAAACTTTTTACTGCCCCTTGTCTGTCGGTGACGCTCCACGGTGGGATGAGGATGGAGGATAAAAGTGACCGAGCCAGAGAGATGCGGACAAAGAACCCCACATACATAAGTGTTGCCCGCCAGGTGCCAGACTACCTGTAAACGTGGTGTAAACTTTTTACTGCCCCTTGTCTGTCGGTGACGCTCCACGGTGGGATGAGGATGGAGGTGACCGAGCCAGAGGGAGGCGGACAAAGAACCCCACATACATAAGTGATGCCCGCCAGGTGCCAGACTACCTGTAAACGTGGTGTAAACTTTTTACTGCCCCTTGTCTGTCGGTGACGCTCCACGGTGGGATGAGGATGTAGGTGACCGAGCCAGAGGGAGGCGGACAAAGAACCCCACATACATAAGTGATGCCCGCCAGGTGCCAGACTACCTGTAAACGTGGTGTAAACTTTTTACTGCCCCTTGTCTGCCTGTGACGCTCCACGGTGGGATGGAGGATGGAGGATGGAGGTGACCGAGCCAGAGGGAGTCGGACAAAGAACCCCACATACATAAGTGATGCCCGCCAGGTGCCAGACTACCTGTAAACGTGGTGTAAACTTTTTACTGCCCCTTGTCTACCTGTGACGCTCCACGGTGGGATGGAGGATGGAGGATGGAGGTGACCGAGCCAGAGGGAGGCGGACAAAGCACCCCACATACATAAGTGATGCCCGCCAGGTGCCAGTCTACCTGTAAACGTGGTGTAAACTTTTTACTGCCCCTTGTCTGTCGGTGACGCTCCACGGTGGGATGAGGATGGAGGTGACCGAGCCAGAGGGAGGCGGACAAAGAACCCCACATACATAAGTGATGCCCGCCAGGTGCCAGACTACCTGTAAACGTGGTGTAAACTTTTTACTGCCCCTTGTCTGTCTGTGACGCTCCACGGTGGAACGCGGGATGGAGGATGGAGCTGACACCTCGACCTTGCTGAATGTGAATTAACTAAATATATCTGCACTACATACTTAATCATCTTCCATGTGTACTTGGTTGCAAGTGATATCGACCAATTTTATTTTGAATTTCTAACAGTATTTGCATCTTAGGATGATTTTTATTGTGCTTTTTGTATTGTAATGTGCCTCGATAGTTTTAAGTCATTGATTGTGTTAGTTTGTTTGTTTATTTGTTCTATAAAATCAGTGTGTATAGGAATAAACAAGAGTGTTACCACAATCTAATATTACAGAACATAAGCATTTTATTATTAATTTAATATATTTTTTTTGGAAACACAAATTTAAATTTGTGTGAAGTCTCTTGTAAATTTGTATTTATAACTATAGCCAATTCACTAAATTACCTTCTCTTTCGATTTTGTATCTATAAATGAATATTTTTAGTTCTCTTACAAAATCAATGAATTTATTTAAATAAAAAAATATACAATTATGAATTAGCCGTATAAAGCAAAATATGTTCAAATATGAAGTTTCTTAAACATTTTCCTGGAAATCAGGCCATAAAGTGAAGAAATCCCGCACTAATGCTAGTCTTCTTTTACCCCCATAAAAGCATTAACAACAAAATAATTAACTTCCCACCTCTAGCCGGGTCGGGGGTTCCGCCTCCACCCAAGGAACATCGGCTCGCCTCTACGTCTCGGTTGGGCGGGAAGGATGATACGAAAACATGGAGTGTTGTTCCCGTCAAACACACCATGAACGGTTTTTGTCGCACCTCTGTGCGATGATTGGCCGACAGAGAGCGTCGCCTATTACACGCCGCCAGCCGGAATACAATGTCGATTCTGTTGATAACCGTTGCGGGAGACACGTAAAGCGTCATTTTCCGAGAGATCGAGCGGCAAGGGGAGATGACACGGGAACAATTGCCTGTCCCGACCGCAAGAAATTGCGCTCCGTGAGAAATGTGAGACCCTCATACTCGCACCTCCAGTTTTTGTCAAGACAATGACTTTTCCACCTCGACTCCCCACCCACACTTTTCTTCGTTTACCACTTATTTCCCATTTGTCGCCGGAGGGTTAGTCACACCTCGGGGGTAAGACAATGGAAACTCTTCATCTTCAGAGGGAGGAGACTATACTATTATATTTATACCTTCTCAGTTTTCTTTATTTTTACCCAATTTTTTCATCACATAGAAAGAATAGATTATTTTATAGTGTTAATATTTTTTTCATATTTAGATTATTGTGTATGTTGTTTTTTCTAGTTATAGCCTAAATTCAAAATAAACATGCAATAAACATTCTTTGCTCTTGTTTCAGGTAGGATTGCTCACACGATGAGAAACTAACTATGCTACTTTTCACGTAAGTTTATACAGTAAAGCTATATTTAAGTGTAAGTATGATAAACGTAACACCTCTCATATAGAGGGGAAAAAATATAGTCTTCCATTTTGCTATGCAGAATGTTATAACATGCTTATATCTGTAACAAGCGTTATGGTATTTGCATAATGAAATGAAAACTTACAAAGGTCATAATTCAAATGCATAAACTTATTTCGTCCCAGAGGTTGTAAAAATGTAGGTTTGCATTCCATTTTTATGAATAGTAAAAGTCACTTCTTTATGAGTAATTTCGACATAATATGCATAAAACGTTAATTGAATTTAGTAAAGGAATTACAAATGAAATTCTTTTCATTTTATGTAATGATTAGTATATATGTAGAACGTACTTTCTTATATGTTTCCCATTAATTCTTTTTCTTGGCAACAAATTAAGAATACTCAATTCTTGAAGAACCCATGAACTTTGTTGAACATAACTCAAACTAACTTTAACTTTAATTAACTCAACTAACCTTAATAACCCGTGTAAAGTTGCCTTAAAATTGAAAATCGTTTATTTTTCCCTGCAGGGTAATCAAGCAAGATGTTCGCCTGTATACAAGTGTCCAACTCGAGGCTACAAACGCTGTGGCGTTAGGCGTTTCGCTCCCCCTACCCGCGCTTACGTTCGCCCTGATAACACTGTTTAATTGTTCCAGTTTTACTGTCCCTGTCTCCGGCTTATCTAACGCTGGAGGAGAATTAAACCCGGTTGCTGCGCTCGAATAAAATGCTTTGTCTTATCGGCCCTATGCTTGAGAAAATAACAGTTATGTAGTTTAATTACACTATAACTTTTTAAAGAGTACTTTAAAGATAATCGCGTCCGTCCTAAATTAAGAGCTAAAATATTTTACCTCCATTTTAATAGACACTCCAAATTTTACGCTTCCTAATAAGATACGCATGTTATAAGATCGCTTCCATAAATTTCGTTTTTATCATTCTAGACGAAATACACATGTTTTTCTTCCAAAAACAGTAGTATGCAAAACGTAAATTTTCTGTCCTTTGTACCTTATAAAAAATTAGCTGTGATCGTTTGTAAGTCGAATTATGTAAAAAGTTAGCCGTTTGCTAACTTTCATACAGAAGCATTCCTTAGTACCACACGAATTAAAAAGTATTATTTGTAAATAGTCTAAATTTAAACACTGTATATTACTTACTTTCTATATATAACCTCAAAAAAACTTTGTAGTCGAAGTTTTCAACAATTAAAAGTCATTCCGCATTATGTACGCATTATGTAGGCCTATGTATGCATTACTCGTATCGAGTGTCTTTTAGCGCTTAATCGTACTCAAGAAAAAGAGCCACTTTTGCTTCAAGTGGTGAAAACTTTGGCCTTGTATCAAACCCTATTATGGTAACTTCAGTTCACAAGGGCCTATGATAAAGAACACCTTGAAATCCAACGCTTTTATTTAGGATATTCCTAATGTATGTTTAAAAAATCTCTCTTCGTGTAAAGTACAAAATTTGTAGATAGTTGACATCTGATTAGTTCTATATGCTGTTTTAAGTGTAAATGACAAAGTATAAATTCTGTTGATAAATACATACAAACAACGAAAATAACCATAAACATCCAGCTTCACAAATTTTTGCAAATTCAATAAATCCGTAGAACAATTTTGTTTTAAGTAATTCCCTTTGTAGGCATCCGAAATAAATTCGAGTATCAAGAGAAATAGCATAAGAAAAATTGAATTAGATGCGACTGCAGACGACCGGTACCACCAGCAAGGGTGGGGATCTCTGGGTGCTTTTAAAATATAACTCAGTTAGTTTGAAACTAATTCGAAGGAAGGTTGTTTGGCTCTCCCTCCTTCCTACAGATGATCAGTGATGTTGCGGCGCCCCCGTACAATATTTATTTTGCCGTGTCTCAGGGATGCTGCGCGGGGGTGTAGGGTTTCCTCCAAATCACATTAGATGTCCCCGCGGCGGCCTGGGTGGTCCGACGTGCGTGCGTGTGTGCGTGCGCGTGTCGTGCGCGTGTGTTTGTAGATCGATGCTCCGCCAGTACAAATGACAGGGATCCATCATTGCGTATACTACAGTCCAAGCACGATCGCACACTGCCATGACATTGTATTTAATAACAGCTCGCCCACCGGGGGACGCTTCATTCCTAATGCAGAAGGTCCACGTATTTCCCGCCGTGTATTTTGATAGGACGGGGGCTCCTGGGATGGAAAGGTCCCGGGCCGCCTTTTCCCGCTTCCGTCACCTTCTGCGTATCATGGCGCAAATTGTCTTGCATTTTCTAGACCTTGGGATTTTCGCACTTTTTTGTTTTGCCGGAAATTACTCGATCTCTTGTTCATGGGTTAACGATGGTTATAACAGCTTACATGTTATAAAAAAATAGCAAGTTACAACGAGGTCTCCATTGGGATTTTTTAAAATACTTAGGCTTATACAAAATGTATCTATGCCTTTTATATAGGATCTGTGCATTAGAGCCCTCAAAAACTGAAGTATTTATAAAGTAATATTATAAATAATTAACCTAATTTATACTGAGTTCTCAAATACCTACTTACGCTCACTACACGAAAACTATAGTAAATTAAAACAATTCTGTTGGATTGAAATTTGCTAATTTAAATGTGATTTCCCTGTTACCCATTTTACCAACCGATTAAGATATTTCTAGTTTTCCTGATGAATTGAATTTTTAATTAAATTCTCAATTTACTATTTCCCTCATCAGTAATAAAACCAGAATTAATTACGCGGCATCAGCAAAGTTAGTTAAATTAATAGCGGCGGCCAGAACTAATGATTAATTCGGCCCAGTTTTGAGAGTTAAACAGCAATTCATTACTACTAACGAAGGGAGCCGTTGCCGTTCTGGAACGCTAGTGTCCTGGGATGAGGAGTCCGGCCATTATACTCCAGATAATGAACTCTTTCTTGAGTTTGATGATGATATCATTTTATCACCGCTTGTTGTTATCTTCGCCCGTAAACTTTGAGTCACAATACAAGCCGATAAGCATCGATAAAATCACGCTTTATAGCGCCTCCCAAGACCCGATTCAAAATTTATGCCAGGCCCAGTAAAATTCCAGTAACCTTTATTGGCGGCATAGTAAAAATGATGCCCTCGCAATATGGTGTTGTGGATCTCGTGCAATATTCAGGTTTAAATGCGTATCAGTGCAGAATAACTCTTATAATTTTAGTAATTTGTAATTTAAATAATTTATTCAATGAGATGTTCAAAGGCGTGAAAAATATAGAAAAATGTATAGTGGATAGTTCAACGAATGCTGTTCTACTATTTCATGTCTTATCCTTTGAAAATTATATCAGATCATAGTATGTCTATTGAAGTCCGTAATAGGTATTGCCCACTATAATGCATAATGTTTTACAATATTATGAACTTAATTTAAAGTTTTTTATTTAGAGTTTCTTCAATAAAAAATACAATAAAAATTTAAATAATTAAAACAACTTCAATAGTTCATATTTTAATAATTCAAATTATTTAAATAAACAAATAATCCAATAATTTATTAAACATGTTTCGATAATTGAGGAGTTCCACAATATGAAGTGGCACTATACCTGCTTCACATATGGATAGCTACGCTTATTTATTTGGCAAACATTGCTCACTTTTAAATAACATTTTAATCGTTGATAATTTTTAATAAAATGAAAAATACCGTTTATAATTTTTTTTTTTTTTAAGAGTAGGCCTACTCTAAAAAACCTTTAATAATTATTTACAATACAGTAAGGATTTTTTTATTTATAAGCACTCTGTACATTGTACAATTATTCCCATACAAACTTACTCGCTACCACCATTATAGTTTCCCCACACTGCCAACCGTATCTCTAGAAAATTACTCTCTTCATTTCGAAGTTTAAACTCGAATAACGTATCATCAAGGGGTTCGCCGGAGCGGATAATTGTGCGGGCTTGGGCGCATGCGTTGTGCCGGCGGCGCGGCGGTGGTGGGGGTAGGCGGCGCTGGAGGGGCGGTGGAGGGGAGGGAGGCGGCTAGCGGCTACTGTTATGGAGCTGATGGTAACGAGCCGGTGGGAGTATGAAGGGGACAATGAGGGTATATATCTCGCCGACAATGGCCTGATACTATCGACACTTGTCTCTAATTGCCACACCTCGCTCCTAAATCTCCCGGTCACATTAGACAGTGAAATGTCGCCGCCCGCCGCCACCGCACCGCGCCACCGTCACCGCCATCGCCACCGTCCACATTCCCCGAGATAACGATTCATTACGCGCACAGATTTTGAATGGATTGTCGTGGACGAAAAGCAGCATTTGTGGTTAATAACTTAGTACAGGACATTATTTGATCATAGTAATCGAAAAAACTAGTTAAAGTTGATTGACAAGTCTGTTTGAAATTCATGAAGACCATGATTCCATGCACAATGATGTTCACTTTCATTCATATCTGGTTGAAAAAATTGCCATTCTACGCTGCCGGCTTCTAAAGAACAATAACATTTACTTATTAATTTATTATAATCATTGGTAAAAAAATAATCAACATTTTATTAATTTGGAAACACGTTTATAAAATGTATGTTCATGTATCATCACATGTATGTAGCCTATCATGTGCATTATATTTATAAATTAGGGCCTAAATCAAATATCACACTTGTTTTTGTCATATTTTTTAAAAATATACAGTGTTCATAACCTCAGTTAATAGATTATATTTGACCACGAATTATAATCAGTAGGCCTAGTCAGCAGAAGGAATACCGGAATTTTAAATTACAGTCTTTGCGGAAATTGTTTTAACAGGTTTCACGTAAGCAGAGTAGCCTTCAATTTATTCGCAACAATTTACATTCACGTTATTTCTTTCGGCTCGTGTAAAACATTAACCGACACATAAACAGTGAGTGAGAGAGCAAGTTTAGTACTGTACAAAGGTAACAATGCGCTTTGTGGCCTGGGAAAGTTTCGAATAAGTGCAAAGCAACCAACCCCTCTCTGGGGATTATTTACACCGATGGCTTTAACTAACTTTCATAGGGGATGATTCCCAGACTAGTCTCTCGTCAGTTTTATGTTCTAGACGTGGTAATTCTTTTATCCCTTTAATTAACTTTACAAAGTCATACTAATATAAATTAATAAATTTAATAATCGTAAAAAGTGTAAAACATATTTTTTGCTAACCTTAACAAAGCAATTTTTAAGTAGACTTTAACCCAACAAGTTTACCAATGCAACAAGGAATATTCTCATTAACAACTGCACCCCTTAGTGATCAGTTAGGCCTAATAAGAGAGATCCAAACAATAAAAAGTAAAACCATTGTGTTCTCCTAGAGTTTGCCCTTGGGAGTTCAATAATGCAGGTAATGTGAGTAAAATATGTGCGCAGGAGTGGTGGGGGGGGGGGGGCATTCGAACCCTGAATAAACCACCACCATCCCCTCCGAAGTAGCGATCGGGTTACCAGATCGAAATCCTTTCTTGGAAGGCTGTTTTATTATTATTATTTATTATTTGTAATGTGTTACATTTTATTGTTCTACCCCTTATAGTTTTTATTTCATTCTATCCTGGGGTTATAGTAGTTATTTTGCTGATAAATCATTGCATTTTATGACATTTAGTTTTTTTACTCCTCAGCTATTGAATTAAAGCCTAATTTATATTCGTGAAGTCAGTATAGCATATTGACTACATCACTGTATTGACAGGCCTGCTCTTATCGTTCATGTTAGTTTGATTTAATTTATTAAAAACATTAAAATGATTTAGATAATGCTTCATCGCAGTATTTGTAATGAATCACTAAACAACAAATTCCCCAATAATTAATTGATGATAATATGAAAAACAAATCCACATAAACCATTAAACGTTATTAGCATTCCACTAGAAATCATAAATTATTTGCGGTATTCAAATTACAGTTTTATTTCCTTTTGGTTTGTAGAATTAACATGAATGACTATTAATTGTTTTCAGCATTTCCATTATTAGCGCTCATGTACAACGGAGGATCAGCGCTACAACGCGGATCATGTTCCTACTAATATCCGCCATGTAAACATTTAAATCCGCGATTATGTCGGATATAATTTAGAGGTCGCGCGGCGTGTTTGGCCGGGGCCCAGCCAGCTACATCTGCATGGTGCCTCCAATAATTGCGTTTCATTGGACCACCGTATGTTGGAGCCAATCTACTCGGAACACCCTGTAACATTGCCAATTACAAGCCATCAATCCAATATGACACACTGTTTTGTAAAGTAGACCTATGCATAGCAAGGTCAGAATGTCTTCCATTCGTTAGCTTTGCAAAAACAACATCTGAAAATAATTAACAAAAAATTCGAAAAGTCCTTCAGTTTGATTCTTAGTGATATTATGGTACATTTGTAATATCAAATATTTTCTCGTGTCCTTTCTTGTGACGCCATTATTTCTCTCAGTGGAATGATAATCTTTGTACATAATAAATAGCACTGCAAATCGTTTGCAAAAATAAAAATCTACAAATAACATGAATGACCTACTAGTTTTCTTAATCTTTAAAAATACGAGTATAACATTAAGTGCAGTTTTTGCTTTGTACTGTATATTGTTCCCGACATAACAGTTGTAACGCAACTCTTATGGATTCTGTCTATATAGCAAGTTCCCCCACTTATTAGTTATTTTGTTAATTCCTTACCGTAGTCAGATTGTCTGCTCCTCGAAGAGGTCGTCAATTAGTGGCGTATTTGTTTTGTGATAGTGATCTTGTTATAATTATAGTGAACAACGACTCGGTGGAGTTTTTTTCTTTTTCGGGGGAAGTTTCGGTGGAACATAGTATAGCGGGAAGCGGAAACCACATCACCAAGAGTTAGATAATCGATTGATACTCTGCGACGCGGAGGAAAATGGTTCAACCAGTCATTTTCCTTATGTGGTAAGAGTGCTGCACGTGTCAAGAAGTACCCCGTAGAACTTTATCAAATCCAACAACTAATGCCAATTTGTTCAGTTTTTTATACAATTTCTATACCTAGCTGACGTGGCACGACCGCGGTGAGTGACGGGGAGTCCCGGGCGGCGGCCGCGAGGAGACGGCGAGATTGATGGACTCGGCGTCACACTCACTAATTACGCAACAATGCCTCATGACGAGCGACGCCGCCACAAATTGCCACGATTGTGTACTTTTCATTGTGGACCTACTCACCTCCGGCCAAACAACGTTTATTTTGTTTCTCGAGCGAACCGTTTTATGGAAGATAATCAGAGCAGGGACGCTGCTTTAAACTGGCTCTCGGTTTTACGCGAATTCCTCTACCTCGGATTTACCTCCAAGCTATTCACAAAGATAAAGTTGTTACTGCTCCACTGAACAAAAATACGTTTCTTGTTCTTGTTTGCCTAGACTGACTGTATTTTGTTATTCGCCTTATAAGTTATTGTTATTCTTAGTCATTGTATATTTTCGTACAAACAAGTATATGTGCAGGACGTAATGTTCCAAAATCTAAGCTATCATATTAAGTTATATATAGTTTGAATTTCCCAAAAATTTAACCCCCAACCTAGTAATTCCCCCCCCCCCGCCCACCACATGTAACTTGACGATTTACTCGATTTCTTCTTTATTTTCCTTACAGTAGCCTACAGTAAATAACTTTAGAATCACCTATGCTCGATCCTACACGTTACTGGATACAACGAGATATAAAATTAGTACTGTATTATGAATTCGCCTTGTGTCGTACTATGGCAATTTCAATAAGTTTTTTCCCTGTAAACCATCAATTTCAAAGTACACAATTCGTTTCTCAATATAAATCAATCTTGGTCGAATCTCCTCTCCTACCCAATACCATGTCGCTCTCCGATAGCAAAACCTCGTCTCAGCCATGCGCGATGCGTCACCGCGGCGGCTGGCGCTGCGGCGACGACGCACCGCGAACCGCATACCTTGAGCGCGCCGCCCAATAAATAGACGCCACCGGCACATATATAACCGGCGGCGACAAAGACAAACGTATGGGCAACGCGTTAGCGGTATGATTCAGTTAGTCCCGTGTCCATTGTGTGCGACAGGTGGGAATGCGGCCTTGGACGACACTAATTAATCTGGAAGGAAGCGGGCAACCTTTGTGCCTCCGATCGTGAAACTGGAGACAGAGGTGTAACTCTACCGTAATGTATGGGGCTAGTGAGGCGTGCTGTCTAATGATCCGACGATCGGGGGATGTCCCCTCGGCTGCGGTGATCGGAGAAAGTCGCCTCGTCTTCAGCTTTGGTAACGTTGGTGGATTCACTTCAAATTTGACGATCAAAGGACTTCTTTTTTATGTATATCAGAGAAAATCTCTTTCGCAGGTTTGGTAATCGGTGGACAGTCTTCAAATTGATGACCACAGGACTTCAATATGGATTTTTTATCAATTGACTCCTCGTATTTAATGATAAAAGGACACTTCAGCTTATTTGTGAGTCGCTGGACACTCCTCACATTTTTAATATCGAAGGACGTCCCTTCAGCTTTGGTAATCGATTCGCTATCTTCAAATATAACGATCAAAAGACAACTCCTCTTCTTTGATGATCAAAGGACGTCACTTCAGCTCTGGTAGTCCTAGTTACCGTGGTCGTGAGACAGCTCTCTGCACCACGGAGGACATTAATAAGCCGGTAACGGGAGTGAGAATAGTAACAACGTGTCACCGTCGTCGCCGTCACCGGCGGCGCGCATTATAAATGGCGACGGTTGTGACAACTTGATAATGCGGCGTGGAGAAGTGAAATACTAGAGCTGCGTCTAACGAGGTATCGTGTCTGGGAGACAAATCGTCACCCGGAGCTTACTTCAAACATATTAGCACGGTCTGACAGCCGTAGCCGTAGCGCAGTGCACTTATTAGCCGAAGAGACTCAATCAGGGAGGACAGGCCTATATGAACGCGTTGCGACAAGGAACAAAGGTTTTTAAAGAGTTTGAAGGAGTTATCCAATCTGTTACGAAATTATTGTTTTTGCCTAAACAATTTGATTGGAATTTGTTTTATCTCGTGTTTGTAACCTGTAACGGAACATAAAACGTTGTTTGACAACACTTTTGTTTAATTTATCTCTAGCGGGACAGCGTGATAGAAAATAGAAGCGACTCAGCGAAACTACTAGATTCAGATATTATGAAATTTTCGTATCATCCTTTAAGTCAGAATTACTTAGACTTAAAAAAACGGTCTCGTTTAATTCAATTGGAATGGAGATTATGCGTTAATTTTATGTTAGTAAGTTACTTGAGCATATCCAGTGGACTTTATCTAGACGCTTTTAGGCCTGCCGCACACTGCATCGAACACGACACGACACGACAAGACATTTTGACGGAAGGCGTTTTATACGGCTCAGTTTGTATGAGTTTAAATGGAGCTGACGCATACTACATCGAACAAAACAGGACACGACGATAAAACGCCTTAAGGCGTTTTTTCCTCGTCTGGCGAAGGTACTGAAAATTTCGTTTTATGACAAAACGCTATCAGACAAAATCAGAGA
The DNA here is from genome assembly GCA_030545055.2 of Neoaliturus tenellus. NCBI lineage: Eukaryota > Metazoa > Arthropoda > Insecta > Hemiptera > Cicadellidae > Neoaliturus > Neoaliturus tenellus. The sequence goes on along the minus strand of CM061534.1, from coordinate 122,982,219 downwards.
ATCCAACTCTGCGGGCGCACCGAAACTGCGATCCAAAACCCAAGTAGACACCGAAACTGCGATCCTTACCCCAAGGGCGACCCCAGGCAGACGCCGAAACTGCGATCCTGGCACGGAGGCCGCCTCCGGGACGATACTGTACGTACAAGACGACACTGCTGCTCTTGCTCTCAAACTGAGAATGACTGACATATTTGTGGGGGAAAATAAAGAAGGAATGTACAACTTGAAAGTCTTCATTTATTGGTCCAGGTTAAGAGTCATCTTCACCCCTGGGCCGGTAGCCCATTGTTGCGCAGTGGGCAATTTTAACTATACGGCTTTTAATGCAAAACGTGGTATTTGATTCCCCTGTTTCGGACGCCGTTTTTCAACAGATTTTCTTTAAACTTGGCAAGTGTTTAGTTGAATAGGTATATTAGGTCCCTCATACCTCGAAATTTTGAAAATTTAACAAATATTACTCTCTGTGGCGTCGCAAAGTAACTCGATTTTCCTTAGTAATATTTGTCAAATTTTCAAAATTTCGAGGTATGAGGGACTTGATATAACTATTCAACTAAACACTTACCAAGTTTAAAGAAAATCTGCTGTAAAACGGCGTCCGAAAAAGGGGAATCAAATACCATGTTTTGCATTAAAAGACGTATAGTTACCATTGCCGACTGCGCAACAATGGGCTACTGGCCCAGGGGTGAAGATGACTCTTAAGGGGGTGGTATGCGCGTGTTTAATACAACTTGGAAGTCCCAGTTCATTGGCATTAGTTGAAAAGTGACTTGAGCTACACGAAAGATTCCATGGCCATTATCCTACACTGGACTCTGGAATCCCCGCTGGACCCTCCGCTACCTGCTGATGGGCCGCTGTGCCAGGATCGTAGTTTCGGTTGTGGGATTAGCGAACCCTTTTGAGGATTAAAACTAGGATCGCAGTTTCGGTACGCCGAACTCTGCGCATGCGTTGCGAATCACGTGACTCCCTTCCACCCTCTCCCTCTCCAGAAACGGTCGTCGGAAGCCGTCGTGTTTTGTATTGTCGGACGACGTTTTTTCGTGCATCAGGCAAAACAGAACAGAACAGAACAAAACAAATCAGAAATCGTCGTGTCGTGTCGTGTCGAGTTCGATGCAGTGTGCGGCCGGCCTTATAGTTGTTAACCTCTTGTAAACGTTAAAAATGGAGGACCAAAGTTTTTTAATTTTTCTGGAAGGAAGTTCATTTACATAACTTCTTATATAGCTTAAAATATTTCTAGATGTCCCAGTGATACGCTGTTGCATTCAGTCTCGACCACTACATACTGTGTTCCATATGTAAAGTCAGGAGATGAATTCTTGGCTAATGAAGGGGAAGATGCTCCCATACTATCAGCTGTTAAACAGCATTGAAATAAATTAAAATATTTAAAATTAACCAATAGGAGAGCTAGATATCACTGACGTATAGGTGTAACCTCCCCTTAGCCCCCTTTTCCCTAGCTGGCCAACAAGTTATCTCCCAACAAAATAGTTTTTTTTTGTTTTTTTTTTGTTTTTTTGTTCAGGGTTTTGGCAAATAAAATGGTTCGCAAATTTAGTCAAGTTATATAGACAATAGACTGTTTCCTCTCATAATAACTCACGACACACTGCAGCTCGCATGCAGGTGACGGTAGGCCTACCTGGTGACCGGTAGCACGGCGAGTGGTATGCACGGGTGCAAGGAAGCTCCTCACTCCTCAGCTTTATCAGGATGGATGAGCGACTGCCAGCTTCCTAATGCAGTCACGACGGAAGCGTTCATTCCACTAATGAATTATGCAACGAGGGTTATTTAGTAGCTCAGAGCAGTGCTAGCTCCAAACCGAAGAAACCCACCCTTCTCTTGTCGTAACGATGACAAAGGACATCTTCATTTGTAATTTTCTTTGAACTTCATCCGTCTACTTGACAGAAACATTCTATTCCTTTTCTAACATTTTTATAATCTGAACAACTATCGTTTTACATGGTACATTTTGTGTTATATATATTTTTCCAATTATTACTTTTTAAGGTTTTTACTTTTCATATTTTGCACTACAAATGTATCTTAATCTTTGGTAGTCAATGAAATCACGGTTTAATAAAATAGACAAATAACTGTTAACTAAACATTTGAGCTTTATAACTCATTGTGAGTTTAACTCTTCATACATCAATAACAAAAAAGCTATTTCATGTTTTTACAAGGCGATTTAGGACGATCAAAGCATTTTACTGGCCACAAAAGCCTCTTTGATCTTTTAGTCGCTCCCAGCCACCATATAGAGTTACCCTCTAATTCGGGAGGCACATAAAGTGTGTGAACTAGAGTAGTTAGCAAGAGTTACTTGTTGCACTGGGTTGGTGTAGGGTTTCCGACAATCAAGTCGGCTGGCTTCCGTATACCCAGTTTCCTGCCAACCCCCGCAAGTGCTTCCCGCCAATCGCAGCCTATTGTGCCGCTCCTACCTGTCGCACTAACGTAGACACAATGTTCATATTCATGTTCATGTTCATGTTCATGCAGTTCCGCCCCCAACTGTTGACGAGCGAGTGGGAGACCGGGAGTGCCGTCGTCGCCCACCCTACATTGCAATTCTGATGTTCGCGGGTATTCACCATTTAGTTGCAAATGTAGGTGGCATGGTAACTCTAGACACATTATTACGTTATAGGTTCATCCCAGCCATATACAAAGTATATGATTTTCCCCTAGACAAAGTAGTTTAATTGGAGGTAGATAGGCCTACCACTAGCAGGTGCTTATAAGAATTTTAAAATGTCTATTCTTTCTCTAAAACCGTACCTAATTCGTTTCTAAGGATCTTTTTATAAACATATCAATCATTTAATAAATTTTAGTCAAAACATTTTCTGACTTTTTCGTAGTAATCTCAAGAGTCTGCGGTACCGACCCCTCATATATTTATCCCCGTAAGACTAATGTTAAATTTCAAACATCCGCTACGCCTTTAATATTGCTCGAAAAAGATTCATGTCTACGCCATTTTAAAGAAAATGTTAAAGACTAATACCTAGGACCCTGTGAAATCAAAAGTTTTATATCATTGTTTGATTAAAATTCCCCAAAGTATTCTCAACATTTTTTTGTTCGAAAACAATAATAATAGGCTACTTCAACATAATCAGACAAGTATTATTGCCTTTATCTCCATTTCGCTTTATGGCGCTAAAAATATACAAATTTTCTATCTGCACAAAAGTAGCAACTAACAGAATTTAATTTATTTTAGTTTCGATAAAGACCAACACGAGTTAATCTCCAATATTTTAACACATTTTACAGTAGACGTAACTGCTCGAGACGTGAAGGCATGCCGAGTGAAAGTAAAATCTTAACAAACCTAGTTACGCGCCGAGCCGGCAGCGCGAGTCTGTATAGCGCTCTAATTTGGGAATCTGGAGCTCGCATGTTCATTAGGAAACTTTGTTAACTCGTTCCACCTATATAAATTACTCTTATCTCATTCGTGAAGATCACAATATAAATGACATAACGATGTAAATGTCACTATTGGCTTCACATCTCCTGACGTTCAGGCAAGACTGACACATTTACATGAGTAATGCCCTCCACCTCAAGACAGCACGAAATTTAATTCGAAAGTAACGTTAAGGCATTTTCAACACCGATTTAACTTTTAACTATAGTTTCAACAGGTAATCAAAAGTGACGCAATCAGTTGGCTTCATCCCCCATCTTCCCCTTCCCACCCAACCCTCGTCCCCACCGGCATCATCATCGGGGAAACTTTTGCGTGCAAAGTTGTTGGCATTTCTTCCGCATTTGTTTACTCTAGCTCAGATTTGCGCAATAATTTACAATTTAGAGTGAAGTTTTACCCTCAGATAAGCCGTTTCCTTCCCCATTCACTTTTGTCAGTCATAAATTACAGAGTTTTAATGAAATTTTTAATCTTTCTCCGTTTGATTTTTATTATTTTATTCATTCAAACACAAAGTATTTTAGTAAAATTAATTTATAAAAAGAAAAATTATACTGCTTTAGTCAGTCTAAAGAAGATTCTTTTGGTTTTCCATACCTTTTCATTAGAGTGAGTGCTCTTATACGTTTTTATTATGCATCTTTCCATCAAAACATTAAGAAACACGATTAATTTTAATATACAATTTTAATTAATTAGGCCTATTATAGAAAACAAAACTTAGCCTTAAACCGAGCCCAATATCCAAGTGTACCCTGATTGAAGTACAGTGTCATATTAATTTATTAATGGTTACACAATTTCCACAAAGTTTACAACGAAGAAATTCGCAATCTTACAACCAACGTTTTCGAAAATATAACTTCTACACCTCGGGAAGGAGAATTTATAATGAGGCTATGTTGTATGTGTGTTTATACAAGTGTTTTTTTTAACTTTTTTATTGGAAACTGTTAAAACCCCTATAGATTTGTTGTCCACTATACCTCACTATAGTGTTCACTATGTTGTTGTTACACTATAGGTTTGTTGTAGGTTTTGTTGTAGGCGCTATTTGACATAATACTTAGTAAACGGTTCCCCTCAGCAGTTTGCCCAAGCACATTTAAGATGAAGAATGTGTTTCATGAGTAGCATAATCCCACATGACTATTCGCCTACAAATAAGGGTTAGATGTTGCACTGCTGTATTCGCATTCGTTTTTATAATCTTAATTTAATATACAAATTCCTAGAAATCTCCCAAATAATTACCACAGACTCATCCACACCACGACCACCCTCGCCCTCCCATCACAACAACCAAGACCTCAACCACAGCCAAACCACGACCAAGTTCACGAGCACGACCACGACCGCGGCTAGCACGAGCACGACCATGGCGCGGCGCGGCGTGAGCCGAGTGACACGGTCGTGGCAAGGTCGTGCTCAATGGAGTTTACGAAATGGTAGCAGACGCAGACAGAACTTCGCCCAGTCCATAATTAACCTAGGTGGGACGCTAACAGGTATCTACTTACACCGATTCATTAGAAAAATGCGAGGCTATTAGACTGGGGAGGACGTCACGCTTTCGGTGTACTGAGGCTATCGCCGTCACGAGCGTGGGGGCGTCACACCCACGGCGATCTGCGATACCGCGGCCGACGTCCACCTAGCCACCTAGCCACAACCACCACTCATGTACTTCGGCCAGAAAACTGAGGAACCTGTTCTGGCACTTTTGGGCAAAGTACAATTTGGTGTTTAAAATGATAGTGTATATTAAAATCTATAATCTGTTTAGTGGCATTCACGTTTCAAGTTGTAATAATTTGGTGGCGCAATGGGGAAGTCGGACAAATAATAACAAAAAACTATTAAAAAAATTAAGCAGGTCATAACATTAAAGAACAGGAAATTAGTGGACCTTATTAACACAAATTCAAACAAACTCAAACAAAAATTTCTTATAGTAGGCCTACTGGGCCCACTCCTTAATAGGAGGCAAAAATGGCATATTTGTTTTATTTTTTAGTTCCGAAAGTAGACGATATTTTCAAAATTTTATGTATTTTTTCATAACATAGGAATACGACACCAAACTGAAATTTTAAACATAGATTGGATCTACCTCGCTCCAAACATAGACATCTTAACAATAATAATACTGTAACAATTTAAACCTACCAACCTACTAATAACCAAACGTGCAAGAAGTGACATTTATTTAAAATTACACAATATGGATGAGACTCGGACTTCCGTTGCGTCACCCACGGCCATCGGCGATACCATCCACCGTCACCGTCCACCGACCACGACAAGGAATCCGACCAGAGGTGCGTAAGTTGTTAGGAAATTATGGACATTTCTCGGTGCCGGCAGGTGCCACCAGATTGTATCCCGGAATGTTGATTAAAAATCGGTCTCGGTCCCGAGTCGTAGGCGGCGTTTGTTGGTTCCAGTTTTTTATTTGTCCCGTTTGTTTAAACAATCGCCACTATTTTTTGGACAGCATTCCTTGGTGAGCGGCAGAGGACGCGTTTTCGAGGTGTTCGTTTTGCAGTTATTTAATCACGCAGTTTTCCTGTAGGCTAATCACGTCGTTAAAAAAAATACAATACTGTAAATTTACCTCCGGAAGTACAATACTATATACCTATGGTTTAATTTGTAATAAAAACTACAGTATATGTATACTGAACTCTTGGACTTTAATCTTTTAACTCTTGGACTGAAATCTTGGAGATTGTCCGTGATATCATGCTCTTTTACAATTAAATGTCTTTGTTACAGATTGTAGTTGTTCTTCATTATACTCAAAACAGTGAATTGCACATTTACGTAACAACAACCGGTTACAATAACGATACAAAACTACTTCCAAACATCAGCTCCTTAACCGGCAGCAATCGCCTTATAAAGTGTTGCATTACCAGCTCTGTAATCGCGTAATTATATAGCCTCGCACCATCGGCATACACCGCGGCGGCTCCCACTCCTCCTCCCACTCCATGACGTCATAACGCCGCCGTACGGTCCACGTCATAACGTCATATTGCCGGCCATAAACCGGTACATTATAGAGCCGTCAGCCGCTCCTTACTTGCCGCCAAATTATTCACACTTGTCATTTTCGGAAATTGAATTGGACGTGGAGAGCGTTGAGGTAATAACATTATTACGGGGTAACGCAGCGTTGGCTGCAACAGCTGTTACCATAGGACACCATATCTCCTGTGTCGACGCCCGACTCCGACACGGCCGATCTGGCGATGGAGGCCTTCTGGATACGTAAACAAATTAGCAAACAGAAAAAACGCCTATACTTGTATATGCAAATTGATATTGTTTAGGGATTCAATATTACGTGAAAGAGAATCAATTCAGGAATATAAAAATTATGGCGGACCATTTTGCTTTGTTCCTCTATATAGTTCTCACATTGTAATAGTGCAGATCCAAATTAATATTTATCATGACATGTTGCACAATTCAACAATTGGGAAAACTGTATTGTATAGCTATGCATTAGAGTTGTTTTAAGTAAATCGTCAGTTTTGAAATTTAGTTAGAAGTATTTTTTCATAATTTTTCCATCCTAATATAAAAAAAACATGTAGAAAATAATGATTTTACAAGTTTTATTAGTCTTTGAGAATTTTGTAACCCTAGACTGGATGATGAAAAACTCATCTTGGTAGTGATGTTATTTACTCAGTTAAAAAAAACCCCTGATTTAATGCCATGCCAATACAAATTATTGGCTGGCTATTACTCGCACTACTCGTTCATATTTGTTTGTACTATGAAACCAGGTGGTTTAGCTTGCTCAGGTGACATCAGTGACATCACCTTTAAACCTTGGACCACTTATTCGCCTACGTCGCCCAAAAACGTCCCCCTTTGGTGACGTCGGCCGGTATTTAGCAGGACAGATAATGAGACACATCAATTATTGGGACCTGTACGACGGCCTGTCCCGCGATCGATACCCCGTAGTAGACGTAGCATTGTGCGTACACCCGGTGGGGGGGGGGGGGGTATGTAAATGTTCGGGGGGGGGGGGGCTGATTGTGGATCGGGACCACCTAATAGTCTGTATCGCCGCATTTCTGCGCTCCGCATCATCATAATAGTGCTGTATGAGAACGCCGCGTCCAATTTGCCTAAGTGCTTTTCCCCGCCCGGTTATTATTGCTGAAGTGTTTTTATATCGCATCGAATATAACATTGCACATAACACTCTATAGACGACCGCATGTTCCAATTTTCAAATTTTCGGTGTTACTGGCTTTGTTCTGTCTATAGGGAATACTACTGATCGGATATTGAATGGTGGTAATTTATTTAGTAAAATATTTAGTTTACGAGTTACAGTATTTTATCGTTCATGCGCCTTCGGTACTGCTGGAGTTTTCTCTGGCAATTGTATAGACAATCCTATTTTTGTTTTAAAATTTGTAAATTTTCAATAATTTGTTATGATATTTTTTGACACGTTCCTCCATATTTGAACCATCTCTGCGCAGTTTTTCCTTTAGGCATTTTTTTATACGATGCAAATGGGGACATAAATTTATTGACTACATCTGAAGGCTTTTACAGTATTCTTTTATCGACTCTTTTATCGAAAAATATTTCCAACATGTTAGTACACTTTTAAAACTTTATAATCAAGTAAAAAATTTAAAATGTTTATTTATCAAATAAAAATGTATTGATGGAAATCGTCACTTACAACGAATTATACCGATAAATTCAATTATAGCCCCTTATAGCTGGACATCAAAAGCGGCGCGACTGTAAAGTAGCAGAAATGCAAACGTTGAGGCTATTGACATCTGCGCTCCCCAATCCCAGCTGGTCGTAATGAATGTTTAATCAAAGGTTATGCAAATGACGGGTTTGATTCCTGGCCGGGGTTGGGATTGGGATTGGGATCGGACACCGTGTTTGGACAGTGGTAATCCCAAATCCCGTGGGACCCCCTTCCGACGGCGCCGAGATTCTTCTTTGTTTTCGTCTTGATTAGTGGCTTGTTCAGAAAGCACCTCACAGTCAAAGTTGTTCAATTCCAATAACTTCCCAAATTACTTAAGACTTCATAAACAAGGATTGTAATTAAATTTACTGTTACAGATTGGTGTTGATTTTGGAAATGTAATGGGTACTTCTAAGTCTTATATCCCTCATGATTGCGGAGGATGGTTAAAAACAAATAGGATTGAACATAAAATTAGTACGAAACTCTACTGTCCTAATACACCAATTGAGTTGAGGTAGTTTTCAAAATCATAGTTACTGACTCCATTGCCCATTCGTAAAATTAAAGTGCTCAAATGCTCTACTATTGGTTATTTAGTTGAATATAGCAATCATTTTTGTTTCCCTCACAATTTACCCATGTTATGAGCCAGCAACGGGTTATACGGCCGTCGTTTTGGAATCATATTTGAATAATTCATCGATGGCGATCAATGGAAGCGGATATGATCGGTTTAGTGCGGTTGTCTGTTGTCTGTTTATTTGGTGGTTACACATTGATGATATGAAAATCCAGTGATATAAACAGGCAGATTAGTGTCTGAACGGTGGATTAGCCCTGCTGACAGCGCCGAGCCGCCGCCACCGCGATATCGCTGTCATGGCCCGGCCTCCGTGTACTCCCACCAGCCCTTGCCGGATAGGCCTACTCACGTGTAAGATGATTCTTTCTTGTGTCTTTTTAGAAACTATCAAATTTGATTCCAATCTTCGAAAATTTTCATCAAAACGTGTATTGGAGAGATTTTATCTTGACGAAAACCATTCAAACAGTATATTTTTAACAAAACGTTGTTTACGATGTGGTCGTAAATATTAATCAAGGTCCTATTTTAATGTTCTGTAAATAAAAACAACTTGTTATTAGATGACATTCATGTCCTTCCGTTCAAAATAACAACAATATCCATAAGTTAATTGATTGTTGGTTCTATATCTCACAAGCAGTAGGCCTATATTAGGGGCTTATGCTCGAAACAGTTTCAGTTGAGGATTCGATTATAACTGTCATAGCTCCCACTCTCACATATCTAACGTCCACACCTGCCCCCACTCCAACACTGTCCGTGTTAAACTTTCCCTACAGTTAATAATAATTTTGAGAGCCCGCAGCGCGCGGCCCCGCATCTGGCGCGGACAGCTGATCTGCCCACACGGCCGGCGACCGCGGGTTCTAATCTCTCAATCCTCCACAGGTAGTCCGATAAAGATGTTTCTCGGAAAGGCTCCCAACCGATAGCAAATTAACAGCTCAAAATTACTGCCTTCACGGGCTCGACCTTCTTTGTGTGTAGTCAATTAGTTTAGCACCTGTCGAGCCGCAGCCCCAAAAACAGTGCCCTATGTCCCTCGACCCAACAGGCTGAGGGTAAAAAACATCGGGGGTGGAGGGTGGGGCCTTTGTTTGGCAGTGGAGATATCATATCGGTAGTTGGTGGCGTCCGAGAGACATGGACAGGCTGGGTGAACGGGACTGGGGCGCTTCCACAGGTATTGCAG
>CM061534.1:122936465-122972119 GCA_030545055.2 Neoaliturus tenellus | reverse complement strand
TTGCTATTTTGGTAACGAAATAACAACGAAATGTAAACAAAAAGATAGAAACATTAATGTTAAGAAGACTTTTTGAAACAGCTGTTAACTGTGAAGAGGTATAGTTGGTTGTTGGTGGAAATTTAATTGCTTTTTTACCTTGATACTTTAACAAAAGTGAATAAAAACAAACGAGCAACGCTCGGTTAACCTGGTACTTAAAATAATAACCATTGAAAATACAACAAATTCGTTGTTAAAATATTATTCATTAATAAGAGAAAAGTACCATTTTATTGTTTCTCATAGAAATAACACAGGGATCTTCATATTCCGTTTTTAATGTATTTCCTTATTTCTATAAACGTAATAAAAAATGTAATATAACAAATTGTTCATTTTTTTAAGATTTCCGAGTATAATAAAAAATAATCATACATGTACTCATGTACTCCCGTCGCGTCAGACCTGCTTACTCAGCGAACTTTCGATAGAATTCGGTATTTTTTGTTTTCTCCAAAAACACCATGGGAATAAGTATGGAGGTTTACTACCATGGAGGTGTAGCCAAATATAAGTCAAATCCTTCCTAGTGAATATACATAGAAAATTATATTCAGTTATATTAATAAATAAACGACATACGATACAAGGTTGTGTTGATTTCCCATTAGAATAACATGGGAAACATATTATTGTACTTTCTCCGTAATCAGTTAAGCCGAGTTTCAAGTGAAAAATTACTAAATTCTTTGTTTTTCAATCCCTTTTAAATAGCTTCAGTTTGAATTTTTTTGTTTTTTTTTATTGAGGTACCGTATAAGAATATGATGAAAATCCTTTTTTACCCTATTGAAAAATCATAAACCTGTTCAAAAAATACAATTATATTGGATGGCAAACTCATGAAAATAATTTAGTACTACATCTTCTTAGAGTATTTCATTAAAATCAGAAGTACCTTTCAAAAGTTATTAGTATCATCCGGACACATATATGTTGCATTTAACTTGTTATTACATTGTAATATTTTTGTTAATCTTATGATTTAAATGCAAAATTTGATCGTCTGCCATTTCGAACGCGGTTGTCCTTTTTAGGTCGGGTTTGCGGCACTGAATTCTACCAAACAATACCTTTAATTTGATGTACATATCAACCTGTGCTTACATTAAGGAATTTTTTCTGACTCCTGGTGGGCCGTCCCCCAATAGGACTATAATGTTATGAAATGTCTCAAAATTTAGCATTGACGTCACAAATAAGATATTTAAAGTTGAATTTCTCTAACTAATTTCACACATAACCTAAAAAGTGTAAAGTGCTTCATAAGCCACCCAGCCCATTAACATGGTAGGTATATGAGATTTTTAAAATGGTGGCTTTTTACCAATTTCCCATGGTCCGATTTTGGTAAACTTTTTTTTTCCACGTTTACTACTTGTCACTTGACCCATCAACGACAAAATATTTGGGAGTACAATTTGTCCGAGGTTCGGTCCTATTTTCTCGTAAATTTCCCTGACTATTATGTTTAGCCTATGCATATATGATTAACTTTTATACTAAACGTAGAAAAAAATAAAAATAAATCAATTAATGCTTTAAATACCTGGATTATGGTAATAAAAATTTTGCAGAGCAACTAGTTTCGACTCATGCAATAAGGAGTCATCACCAGGCTTCTATACAAAGTTGCGTTGTTTATCTTCATACGAAGAACGTTAAAATAATTTAAATTTAATAAATAAATAAACACGCACGGTACGGACAGATATTACAAACAAATTATCAATAAATAAATGTTTATTTGTAATATGTGTCCGTAGCGTGCGTGTTTATTTATTAAATTTAAATTAATTTAACGTTCTTCGTATGAAGATAAACAACGCAACTTTGTATAGAAGCCTGATGATGACTCGTTGTACGGGTCGAAACTAGTTGCTCTGCAACATTTAGATTACCATAATTATTCAAGTATTTGAAACAAATTACATTTATTGGTAATCCGGAGGCTAACATTTCACCAAGAAATAAGAAGAAAGACGCATTGTTAAAATGAATATGATCCATACAAACGTCTATACTGTATTTGAGTGAGGTAAAAGAATTTTATTTTTAAGTCCACAAAATTTAAATAAAAATGTCATGTACAGTGTAGCTTTTTTGTGACTCTACTCGTGTATTAAATATATATGTTACCAGGTTCTAAGGTAAATAATTATTTGATTTTGTAAGTAGTAGAACTCAAATGAAATCAGGGTTTGAGCAATCGATCCAGCCCACCATATTGTTCAAACACCCGGAAACAGACCTAATGAAGTGAACTAACGGAGTTGGGAATGATTGGATGTTGTCGCGATTAGTTATCAGTTTCCTATCTGGAATTGTGCCAGTCGAATAATGCAAAGCAACCCAAATACTGTAGCACGTTATAGATAATGTAATTATTTCATCATGACTATGCATAAACTCTCTCCGGTATGTAATTTTCATGATGGAATTTTCAATTCTGAAACTTTCAGAGCCACACATGAAACAATTATAAAAACTAACATATTTTTCTACACTCTAATAGCGAAACATTTCATTTCATTTTATACAACGTTATATTGTAAAATTCTTGGTACAGTACTTCAAAATCAAATTAGAATTGTTTTGCTTTTTAACAGGTAATTATTATTTGTGACATCAAATTATTATCATCAACATATTCCGGTAACAATAAAATATGTTTTTTGTTCATATAATAAAAAATAATATTTAATATTATACATACGCAATATGTTGGCTCCGTTACAGGGGCTGATAGGCTCTTACGCCACCCCTACTTTAATCGTGCTCTTAAAGCTCGCCTGAAAGTAAACTGCGTTTAATGGCTTAAGTTTAGTCAGGTGTATTTAATGCGTTTTTGTCACCGTAAAATTGCAATCTCGAGGGCTTATTATAATTGAGCGATAAGATATTATGAACAAAATATCTTATTGAATGTTGATAAAATTGATTTTACTCGCTACATTAATTTGTTTAAAATCTCAATAACATTTCAGTTCTCCTAATGTATTGTACATGGGTACAATACTTAAAATTATAACGGATAAATTAAACTGTACAATATTTTCTGTTCAGAATCTCATCGAAAAATGTTTTAAATGTTTATTTTTGTATATACAACTCACCATAAAAATATTAAACCTTAACTTTATCAAATTATTAATGAAAAATACACCATATTAATATATGGTGTATTTTTCTGATAAATAATTCTGTATTTTATAATAATATGGTGTATTTTTCTAGATAATTCTGTGTCGCTTAAGAGTCTGCAGTACTCACCAGTACGCATTTTTCCCATAAGACTAATGTTAAATTACAAATCCGCTAAGCTTGAAATATTTTTAGAAAAAAAGTGAACTTTAAGTAATGTTAAAGGAAATTTATAATATCTAGGGGACTGTAAAATAAAAATCACGATTATAGAGCGATTTCTGAAATTTAAGTATTGAAAAAGATGCATTTTCAAACACAAAATTGTTAAGGATACTTTGTTGTTAACTAATCAAACAATCAATAATATAAAACCTTTGATTTCATAGTGCCCTATGTATTAAAAGAATAAAAATCCAAGATGGCGGGTACAGCAGACTTTTAACTGAGGACACTTTATGGTAAGACAAATTTAGTTCATTCAGCAGTAGTTTTAACTGCTCGAAATTGCTTTCATGGTATTTAAAAATAGTTTATATATTTGACAAATATATAAACTATATTTGTCAACTATAAACAAATATATACTATAAATAGTATATATTTGACAAATTAATCATAGAATATTTTTAAACATGCGAATATAATATTTATATTGACCATAGATAACAAATCATATCCTACATTTGAAGGCCAGAGTATAGTTTCTAATCTTACACTGCAAACGACGAGAAATTACTCGTCGTACTTGGATGAAAATTAATTAATTGGACGATCAAACTATTCTTTTCATCCAAAGATCTTTTGTATTGGGTTTTTTACCATGAGGAATCAATTGGAGCCTTTGAAAATCGAAAACTCGTTTTCCGTCCTACGTTCAAAGTGTCAATGTTTTTCCCTTATCGACATTTCTGTACCATCAATTAAACCAAAATCAGCCGATTTGTGTTTCTCTCTTAACATGCGATTCAAAAAATTTACGTCAGAGTGCCGTAGGGCTGGTAAGTGAGCGGAGCGAACGAGCTCGTCGTGGGGGCGATTGAGTGGAGTAAATGAGCAAAGGAACAAACCTTTGTGTTCATGCCATTTCAGAGTATATGGCCACAGAAGTAGTAATGTAATCGTAATGTTTTGTTTGTACCTAAAATTATCAAGTTTTCTCGCTTTCAACGTATCAAACAACACAAAACGTCCTTGCTTTCACAATACTTTTATCAACAGTGTTATCATAGAAATTTAACTTTAAGAGTCGTCTTATGCTTCTAAACGAACTAAAAGCAGTGTGTTATCCAGTGTCGGGGTCTGTCTCATTACCAGTTACACAGTCAGGTGGCGGCGATTGGCTTAGTTTGGAGGCGGCATGTTGGAAGTATCGCGACTAAACCCTCTTCTGCCATTACCATTAGACCTCGTTACTCCATCCCATTAAAGGGACTTCTGAAGATGACGTCCTAATAGAGGAAAGTTCTGAAAAATGTCTCAACATGACTTGGTTTAAAATAAAATGCGAAATATTTCAGAAGATCAAAAGAAGTCCTTTTCAAAAGTTTTTATTATATGGCTATCATTATTTAAAATACTGTAAAATGAAAGGCGATAGTAAGTTAGGAGGTAAAATTATTTAAATTTTTAACCAAATATGAAAATCAACGGGAAATACAAAAACGCTACATTTGATTCTCTTAGGAAAGAAATACAATACCTAGATAATATTGTATAATTGTGATTTTCTATTCCTACAAATAAATTACATACCTGGAATGTACCCATATTTTCGGTTATTTAAAATTACATAGGTTAATTATGAACAATTTCGGTTTTGTAGATTTCTACTGCCGGTTCCAAATCCTCTTTTTATGCATTGTGACCCTATTTTTGCTTGTTTTTACGCAAGTTGCATTTTCCATGAAGAGTTGTACAGTGTATGCTACTTCAAGCACTTCTAGCAAGAGTTCTAAAACAATCATAGTTTCCTACATAGTAGTAAAATTATTATTATTATCCTACAATTTGATCAAGCATAGACCTATAGGTCTGTTCCTATTTTTGATTGTCATTCAAATTTTAATGATTGATAAAATGTAAATTAGTCGTAAAATGTTTCTTTTGCGAATGTTTATTATGATAGATTACGTTGTTGGTTAACATTAACATTTGGTTGCAAACATTTCATAAATAGTATAACCGTTCGTTGTAATAAATATAACTATGGTGTCCATAATCATCCCCCATGTTTTTGTCCCCAATAGTTTTCTGATATTTCCTTACTTAAGTGTTAATTATAATTTATTTTAGTTCACAACTATTGCAACATAATAGGTAAAAAAATTTGGAAAATCAAACAAGTTAACTTTGTGCATTGTTTTTGTTGGGTATTAACTTTTGAAATTAAAACTATTTAGGTACTGTGGAGTAACCTAAGTAAAAAAAGGAGGGGGCCTGTCGTCTTACTATCGAAGAGAGGCTACAGAATTAGTAAGAGAAGTGTAAAAGGAACAGGTAGTAAATAAGGGCTTTAGTGGCGAGGAGGCACAATTATTTTAGGTGATAAAATACAATCAGAGGAGTATAAGTTGGCGGCAGTGCGGTGATAAATATGTGGTGAAAAACGGCGGCCTAGCAGAGAATGTTGCGAGAGCTGGTCCCGAGACCCGAGACCCGTGATCGGCAACCAGTGCCGGTCTGACACAGTAAAAGTTGTAAAATAGTCCGTTGATAGTCGTGTTTCCAAATCCACCCTGTTGCCAAATCCAGCCAGAAAAATGTATTGTGTACTGTATTACATATGGTAAACATAAACAATAAATGACAACACTGCAAGGAGAGAGAGGATTAAGGGGGGCCTGGCAGTAACAAATTTTCATTGGACTATTTTCATGCATTTACCCTCAATGAGGTTAAACTATATGCAGAAAAGATAGGGAAGTTTGCCCCTTTTGATGTGCGTCATTTTACTTACAAATCCCGCCGCTTTCCTTGGTAACCAGGCCTTTGTTTACAATTTTCACAGTTGTTATCCACCATTTTACCCATACTCTGATATACAAAAAAAGGACCAGATTACAAGTATAATCTGTGATTTTTGAAGCTTGTTGCGGACAACCAGAATAGCTAAAACTGGTAACCAAGGAAGCGAAATTGAAGTGTGGGGTGATTAGCAAGAAAATGGGAATATTGGGTAAAATGGCTGCCATCGAAAGGGAGCAAGAAATTAACATTTGTTTATCACTGTATATATTGTTAACCTCATTTATTTAACTAAGGTCAGCTGTTATTGAGGAGATCGGATGTTTTCTTCGTATGAAATAAAAAAATTTGGACTTTCGATTTAGTCTACCTTGTTTGAAGTTCATTATTGTCCAAAACTCTTGTTCTGGCAATCAGTGTTCCACAACGCTCGATCAATAAATTTTATTGCGCTGCAGCTAAACTCTAACATAAACATATAAATAGTTTAATGTCTCTGTTAAAAAAAAGGCTCGCCTACCATGTAAATAATTAAGGCAGTAATTTTTTCCATACACTATCTAAGTTGAGAGTGTTTAAAACAAGATGAAAATCATCTTACAAGGAACCAAATTATACATGTTATAAAGTTAACGTTATGTAAAATAATACAGTAATAATTATTATACAAATAATGTTTGCTTAGTTTTATATTTTTATTTGGGTTCAAGACATTCAAGGCATTCTTATTGTTTTAGTTTCTGATTGTTAGTGGTCTAAAAATGCTAGATTATGTTTAAAACAGTACGATTTGCTAGTACGGTAACATCATCATTAGCATCAGCTTACGTTAAATTTCATTTACTAAGCGTTTGGAATAAATATTTATTCCAAAGCAATTTACCATCATGGTACAACCTAACAATACTACATAATATTACTTCTTTCATTCCATATAACTTTGAATTATCAACCTAAAATTTATTTCTATTTTCCTTCTGATTCCTTAGGAGCCATCTCCCAAAAGTACTAAATTTCATGAAGTGCTCCAAGAATGTCGGTGGTTCAGAATCATTGTAATTTATTTTTAGTTAATTTCATAAAGTCATTAGATGTTTTAAAGTCAGTTTTGTTTTAAATTGACCATTTAAAACATAATCTGTCGGTTTAAGGGATGTAACCCACATCCAAAGCAACAAGTATTTTAAAAACTGCATTATTCTTTAAAATTTTCAAGATATCGAAGGAGGGTTCCAGGAAAAGCATATACAAAAGGTGCCACCGACGACGCGGAGTCGATTCCTGATGAGCTGAAGAATTCAATTAAAATGCCTCAACATGAATACAGCGACAAGTTAGACAAAGACATGTTTTATTCAGTTCGGAAGCCACTTTCTGATTGTTGCCATTAGTGTATATGAATAACACATGTCACAGAAATATTCTTGTTGCTTCGCGTATTCAACCTTTTCTCTACCTCGCTTCATTATTCTTTCTAGTCTTTTTGTCGGCTGTTTAAAGAAGGTTCTTTTATATTGAAAAATAAGTACAACTAATGTATGGAGTGGTCGGTATTTTTCATCTGCGATGTAATTTTCGTTTTAGCATTTAACTAGTTGTATGTGAAATGAGAAAATGGTGTACACAACACATAGAATAATAGCGAATAGTACCAAGGTTAGCACAGCCGGCGAGCTCCTATGTGAACCGCTATTATTGTCATTGGTTAAAAAGGAACAATTTGATGCACTACCTATACATTTTAAGACGAAATTTCTTATGGCATTCTGAGACGATGGGGTTGAACCGTTAAGGAGAAAAATATCTTATTTTGTCTCGTCAAAATCATTCATTCGAAAATGTGTAATGAGGGAGTTCTAACGTTTGTAAACTCTAACGTTTGAATATGACCTAGATACAGTTATGCTTACATTTCAGTCATAGAATATTTCTTGTATTACCAAAGTATGTATTTCTTCTTTTTTACATCACATTATAATTCACATTCTTGTATTTCTTATAGTACGGTACCAAAGATGATTGGTACCATACCAATTGAATTTAAACTCCAATTTTTACATATATTTCATAAAACAATGATAGTGATGATATGTTTTGGTACAATAACCTGCTTAAATTAAAGTTTATTGTTAATTAATCTTATTTTAACATAGGTATAAATAACTGTAGCACAATTACACCTTCCGTTTCTCGCACTGTGGGAGAAATAACAATTAATTGCTACAAAAAATGTATTGTTTGTTTGATTTTTATAAAAAAATTGTTTTGTATAAAATTACAACTCCTATAAAGTGCAGGGACCGCCCCAGGAGAATGCACTTGGATAATCAAACATATTTGTATCGAGAGTTGGGTTTTCCCAGCCTGAAACTGAAACGCATTTCTTATTCAATCGTTTGATTGTTTATGGTAGTTTGTATCGAAATAAGCATAAAATAAATACAATTTTAGAATAATAATCTCGTTTTTAATATTTTTAAAATACTTCAATAGTTGTTGCTGTAATAACGGTTTTATGTTATCAGTACGGTACTCACGTGTAAATATAGTTTATACGATTTAAGCAGTCGGATTCATTTCGGACTGGTTCTCTGTGCATATATGGCTACTTTTAGACAAGTTCTTTTGATAAGTAAATACAGAGATGCAATAACAGTATATATGGCGTCATACTGTAACAGGGCCAGATTGTGGTAAGAATAAATTGTACCAAATAACGTAAATGTGTGCATTTTGTTAATAATACATGTAACAGTAAGCAATAGTTCAAGCTAGAGTTGATGTTATGGTATCTCATGTGTTCAATCCAGTATCTAGGGTGATTGATTGAAAAGTCACTGACTATAATGTTGTTATTATAAGGAAACTATATGTATTACATAGATAAACAGCATAGTAAACGAAAGGTTGTTTAATAACATTAATGATGGTGAGGTTTGGTAGGAACATCATACAACAACCGGGGTTGGTATGATGATGTGCAAATGATGCGAAATCTGGTATTCGTGAGGTATGGGCGAAAATTGCATTGGTATGCGATGTTTGAGAATCACCTTTCGAATTTTAATGATGATAGAGATCATTAATGTGTCATAATTTAATTATGGAATCATACTATGCTCTCCAAATTGCAAAACTTATTTTCAAACAAAGTACACCAAAGCAAGTTTATCATACCGCCCATATAAGTAACAAATTTTGTATCGATTGCATAGGCCTATTATCAATCGGCCAAACCTGGTTGTTATGTGATGTTTCAATGAACCTAATCATCATTGTAATCTTTCTAACTTTCGTTGCTATTTTGTTTTATTGTAACACGCATAGTTTCCATATAATAACAAACTCAAAAACATCAGTGACTTTTCAATCAGCATGTATATATTAATAGGCAAGCATGAGTCTTTTCCTCCTTTTTTCTCAATTGTGTGCATCGGAGGAGAAATCCGCAAACCCTTCTCATGGAAGAAGAATTGATTGAATCATTAGACAGCTCTGTTGTAATAACAAACGCTGGAAAACAGGTAGAACAGATGTTTCGGTTATAAAATAATTGGGTCCAGATCAAGTGAAAATTTGGTCGAATTTCAATCAACTCTGTATATCTGAACCTACAGTTTACCTGTTTACAGTTTTATATCAAATGCTTGTACCTAGTCCTCCCTCACCTCGTTCGCAGCGCTCTGTTCACACTCATATCAATTATCGTGTCCGCCACACCGCGACAGCCGCCATCTTGCAGTCTAATTATTTATAATGCTATGCGGATCCCACCTCGTTATTTATTCTTCTCACTCCCCCAAGCCGCTGATTGGCCTCCGACCGTTTTGATTTCTTACAATTGATTTATATGTTTTCCAATTATCGGTGTGTTTTAAGTCTTACATTCCTCATTAGGAAGGTTGTTAAGTGATTTTCGCATCGCTTCATGTTTTTCCCAACGCCTTTTCCTTGCAATGATTAAAATAATTCATATTATTCTGGTTTTATAGACGCTCTTGTTGGCTCTATTCTAACTTATGTTGGTTGATAATTATCGCATTGTGTGAACCAGTTTTAACGTTCATAAAAACCACACTGACTCATGTGTAAATGATTTTGTTATTAATTTTAATGCTAAAGGAAACGCAATTAATAATGATTGTATATATGCTCAGTACTGATAATTTTTTTAGTTACTTTAATACAGAATGTTTTGATCATTAAAGAAAGAATTTTGCAATCATTACTTTTCTAGTCCCTAATTAAAGTTTCTGTTTTTGGAGAATTGACAATTTTATAACACGACTGAGACAAACGCGACTTAAACACAAATATTAATTATAAATTTTCAATTTTACTTAAATAGTAAAATGAAAGTTTCCTTCATTTCAGATGAATTTAAAAAAAAAAAATTTGATTTTTGCTTCGTGTTTTTATAGCCTCGTTAATTACTCGTCTCGGAGTCCCATTTGTGAGCTCAATAGTACGATTGATCTCCACGAAATACCATTTTCGAGACTACCAATAAAATTGTTGTTGAATTTTGATTAGAGGTTTATAATCTCCAGCAGATTAAAGCTAAAAGTATTAACAAAATTTGAAAAGAGAAAAACAATAGGGTGAAGGAGAGGAGTGTGGTGGTGAAGCGGTGCCAGCCCAGAGGAGGAATATTTTTTTATATTTTAATTTTCCGCTCTGCTAGTGGGTTTATACATTTACCGTAATCCTACAATAGAACGGATTAATTGTTGGCTCTTCTCTAACTTGTCATACTATTCGTTTTGTAGCCATTGAAAACACAAACGCCAACTCACACTTATCCCAGCCCAAGCCTCGCGTGCCCCGTCCGTCTTCGCACTTTCCCCTCTTTGGAGGGTGAAAGTGCGCCTGCGCGGGGCCCGCACATGCGCGGATTGAGACATTACTCGCCGCCTGACTGCGCATGCCGCCCTCAGTCACGAAGCTGACAAATGCGCGCGACGGTAATTGTTGTTTACATTGCTGGACGCACTTCCACCGCGCCGTTGCGTCACGGGTTGACCCGCCAGCCTGTTGCGGAACAGGGGGTGAGTTACGTGGAATGCCACCCGACGGTTTATGTGTGTTCAAGATTTGTCGAGTGATACCTCCCGGACTTGTTGCAAAAGAATCTTATCTGTCGGAAAAGTAAATGGGGTTCTATGAAGTTTATGGATTTCGCTCGGCGTGTTGGGAAACGTTAATGGTGTACGGTGTACGGGAGAGAAGTATGCGGTAGGGAAATAAGTTAAACTTGCATAAAGAATTTCTCTCTCTTTTATTTAGTCTAAATTCGAATTATACGCATACTAAAAAAAGATTATTTTTTACATAGAATGAAAACTGGCTGGTTGCGTAAGCAAAAAAAGGTACGACTGTGTGATCTTGACCATAGGCGTGGTCTTGTATCGTATGCGTCACCGACGCGGTGCATCACTTGCAGGCATTATGTCCACTGTAAACTAGTCCTTGTTATATAGGATAAGCTCTAATGGTTGAATGAACACATTTTTTAAATACCATTCTTGAACCAATTTATTTTTTACTTAAAACAGCATTCGTTATTATTTTACTCTTTTCAAGCATTCTTTTTTTAATATCAAGATTAAAAATCAGCAGTAGTTTGCAGTTTTAATTGAATCTGCCCAAATGCGAATAACGATATATAAAAAAATCTCTCTTCCATAAGTAGACTAGAACCTTTACTGTAAGGTTTTTTTTAAATATCAGTGTGAAACGGTGTTAAAATTGAGTTTTTATAAGCAATCTCTGTCATACTGGCTTTAAAACAGTGAAAAACATAAAAACTTCTTCCACACTAGTTCAAAAATATTGCACTTATTTAAGCCAAACTCAGACCCATAAAACCTACGAAGTCAGACAATAAAATTGGTGGCTGTATAAAGCCCCAATCTGTCGTGATTGTGTAACTAAACGGTAGGACACCACTTTTGTTGTGTTAATATTTCTATTGAGAGGACAAAGGGCGCGAATGAATTCTGGATTGCGGTGGCGACATTCGACGTTGTCCCATTGTCCCTCTCTTCCAAGATATCAGCTGTTATTGCATACGTCACTACAAGCTCATATTCCTCCCCTTATAATCACACAGTCCTTAGTGATTACAGGGAACCCGCAGGGGTTCATTTCCTCGTAAAGAATGGTCTTGGGCATTGAGTAATTACTGCTTTAATTTTAATAGTATATCTGTCACTTTGCAGTTTAATATTGTGGAGCATAATCTTTAAAGTAAACTTGCTTCACTGTTTGAACAGAGAATTGAAACGACAGTAAGGTGTTTGTACACTTGTGAAATTTTTTATTTGTCAAGTAACTGATCTAATTAAATTATTAAATTCGGCATACTATGGGCCAATAACATTTTTTGGCTTTGGACTATGAATGTATTAGTAAATTTACTTTTTTACATTTACTATTCGTATTATTGTAGACCTACAATTTCGTGATTTAAAGTGTCATGATTACGTGAATATTGTTTCATTAAGTTTGTATACGTATCACAATAGACTATTGACAAGTTAAAGTTTTGTTTTTGTAGCTCTCTCCCTGAGCTTTCGTTACCAGAGGAAATTTTTTACGTTTTGATGCAGACCGATATAAACAAATGTCTTGTTACCATCCAACAGTGAACTGTTTTAGATCACAAACAGACCGTGGGAGCTGTGGACAAATAGACCTTGGGTTTTCCATTTTCATATTATACACTTTAATTGTAAAACTTAAAAAGCTCATCCCACCTTTTACTTTCTAATTTCAAAACCTAATAACTTAATTTCACACTGAGTTTCAAGTCACTAGTTACAAATTTTTAACTTGTATAGTCTCTTACATTGAAAACAAAACCTTTTCATCGTGGATCGAGGGGGGGGAGGAAAGTCCAAGTAAGTTCTGATTGGATATATTGCATCACTCTCCAACTGATAGCATGTTTTGCATAATGTAACTCTCTCTATACAGGCTCGCTCGCCCTTGGGAACCTGCACATGAACCCAACTGTGACACGCAGGATAACCCGATCATGTAATACACTACACTGAGCAATCGTTTGAAGAATATCACCCCGTTTCACCATTGATAATGTTGTTTGTAGTTGCTTGGTTATTTATTCATCGCCGTTCTCTACTGATGTTATTTTGATAATTATTTAAAGTTAATTTCACGACGGAAAACTGTACTGTATTTTAACATTAGGACGGATCATTTATGTAAAACAATTAGAACATTTTAATAAAGGAACTACGATCATGCTTAAAGATAGAATTAATAGTGGCAAAAGTTTATTGCAAATATATAACTCATTCTTAATAATATTTTGCTTTGTAATGTAAGATTTTTCGGCTTGATGTTTGAATTTTTGCATGGAAAATACAAATAATTAGATTGAAAAACAGGTGCTAAACATATATATTTAACTACCAGAATACTGGTCCTACAATTAATCAATTGAAATAAAAATATATTAAAGTAAACAATATTTTATAGAGCGATTTTTGTTCCGTTAAATACTGTAAATGCTGTTCTGAATAAGATTTTCATTCTAAGCTGGATGTTATTTTACAGTCATAGTTCACTACCAATGTTTTGTATGATTCAGTTTTATTGGATTTAAAAAAGATGAGACCCTTTAACTAAAATAAACAACTTAAGTAAGTAATATAGGTACTAAAACATATAATTTACAATATAAAAAATCAATGTACTTTTGTTGTAATATTTATTAATTTAAAATTTCAGACCAGTGATTGTGATCAGGAAAATAATTTTATAATGTGCATAAATTTCTGGCCTTGGAGGAACCTAACCCTTGTTCCTGCTCCACTTAAAAAGCACATTGTGATGAATACCATGGACACCTCAATCTATGGGTGCTCTTAGTTTGGTAATTTTACTTTAACTATATATTTATTTAACTAAATTAACTGTTATTATCATTTAAAAATCTTAAATACCGATCTGTAAAAATATGATACTATGTTCTTGAAAGATCTTTAACACTATATGTTTCACCTCAACTGGTTTCATCAGTAGGTTTTGGTTTAGTAACACAAAGCTTTCACTGAACTTGATAGGTCTATATAAATGTTTATGTTTATTTCTGTTAACCAAAAAAGGCGATGAGAAGACAGCCATAGGGCAGAAAAACTGTTTAATGTAAAAAATAGTATCTATTTACTTATTTAATACGCTAAGGGTTTTGTTATTTTTTTTATTATTTTTTTTTTGTGTGTTGAGAACACCTCCTATAATTTTTAACCGATATGAAAGTTTTTGGTGTCGTTGGATAGGGGATAGGAGTCGTCTGTTGTTGTTTACGCCAAAAATTGATGAAAATCGGACATAAATTAGGGGCGCTATACTAGAATTAAATTTGAAAATTTCTCATTAGAATAACTTTGGGTTTGGGTTGAACATTTTAAACATCTGTTGGTACAGCTGTAAAACGTGTAGTTTTTGTGATTATTGATATTCATAATATTGGATTGGTCGGATGTCTTATCGAAATAAATTGCTCAATTTTGAGCAACAAGTAGACTAGTATATGTAAAAAGACCCCCCCACAAAAAAAAAAACTTTTGCCAACTGTAAAATAATTGTCTATAATCTTAAGGAATATCTGGCAGAATCTTGTCTCCATAAATGTTGGACACAAAGCACAAGGCATTTAATTAATAATGATAATAATGTATATGAATGAGTCTCTATAAAAATTTCTTGTTTTTGTTTATGGAGATGCCTTGAGAAACAAAAAAATATTGGAACAAACAATAACAACAGTTAAAGTTTAACTTATTTTGCACGTTCTTCAAAGTTCACTCATGAGTCGTTTAAATTGTCACTTTTTCAACAATTAATTTTCAAGTCAGTGTTTTAAACAAACAATGTGTATCCGAGGCTGAATCTGGCATGTCTTAAATAAAGTTACAAATACTGTATTGTAATAATAATAGGAAAAGTGAAAGAAAAACAATAGTTCAATAAGAAATTGTTTTATTGATTATGGTGTTGGAATAATTTACCTAGAAAACACATTTCCATAACTCATAAAAAATTTTCATGAAAATATACACTGACAACAAAAGGACTAGCACAAAATCTTTGCAATATTCATACTATTTACAAATAGAGAGCTATATGTACATATCTATATGCATACAAACTGCTTATGTCTAACTAATTGAGATGAGTGGGGTGTGCAGCGTGGCTTAACTATGAGCACCAACTTCTGTATACTATGTCTCAAGAGTCCCGATACAAGAAACAAAACTGTACAAATAAATAAAATATACATTAAATTATTATTCTTTACAAAACAATTTATTATTTAACATGTAAAATTTCTTTTTATGCATTAAATGCATTATACACTTTTTCTATATTAAAAGTAACAATATACTACAATGAATAATTGCTTCTTTGAGAAATTAACACTTTGTAAATGATCCGAGGAATATTTTGATAAACTTCAAGTCATAATTGTAATATATTTTTCAAGATTTGAATAAAATAGAATTTGTCAATTTGAAAGATTATTGTGATTCGGAAAATAAGGTATCCATTTTTAGGCAACTTTGATAACCTATATATTTCATTAAAACTGATACTTTATAAAGCTGAAAGAGTTTCCTATTCTTATGTTTTACATTTGGACAATTCATTTAAGTCTTGATTACATAGTATAACATTTAAAACAATGATATATAGTAATTATTAATCAATGCTTAATACACAGAATTTCAAATTTAATTTTGATCATGGTATTAGAAATCCATGGTAGATCATGGTATTAAATCTATTAGAATATATTTTGAATAAAGAATGACTTTTTCAACTGTTGCTAACACTTATAAATAGTTTTAATATTCTAAAACAACATAAAAACAATTTAAAACAATAGTCAAATTTTTTCTTATAATTACTGTTTTTCTTAATTTTTAAATTTTATTTCTTTTTAACTTCAGCAAAAAAAACTAAATTTTTCATTATAATTTATAAAAGCATAACGTGAAAATCCGTTTGATAAAACATAAAACTGTGATAAGATGAATCCACCCATCTGGACTCTTTAACACAACCTATTTCGATTCTAAAATATTATTTGTTTACCTAACCTGGTTCTGATGGTATGATTCTATTTTAATAACCTTAATCTAAAAGGTCTTTTTCCTCTTATGAAAACTCTTGTGTATGTAAAGTGTGAGGAAGAGTGAGATATAGAAGAGATAGAAAGAGAATATTTAAGAGAAGTTACTAATTTATCGAGCCCTAAAGTTCTAGATCTAGATGAATCTAGATGATTTATTTACATGTCCCTTGCACTGGCCCTATTTACAATATCACACCAAACATCTACAATTCCTCCTTACATGCATTACACATATTTTTACATTCTATTAAACTAGTTTTCAACAATGCAAAATTTCACAAAGGCCCATAAATAGTGAACAAAATAAAAGTATACAAATAAAGCAAGAAAATTAAAGTGCTACTGTAGTTTTGTGAATATCAGAAAGATTTTTCCGTAATGATACAAAAAATAATATAAACAATTCAAGGAGGTATTTTTTCTAAAATTTACTTTGTAACAAAGTGCAGTAAACAATGGCTACCACAAAGTTTATATATTATTTTTTACCGTACCTGCCTTTTTGATTTCATTTTTCATAAATTATTCAATTTCAAGAAAAAGTTAATTTTTAACTTAAATTGTTATCTCATAAAAACTTTATTTGAAAACCTTAATACAAAAATAAAATTTTATTTAGATATATCACGCCAGTAAGTGATTATTTTATCTTTATCATCATGGACACTATATAACATCTAAATTATTAGAACCAATGTATTTTGCTTCTCTTTAAATTTAAAATGATGTCATTAATGTGGTTGAAATATTTAAGTTATTATAGTATATAAACATTATTATAAATACTATGAAAATGAGCGTTTGCCTGTATTAATATATCTTTATATTAATCTCTTTATTAATATATCTTGTTAAAAGATTGCCTGTTAATTATTTTATTTGTAATCAAAGAAAAAAAACAGAACATTGGTTTTGAATGGGATTAAATAACCTCAAAGGGAAGAATAAATTAAGAGAAGTTACTACTATGTTTCTACCACTTTTGAAGGTTGTTTTTATTCCAGTGTTTTTAGATGGTTCAATTTCAACAAAATTTTAAGGTCTTGGATGAAAATAAGCTTAATAAATCTTTTGAAATTTTATAAACTTGCTAAACAGTGGTAAAATATAAGTTATAATAAAAGCTATTCACTTCAGTTTTCAGTAACAAACCTACTATACAAAAATATACTTACAATCATTTATCTGTACAATATACACACAAAATATTACAATTTCACCCAATGATAACACAGTTTAGCAAGTTTATAACTACAAGACTAAATTTAAAATAATTAATCGAACACCTGAGGCTTCAGGATTTTAAAATATGTTATGAAATTTGTAGAGTTTGGGGACTGAAGGTAGCAAATAAAAAATTACTGAAACATTTAAATTGATAAAAAAGCTGATAATTAACAAATAAATAACATTCTTACAGATCTAAATT
Source organism: Neoaliturus tenellus (assembly GCA_030545055.2). Taxonomy (NCBI): domain Eukaryota; kingdom Metazoa; phylum Arthropoda; class Insecta; order Hemiptera; family Cicadellidae; genus Neoaliturus; species Neoaliturus tenellus. Next base: position 122,954,372 of record CM061534.1, on the reverse strand, counting down.
AAAAATTAAATGTCGCAGTCTTATATCGCATGGAAGGAAGATCTGTTGGAGGATGTTAAGGCGTGATGCCGGTACTACGAGAGCACAAGATCCGAAGCGTGAGTGGACAGTCGGTGATCCTTGCGGCCCCGTGTGCTGCCCTGCCCGCCCCCCGACGTGTTGTTGCTGTAGCCAGAGTCCGAGTCGTGACTCGTAGGCTTGTTAGGGCGGAAAGTCGTCATGGGATGGTGCTGGTGTAGGTGGCTCAGCACAGGAACACTTTCGTAAGGATTGACGTGGGTGGGCCCCGGGTTGGGGACGGGTAGGATGTAAGGCAGTCTGTGGGGGTCATGGGGTTGCGGTGGATTCGCGCCCTGGTTCACCCCCACAACGTTTGGGTATAACTGCAAAAGCGCGTCGAGTAAAAGTCCTTCGTGGAACTCCCCGCACTCCGGTCCTTTAGTTCGCCAGTTTCCACGTCTTCTGTCCAGACTTCGGGGCCTTTGACCGCTGTGACCTCTATGAGACCTAGGCACTCTGTTTCTATGTCCCGGTGGTAAACTTAAGTTCCGACTGCACAAGAAGCGGCTTCGGTCATCCGCATCGGAGGAGTCTATGTCACGACACAGGTCGTTCCCCGTGGAGCCCTGCAGGGAACTGGTGGGAGACACCGGCCCCGCCGGACCCCCCCGGCCCCCACCGCCCTCCCCGACACTCAGCTCATCCTCCGCAAACTCATCCTCACTGCGAGGGCCTCCCTCGCCCTCACTGTCACCTTCAGACTCCCCTCTCTCTCCTGAACCTGAAACAGCGACAAAACTTCTCTTAATAAAAATACAAAAACCAACAATGATAAAATATATTAAAATGCAACAAATCCACTTTTTGTGTTTTTAAGTGGCAAACATGTACTTCCAATATTTGGTTTGTGTTATAGTAGATTGCACAAAAAATCCAAAGACAATTGATGCACTTGCCAAATTCACCCAGAAACTTAATATATACTGTATTACACATGGTAAACATAACAATAAATTATAAAATTGAAGAATAAAAGGGGTTGAGGGAGGACCCAGTTGTTACAAGTTTCTTTAGACTATTTTAATGCAATTTCATATTAAATCAAAACAGATTTTTCAAATAAATTTTGAGGTTTTTTGAAAAAAACTAAACAATTTATGCCAAATTAAACTATAAAGTAAAAGCATTATGGGAAAATCGCATAACAAGTAGGGCCTATTGTTTATAATTTTTTACATAAAAAAAGGTTTAAAAGAATGAGAATTCTCATTCTTTATACTGAAAAATTCTCTTTTTTTATCCTGAAAAATCTCTTTCTTTATCACTAATGCATTCCAATATAATTACTGTAGGCCTACTTATACATACAGGCAACTAATTTATAACCATTTTAAAATACTCATTTGTAGAGTAGAGTGGTATAGTGGTCTGTTATAATATCAATGATGCAACTTTTAAATTTTTATTTTAATAATTCTTTGACTTTGGTTGGAAGCGGATAGAAAAATTTACTTTTAAGTATAAATACATTTGTTGGGATTTTGCATATTTTAATCCATCAATTTTTTAATGGCTCTTTGATTGAGTATCGTGTTTATGTTATATATTGATTTTACTGTTGTTTTTATAATAAAAATAAACTATGATATTAAACCATTGCATAAGATCATCAGCCTGATACACGAAGAACTGCCCCCTGGAATGAGCATCAATCCCCACCGACTCAGTATAAATGTTTGGTCCTACCAACACTGGGGTCCAGCCTAATGTTGTAAACTACACTTGTGTGGTTGTCACACTAAGTTTGTCCAATGTCGTTATCTGTGACCTGACAGTGGCCTACAGCTCTGCCTTCTCTGCTGACCAACACTGGGGTCCAGCCTAATGTTGTAAACTACACTTGTGTGGTTGTCACACTAAGTTTGTCCAATGTCGTTATCTGTGACCTGACAGTGGCCTACAGCTCTGCCTTCTCTGCTGACCAACACTGGGGTCCAGCCTAATGTTGTAAACTACACTTGTGTGGTTGTCACACTAAGTTTGTCCAATGTCGTTATCTGTGACCTGACAGTGGCCTACAGCTCTGCCTTCTCTGCTGACCAACACTGGGGTCCAGCCTAATGTTGTAAACTACACTTGTGTGGTTGTCACACTAAGTTTGTCCAATGTCGTTATCTGTGACCTGACAGTGGCCTACAGCTCTGCCTTCTCTGCTGACCAACACTGGGGTCCAGCCTAATGTTGTAAACTACACTTGTGTGGTTGTCACACTAAGTTTGTCCAATGTCGTTATCTGTGACCTGACAGTGGCCTACAGCTCTGCCTTCTCTGCTGACCAACACTGGGGTCCAGCCTAATGTTGTAAACTACACTTGTGTGGTTGTCACACTAAGTTTGTCCAATGTCGTTATCTGTGACCTGACAGTGGCCTACAGCTCTGCCTTCTCTGCTGACCAACACTGGGGTCCAGCCTAATGTTGTAAACTACACTTGTGTGGTTGTCACACTAAGTTTGTCCAATGTCGTTATCTGTGACCTGACAGTGGCCTACAGCTCTGCCTTCTCTGCTGACCAACACTGGGGTCCAGCCTAATGTTGTAAACTACACTTGTGTGGTTGTCACACTAAGTTTGTCCAATGTCGTTATCTGTGACCTGACAGTGGCCTACAGCTCTGCCTTCTCTGCTGACCAACACTGGGGTCCAGCCTAATGTTGTAAACTACACTTGTGTGGTTGTCACACTAAGTTTGTCCAATGTCGTTATCTGTGACCTGACAGTGGCCTACAGCTCTGCCTTCTCTGCTGACCAACACTGGGGTCCAGCCTAATGTTGTAAACTACACTTGTGTGGTTGTCACACTAAGTTTGTCCAATGTCGTTATCTGTGACCTGACAGTGGCCTACAGCTCTGCCTTCTCTGCTGACCAACACTGGGGTCCAGCCTAATGTTGTAAACTACACTTGTGTGGTTGTCACACTAAGTTTGTCCAATGTCGTTATCTGTGACCTGACAGTGGCCTACAGCTCTGCCTTCTCTGCTGACCAACACTGGGGTCCAGCCTAATGTTGTAAACTACACTTGTGTGGTTGTCACACTAAGTTTGTCCAATGTCGTTATCTGTGACCTGACAGTGGCCTACAGCTCTGCCTTCTCTGCTGACCAACACTGGGGTCCAGCCTAATGTTGTAAACTACACTTGTGTGGTTGTCACACTAAGTTTGTCCAATGTCGTTATCTGTGACCTGACAGTGGCCTACAGCTCTGCCTTCTCTGCTGACCAACACTGGGGTCCAGCCTAATGTTGTAAACTACACTTGTGTGGTTGTCACACTAAGTTTGTCCAATGTCGTTATCTGTGACCTGACAGTGGCCTACAGCTCTGCCTTCTCTGCTGACCAACACTGGGGTCCAGCCTAATGTTGTAAACTACACTTGTGTGGTTGTCACACTAAGTTTGTCCAATGTCGTTATCTGTGACCTGACAGTGGCCTACAGCTCTGCCTTCTCTGCTGACCAACACTGGGGTCCAGCCTAATGTTGTAAACTACACTTGTGTGGTTGTCACACTAAGTTTGTCCAATGTCGTTATCTGTGACCTGACAGTGGCCTACAGCTCTGCCTTCTCTGCTGCTCCAATTACAATTCTAATTGGTAGCAATTCGGGCTTAATCACACACATAACTCAGGTTGTTGTTTTGTAAGATTAATTGTAGGTTTCGCCTTTAATTGCTTTCTATAAGTAATCAAGGTATATTCAAATGTTCATATTCTTAAGCATTTTTAAAAATTATCAACTTTAAAATTCTTGTTATCAATAATAAAATACTATACAAGGATTCCTCAGTGATTGTAAATAGTGTTAAAAATTTAGGGTATACATTTTATTTGGATAAATTTTCTAAACTTTAAACTTTTTTAGAATGCAAAAGATAGAGAGACAGATATTGAAGTAAGAGGGGGTTTGTTCATCATTGCTAATTTGCCTTTAACTTATGTCTATTTTCATTTAATATTTTAACTGAGTATATTGACGAGCCCTTGATAATTATTTTAAATCTTTATCTTCAATGTAATAATTTTTAAATAATCTGTCTGACAATGAATGATTGTTTTCAACTAACCAAGACTTCAAAATTCATTCTTTAGGCTTTACTGAAATTTATAAAAGAAGGATATTTTACAACCTTCATTAACAAAGAAGCTCATAAGAAACGTTTTCTATCAGCTTAAATGTTTTCAGTAAGTTCATCTAGTTAAAATTTGGTGTTTACCAAGCTGTACCAACTGATCACCATGTGTGCTACTGTGTATGGGGGCGTACCGTTTGAAAGCTCTTCGTAGACGGGGTTGTAGAGGTCCTGGGAAGTGTACTGGTCGGGCCGGGGCGGACAGATGAACACCGGGGAGTGAGAGTGACTTATCACAGGATATGCGCAGTTGTTGGGGAAGTTCCCGCGCGACTTGACGTCCAGCATCTGCCAACATCGGAGAAATAATGTAAAAATATGTATCTTGGTGTTCTTCAGGACTAAGAGACTTCCATTTTTTATTAAATCACACTTTAATTTTGTTTGAGAACCCAATTTCAAAAATAATTTTAATATTTTTTCATGTTTATTTAATTATTAGTTCCAGAATACAATACCCAATTAAGTGGTTTTAGCTAGAGGCTCTATATTTTTTAAAGCTAGCTAAAATACAAGCCAAATAAACAAGACAAGAAAATGTGTAAAGTGAATTGTTAAGAGTCTTATATGTCCTTGTTTGGGCTTTGAAACTGTCAATAGTTTTTCAGTAGACCTATTGTAGACGAATAAGCTTAAAATATTGATATGAGAATTTACGTTTCAATTATTATGTAACAATATAAATTCAGAAATAGTTAAAGCCTCTTGTTGGTAATGAGGCAAAAACTAAATATCACCAATAATCATTAGTGTTTGTACCAGTAAATAATGTATTCAAAATTTAATTATAACTTAATACAAAAGGATTTCATCACTAATAAAGGTATTATATATTTTCCATTGTAACTGTAGTAATCCTGCTGAATTGCAATAGGCTCAGTATTTATCATTCCACTCCATAGCTCGGTTGTATATTCCCAGTTCAATTATTTCAACTCATATACAACTGGGAAATCAACAAAGTGTCAATACCTAATGCAATTATTTCACCAAACTAATAGTCTAAGATCTGTGTAATGCTTAACCATTTTTCCACCACCGTATGATAAAATAGTTTCCTTTGTCAAACTATATATAACTAGTTAAAAAAAATGCATCTTCTTGATTCAGGGAGGCAAGTTAATTTAATTTATTTCATTCTTTAACAAAGTTTATGTAAAATCTCATAGTTACGTATGTTAAATTAGCATTTTTAGCCATGTATTGAATACACTAAATATGACTTAATTTTTAGTAAAGAATTAATGTGAACAAAATAATCAATTTTAGATACAAATATACAGGCCGTTACCAAATTATGAATAATACATTAAGTTATATATATATACACCCTGTAACTAAAAACATTCTTTTTTAAAGTGTTCTCTTCATGTGTTTCTGGTGTTTTAACCATACTCTTAGTATACTATAGTATATACTCTTAGTATAGTATAGTATAGTATCATACTACCTTAGTATAGTAGCAGGAAGAAAATTTACGTTATAGCATATTTTACTTGATAATAGTAAAACATATTTGTAAGGTAATTTTAAAAACATGAACCATTGTTTTTTTTAATATAACAATATGAAGTAATATAATTCTTATTCTACATCATTTTAGCGACATTTTGAAATCTGAATTAATTTTTTGCAATGAATGACATTGTTTTGAAAAATTCAAAGAAAACGTACTATAACACAGATTAAGCACAATTTGAAACATTATTGATGTATCAACCCAAAATCATGCTTTTTATTCCTTAAAGAATACATGCAGACAGAAGTGATAACAGGTTAAAAGAGAAATAAATAAAACTCTATCAAATTTATTTAATTTGTTTGAACGAATGACCCAGTGAAATATTGGAAAGTAATTTAAGGACACTGTATCAGCTACAACATTATTTTGAATATCATTTCACGTACCTCCATGGATGGCTGTGGCAGCGGCCTCGGCCTGATGTTGGTCAGGTCCTCGTAGATGACGCCGTTGCCGTGGGTGACGTCACAGCGGTTCTGCGGCGAGCTCTTGCAAGGCAACAGGTTCTGCATCTTCTTCTTGTGCCTGCAAACACAAGAAGACCTGTGGTAAGACGTGTGGGAGGAGATGGTGAGAAGCGATGTGTGAAGAAGAAAACGGAGTGGGCGTTAAAAGCCGAATGAAGAAGTCTTTATATCAAGTTAAGATATGTTGAGCGTCTTTATGGTTTATTGATGTCTATTTATTTTTGAATGGTCATCCTGTATCTTTTTTTACCCAGCTGCAAACTTACTACATATTTAGGTGCCTGCCCTAGACGCTATAGACTTAATTTGAACAAGAAAGTATTATGGTAAAAAATAAAATACGGTACGAAAAAAATAAAAAAATGTAGTGGACAAAATACGATTGCTCGAATGACTATGTACGGCACAAATATGAAAAATGTTTTTAAAGCTGTGTACTAATCACAGCTTTTAAACCATTTTAAATATTGCGGTTGTCATCAAGTTTAATGCAGAAATACTTATTTTTGTAATAATGCTTTATTAAGTAATGATACTTTTTTACACATTTTTTGGTAATTAAAAATGAATAAGTCATTACATTCCAGCATAAAAATCTCTGGAAAGTAATGTTTTATTTAATAAATACAATTTACGTAAAATTCTTCAGATACAAATTTTAAATGCAACATATTTGTTAAGATACTTATTTGCGGTAGCAAAATACATACAGTTATGATCTTGATTAATTTACTCATTTTTTTGTTTCTTTACACATCGATCAAACATTTACTACACATAAGTTCGTTGTTTGATGGAAGTAGTGAAGAAAGGGCAAAGATGGGCCCAAAAACCCATGATTTTATAGGGGGATTTCCTATAGGGAATTTTTTTGGACACAGATTTAAAATTTTGATTCCGAGATTTGATATGTGCTAATGTTTATGTATGGTTATATTATATTTTTATATATTTGTGTATAGGTTTTTGATATTTAACATGGGGTTACTTTTTAGGAATTTTTTTGGACACAGATTGAACAATTTGATTCCGAGGCTTTTTTCTTGTAAACTAAGCATCCTAGAGGAAAATGTCAAGAATAAAAATATTAAATTTGACTCTTTATCTACAACTTTCCCGCTGACAAAACTTGTCTGAACAATAAATAAAAAATTTCCTCACAGACCAACTTTTTTATGTCAAAAATCAATTTTTATATTTTTATTTATTATTTATGCTATGTTAATATTAAAATTAAAGTAAATATTTTATGCCATAATGGCCACCATATAGTCTAGTATAATACCTGAAAATATTATAATTTTACTTCAACTCTAACTATATTTATTTATAGTGTTAATGAAATGTGACACTAAATCTTGCGCTGGCCGCCTGTACACTGTGCCAGTCCCATGCGCCTCTTCCAGTTGTCTGTTGTATGCCTATGTATATTATTGGTGTTATGGTTAGTAAAGTTATAATTTTGTTGAACTGTCTATTGATTAAGTAGTATAATAGTGTTATAGATATGTTTAAAATTTTGTTTAATTGTTTATTGCCTAAGAAGTTTATTATTGGGTATGGGTATTATGGCTATGAGTATGGTATTATTATATTGGGTATGGCTATTATTTAATATGTTTAAAGTTATGTTAATTGTTTATATTGGTGTTGTCTTATGTATTGCTTGTGTAATTGGATAGTTATAAAAATCTTGTTTGATTATTTATTTCAATTTCCTTCATCGTGGATATTGTTTGAAATGTTCCCTTTAAGTTGTAATGTTTTATTTGTATTTAGCCTTTATTGTATGATTTAAAGAAACTGTAGGGGTTTGCTTGGGATTTAATAATTGTTTTGTGGTTATTCTACTGAATGTTTATAATAATACTTTAAGTTAGCTTACTTTAATTTTGATAAATTACTGAATATTGAGTTATTGGTGTAGTTAAAATAGCTCTTTGGCTTTTTTATATTTGAGCATGTTGTTTTACTTGTTAAGGATTGTTACCCTCCTTATGTTTTATACATGTTTAATATAAATGACTGTGTTTTATTAGTGTTAAATATTTGTTTATTATAGTTATTTTACCTAGCTTATGTATTATTAATAGTTGTTATAGGTTAAATGTATGATTACAAGAGTTAATATTTAGTAATTTGTATTATTTTATTGTTATTTATACCATATACTGCTTATAAGTAAAATATAAGGTGATAATGACTAAATTACATATGCTATTAGGGTTAAATACTTGGTAAATGTATGCTTGAAATGGCATTTCACTAGTTGTATTTAAATTGTCTTGATGATTGTTTTGTTAGTTAAACTTAATATGTGGCATAGTTATTATAGTTGTTGCCCTAGGTTTATAATTAACTATTTAGGGTTTCATTTTAACTTTAACTTGCATTTTGCTTATTATAGATTTTTATGCTTTAAATATTTGGTTATGTGAGTGTAACAAGTACTGCTTATTGGCTATGTAATTTCACTGGTTATTTGTATATAATATATGTTTATTTGCCTTATTAGGTTTGTTGTAAGAGTTATTTATTATAGTTGTTGTACCTGTCTCATGTTTTTGTTTAATAAATAATAAATAATTATGAATTTATGTTTATTAGGCATGAGTTTTAGTGATATTTTACTTGTTAGAGGTTTATATTTTAAATATTTAAGAAGTTTAGTATTAAATTTTAGTAGATATTTACAATATAGTTAGCAAATTTATTGTTTATGGCAAAATTGTTTGGGCAATAAAGCAAATTCTGGTTAATTGAGAGTATTTATTAATCTTTAACTAAGTTGTTCTCCTATTACATGTGTTATTATTTGTGTATAAGATAGTTATGTTATTTAGGAATTATATTGGTTGTATTTCTCTATGTACTGAGTTTGTTAGGGTATAATGATGGTCTATTGTATATTATTATGACTATATGTGTGCTTGTTGTTACTTTACTATATTGCTTATAGGTGTTTGGATATACAATTTAACTAGGGCTTAGTTATGAATGTGTTATTGGTCTTGGTATTTTTACTATGTATGTTGTTGGTTTACTTGTCTTATATATTGGCTTGTAATAAAAGATCTATCATGTATTGAGAATGTTTGTATTGTCCTATATGTTAAATATTTAACTTGTGTTGTGTTAGTATTGTTAAATATTTGGTTGTTATTGTATTAATTATGTCCTAGTTATTGAATTGTATCCAGTTGAGATAAATATTTGTACATCTTGTGTCTTGATATTTTTGTTAAATATTAAGTTTTTCTATTTGTTTGGTTTATATTAAAATAAATGGTGATTTACTAATTATGTTTGTTACATTATAGAGTATTGGAAGGTATGTGCTAAATATTGTACTGGCTGAGTTATTGACTGTTATTAATGTTATTGGTTATTGATTTGACTGTGTGTTGTTTGTAGTGTTAATTAACTATAAAATTTAACTACTTGTGTAAAATGTGCCATGACTTGCTATTTTTTTTACTTGATAAGATAGTTGATGTTAATACTAATTTATAGTTATACATACTATTTATAATAGTAGGCCTATATTTTAATGTTATTGAATATAGGATATTAATTTTTGCTTATTGTAGATTAAGAAGTTTACAAATTGAACTAGTTGAGTTATTAAGTTATTGGTAATTGTGTTTGTCCCATGCTTATACTTAAAATGTAAGTTTCATTGGATATGTTGGCTACATTTTAGTTATATTGTGTCTGTTATAGATTAATATGCCAGTTTAAAATATATGTATTAAGCCTGTGTTTTGCTAAATATTTAGTTGTGCCACTGAGATTGGCTATGGAATTTTACTAAATGTGCTAAATTTTTACATATTAGTATGCTATGTATTGCTTAACATAAATTAATTTTTAAATATAAACCAGTCATTTGACTTTTTGTTGTTAATAATAATTGTGTTTTGGTTTTAGTTTGGAAGTTTGATGATGAATTTTGAAAAAAATATGATTAAAACTTATTAATTATTTACTGCTAATTTTATATGAAACTTATTAGTATATCTAATATGTATAAAATAAGCATGCCCAAGTAAATAGTTGACTACATTTGACAATTTTGCATGCCTTATAGCTTATTATTTAAATTTATAGGTTTAAATGTTAAATTAAACATAATTATTAAGTAAATTTTGTATAATTAATGTTTTATAGTGATTTATTAAATATTTATGGCTATGTAAACATGGCACTTAGTGAATAAACTCTTTAAATTTATGTGTTACTTAAGTAAGTTTTAGTGTTAGTGGGTATGGTATAAAAAAGTGTGGTGAATTATGGATTTTCATCACTATATATGTTTATTTATTACCATTAGAGTTTGCACATGTTAAGGTCAAATGTTAATTTTCCTATTAGATGTTAAGTAAATAGTTAAGGATGTTTACTACAGTTATGGTCAACGATTTTGTCTTATAAAATTAATTTGAACAATTTTGACATGATTTCTGATTGTCACCTACTAATTTATGTGTCAATAGTGTACTTAAATGTTTTTGATATACTAATATTATATTTTATTGTTTTATGTTGAATATTAGTTTAGTGATATAAAAGTGTTGTGTTTGAGTCATAGTGTCTGCTATAGCTTAATAATGTATTAGTTAAATTGAGATATTTTGTAAAAGACTCTGTAACTAAATGTGTTAATGATGTTAATATATATAGATAATATATGGTTAGGTAAGGTTAGGCTAGGTTAGACTAGCTTAGGTTATGTTAGGTTAAAGTAGAAGCTTGGTTAAACCAAGGCATGTCTTATGTTGATTGTCAGTGATTTTGATGTGAATAAAGTGTGAAATATCAATTTTATGATTGTATGTGTTAATTAATTGCTATTATGGCTTGCATATGTTTTTATTAATTTTCAATGTTCTAGTAGGATGTGAAGTAAATTTATTTAGTTGTAGGTGTAAATGTTGACTAGAAACTACGATTTTGTCTTATAACTACTTTTGGCAACTTGTAGTAATAAAATTGTTATGTATGTATAATTATTGTTTAGTATTACAGATTCTGCCTGTCGTCAACTAATTTATATGAGTTAATGTTGTATTTCATGTTTATTAAAATGGTGAGGAGGCGAAAGCAAGGCCCAGCTTCTGCTAAACAGAGGAGGCTTTGCAGAGTGTGAGGGGAAAGTTGTGTTTGTGAGGTTAAAAATGAGGTAAGGGTTAGGTTTATAGGGTTAAAAAATTAGCATGGTTATGTTATATTAAACATGTAAACATGCTTCTGCTTTAGCAGAAGTGGAAATAAGTGGAAGTAGAAAATTGTAAGTTACACTTACAATTTTTATATTTTTATTTATTATTTATGCTATGTTAATATTAAAATTAAAGTAAATATTTTATGCCATAATGGCCACCATATAGTCTAGTATAATACCTGAAAATATTATAATTTTACTTCAACTCTAACTATATTTATTTATAGTGTTAATGAAATGTGACACTAAATCTTGCGCTGGCCGCCTGTACACTGTGCCAGTCCCATGCGCCTCTTCCAGTTGTCTGTTGTATGCCTATGTATATTATTGGTGTTATGGTTAGTAAAGTTATAATTTTGTTGAACTGTCTATTGATTAAGTAGTATAATAGTGTTATAGATATGTTTAAAATTTTGTTTAATTGTTTATTGCCTAAGAAGTTTATTATTGGGTATGGGTATTATGGCTATGAGTATGGTATTATTATATTGGGTATGGCTATTATTTAATATGTTTAAAGTTATGTTAATTGTTTATATTGGTGTTGTCTTATGTATTGCTTGTGTAATTGGATAGTTATAAAAATCTTGTTTGATTATTTATTTCAATTTCCTTCATCGTGGATATTGTTTGAAATGTTCCCTTTAAGTTGTAATGTTTTATTTGTATTTAGCCTTTATTGTATGATTTAAAGAAACTGTAGGGGTTTGCTTGGGATTTAATAATTGTTTTGTGGTTATTCTACTGAATGTTTATAATAATACTTTAAGTTAGCTTACTTTAATTTTGATAAATTACTGAATATTGAGTTATTGGTGTAGTTAAAATAGCTCTTTGGCTTTTTTATATTTGAGCATGTTGTTTTACTTGTTAAGGATTGTTACCCTCCTTATGTTTTATACATGTTTAATATAAATGACTGTGTTTTATTAGTGTTAAATATTTGTTTATTATAGTTATTTTACCTAGCTTATGTATTATTAATAGTTGTTATAGGTTAAATGTATGATTACAAGAGTTAATATTTAGTAATTTGTATTATTTTATTGTTATTTATACCATATACTGCTTATAAGTAAAATATAAGGGTGATAATGACTAATTTACATATGCTATTAGGGTTAAATACTTGGTAAATGTATGCTTGAAATGGCATTTCACTAGTTGTATTTAAATTGTCTTGATGATTGTTTTGTTAGTTAAACTTAATATGTGGCATAGTTATTATAGTTGTTGCCCTAGGTTTATAATTAACTATTTAGGGTTTCATTTTAACTTTAACTTGCATTTTGCTTATTATAGATTTTTATGCTTTAAATATTTGGTTATGTGAGTGTAACAAGTACTGCTTATTGGCTATGTAATTTCACTGGTTATTTGTATATAATATATGTTTATTTGCCTTATTAGGTTTGTTGTAAGAGTTATTTATTATAGTTGTTGTACCTGTCTCATGTTTTTGTTTAATAAATAATAAATAATTATGAATTTATGTTTATTAGGCATGAGTTTTAGTGATATTTTACTTGTTAGAGGTTTATATTTTAAATATTTAAGAAGTTTAGTATTAAATTTTAGTAGATATTTACAATATAGTTAGCAAATTTATTGTTTATGGCAAAATTGTTTGGGCAATAAAGCAAATTCTGGTTAATTGAGAGTATTTATTAATCTTTAACTAAGTTGTTCTCCTATTACATGTGTTATTATTTGTGTATAAGATAGTTATGTTATTTAGGAATTATATTGGTTGTATTTCTCTATGTACTGAGTTTGTTAGGGTATAATGATGGTCTATTGTATATTATTATGACTATATGTGTGCTTGTTGTTACTTTACTATATTGCTTATAGGTGTTTGGATATACAATTTAACTAGGGGTTAGTTATGAATGTGTTATTGGTCTTGGTATTTTTACTATGTATGTTGTTGGTTTACTTGTCTTATATATTGGCTTGTAATAAAAGATCTATCATGTATTGAGAATGTTTGTATTGTCCTATATGTTAAATATTTAACTTGTGTTGTGTTAGTATTGTTAAATATTTGGTTGTTATTGTATTAATTATGTCCTAGTTATTGAATTGTATCCAGTTGAGATAAATATTTGTACATCTTGTGTCTTGATATTTTTGTTAAATATTAAGTTTTTCTATTTGTTTGGTTTATATTAAAATAAATGGTGATTTACTAATTATGTTTGTTACATTATAGAGTATTGGAAGGTATGTGCTAAATATTGTACTGGCTGAGTTATTGACTGTTATTAATGTTATTGGTTATTGATTTGACTGTGTGTTGTTTGTAGTGTTAATTAACTATAAAATTTAACTACTTGTGTAAAATGTGCCATGACTTGCTATTTTTTTTACTTGATAAGATAGTTGATGTTAATACTAATTTATAGTTATACATACTATTTATAATAGTAGGCCTATATTTTAATGTTATTGAATATAGGATATTAATTTTTGCTTATTGTAGATTAAGAAGTTTACAAATTGAACTAGTTGAGTTATTAAGTTATTGGTAATTGTGTTTGTCCCATGCTTATACTTAAAATGTAAGTTTCATTGGATATGTTGGCTACATTTTAGTTATATTGTGTCTGTTATAGATTAATATGCCAGTTTAAAATATATGTATTAAGCCTGTGTTTTGCTAAATATTTAGTTGTGCCACTGAGATTGGCTATGGAATTTTACTAAATGTGCTAAATTTTTACATATTAGTATGCTATGTATTGCTTAACATAAATTAATTTTTAAATATAAACCAGTCATTTGACTTTTTGTTGTTAATAATAATTGTGTTTTGGTTTTAGTTTGGAAGTTTGATGATGAATTTTGAAAAAAATATGATTAAAACTTATTAATTATTTACTGCTAATTTTATATGAAACTTATTAGTATATCTAATATGTATAAAATAAGCATGCCCAAGTAAATAGTTGACTACATTTGACAATTTTGCATGCCTTATAGCTTATTATTTAAATTTATAGGTTTAAATGTTAAATTAAACATAATTATTAAGTAAATTTTGTATAATTAATGTTTTATAGTGATTTATTAAATATTTATGGCTATGTAAACATGGCACTTAGTGAATAAACTCTTTAAATTTATGTGTTACTTAAGTAAGTTTTAGTGTTAGTGGGTATGGTATAAAAAAGTGTGGTGAATTATGGATTTTCATCACTATATATGTTTATTTATTACCATTAGAGTTTGCACATGTTAAGGTCAAATGTTAATTTTCCTATTAGATGTTAAGTAAATAGTTAAGGATGTTTACTACAGTTATGGTCAACGATTTTGTCTTATAAAATTAATTTGAACAATTTTGACATGATTTCTGATTGTCACCTACTAATTTATGTGTCAATAGTGTACTTAAATGTTTTTGATATACTAATATTATATTTTATTGTTTTATGTTGAATATTAGTTTAGTGATATAAAAGTGTTGTGTTTGAGTCATAGTGTCTGCTATAGCTTAATAATGTATTAGTTAAATTGAGATATTTTGTAAAAGACTCTGTAACTAAATGTGTTAATGATGTTAATATATATAGATAATATATGGTTAGGTAAGGTTAGGCTAGGTTAGACTAGCTTAGGTTATGTTAGGTTAAAGTAGAAGCTTGGTTAAACCAAGGCATGTCTTATGTTGATTGTCAGTGATTTTGATGTGAATAAAGTGTGAAATATCAATTTTATGATTGTATGTGTTAATTAATTGCTATTATGGCTTGCATATGTTTTTATTAATTTTCAATGTTCTAGTAGGATGTGAAGTAAATTTATTTAGTTGTAGGTGTAAATGTTGACTAGAAACTACGATTTTGTCTTATAACTACTTTTGGCAACTTGTAGTAATAAAATTGTTATGTATGTATAATTATTGTTTAGTATTACAGATTCTGCCTGTCGTCAACTAATTTATATGAGTTAATGTTGTATTTCATGTTTATTAAAATGGTGAGGAGGCGAAAGCAAGGCCCAGCTTCTGCTAAACAGAGGAGGCTTTGCAGAGTGTGAGGGGAAAGTTGTGTTTGTGAGGTTAAAAATGAGGTAAGGGTTAGGTTTATAGGGTTAAAAAATTAGCATGGTTATGTTATATTAAACATGTAAACATGCTTCTGCTTTAGCAGAAGTGGTGTTTACATGTTTAATATAACATAACCATGCTAATTTTTTAACCCTATAAACCTAACCCTTACCTCATTTTTAACCTCACAAACACAACTTTCCCCTCACACTCTGCAAAGCCTCCTCTGTTTAGCAGAAGCTGGGCCTTGCTTTCGCCTCCTCACCATTTTAATAAACATGAAATACAACATTAACTCATATAAATTAGTTGACGACAGGCAGAATCTGTAATACTAAACAATAATTATACATACATAACAATTTTATTACTACAAGTTGCCAAAAGTAGTTATAAGACAAAATCGTAGTTTCTAGTCAACATTTACACCTACAACTAAATAAATTTACTTCACATCCTACTAGAACATTGAAAATTAATAAAAACATATGCAAGCCATAATAGCAATTAATTAACACATACAATCATAAAATTGATATTTCACACTTTATTCACATCAAAATCACTGACAATCAACATAAGACATGCCTTGGTTTAACCAAGCTTCTACTTTAACCTAACATAACCTAAGCTAGTCTAACCTAGCCTAACCTTACCTAACCATATATTATCTATATATATTAACATCATTAACACATTTAGTTACAGAGTCTTTTACAAAATATCTCAATTTAACTAATACATTATTAAGCTATAGCAGACACTATGACTCAAACACAACACTTTTATATCACTAAACTAATATTCAACATAAAACAATAAAATATAATATTAGTATATCAAAAACATTTAAGTACACTATTGACACATAAATTAGTAGGTGACAATCAGAAATCATGTCAAAATTGTTCAAATTAATTTTATAAGACAAAATCGTTGACCATAACTGTAGTAAACATCCTTAACTATTTACTTAACATCTAATAGGAAAATTAACATTTGACCTTAACATGTGCAAACTCTAATGGTAATAAATAAACATATATAGTGATGAAAATCCATAATTCACCACACTTTTTTATACCATACCCACTAACACTAAAACTTACTTAAGTAACACATAAATTTAAAGAGTTTATTCACTAAGTGCCATGTTTACATAGCCATAAATATTTAATAAATCACTATAAAACATTAATTATACAAAATTTACTTAATAATTATGTTTAATTTAACATTTAAACCTATAAATTTAAATAATAAGCTATAAGGCATGCAAAATTGTCAAATGTAGTCAACTATTTACTTGGGCATGCTTATTTTATACATATTAGATATACTAATAAGTTTCATATAAAATTAGCAGTAAATAATTAATAAGTTTTAATCATATTTTTTTCAAAATTCATCATCAAACTTCCAAACTAAAACCAAAACACAATTATTATTAACAACAAAAAGTCAAATGACTGGTTTATATTTAAAAATTAATTTATGTTAAGCAATACATAGCATACTAATATGTAAAAATTTAGCACATTTAGTAAAATTCCATAGCCAATCTCAGTGGCACAACTAAATATTTAGCAAAACACAGGCTTAATACATATATTTTAAACTGGCATATTAATCTATAACAGACACAATATAACTAAAATGTAGCCAACATATCCAATGAAACTTACATTTTAAGTATAAGCATGGGACAAACACAATTACCAATAACTTAATAACTCAACTAGTTCAATTTGTAAACTTCTTAATCTACAATAAGCAAAAATTAATATCCTATATTCAATAACATTAAAATATAGGCCTACTATTATAAATAGTATGTATAACTATAAATTAGTATTAACATCAACTATCTTATCAAGTAAAAAAATAGCAAGTCATGGCACATTTTACACAAGTAGTTAAATTTTATAGTTAATTAACACTACAAACAACACACAGTCAAATCAATAACCAATAACATTAATAACAGTCAATAACTCAGCCAGTACAATATTTAGCACATACCTTCCAATACTCTATAATGTAACAAACATAATTAGTAAATCACCATTTATTTTAATATAAACCAAACAAATAGAAAAACTTAATATTTAACAAAAATATCAAGACACAAGATGTACAAATATTTATCTCAACTGGATACAATTCAATAACTAGGACATAATTAATACAATAACAACCAAATATTTAACAATACTAACACAACACAAGTTAAATATTTAACATATAGGACAATACAAACATTCTCAATACATGATAGATCTTTTATTACAAGCCAATATATAAGACAAGTAAACCAACAACATACATAGTAAAAATACCAAGACCAATAACACATTCATAACTAACCCCTAGTTAAATTGTATATCCAAACACCTATAAGCAATATAGTAAAGTAACAACAAGCACACATATAGTCATAATAATATACAA
>CM061534.1:122636502-122936365 GCA_030545055.2 Neoaliturus tenellus | reverse complement strand
ATCTCATGAAGAAGCTGAAGCTAGAAGGAAGAAAAGCGAACAAGCAAGACAAATTCAGTCTAATATTAATATGGAGTATTATAGGCTACAAATCCAAATCCCAGGTATGCATCTTGGAGAAAACAGAGTAAAGACTGTACATGCGGCTGGTAGTTATATTAAGTATTTGAAATTATTATTGGAAGATAGAGAGTGTAAAATTACAAAATTAGAAGATGAAATGAAGAAATTGAAAAATGAACTATTGCTTTTGAAAAATGGAAATAATGAAGTCGTAGTTGAAGAGGGTGCAGAAGAAGGAAATGAAATATTGGGAATTTGAAGAAAGAAGTTTAAACATCTGTATAAACTTATAAAAAACAAAAATAATAAAAAAAATTAATAAAATAAAAAAAATATTAAAAAAATTAGATTTAGAATAGAGAGCGGGGAATAGATCACTTTGTGGCAATGGAATAACATGTCACTTAGTGCTCTATTCCCCGTTCTCGCATTAATATAATTTGACCTTGACATATATAAAATATGGTGGGGATAAAGTATTTAAGACGGATGAAACATGTGTAAACACTTCAGTTGAAATATTAATCTCTTTTATAAAAACATGGTGGATACTTTATTTGAACTTTGCTTGAGGAAAATTATTTGTGATGGTTTTTTATTTAACCATATAATAAGATCAGGAGAATGTGTTATTCCAAACAGCATTAGAGAAGCTATTCATGAATACCGAAGACAAAATTATGGGTTTGGCATTATTGTTGCTTATAAATTTGCAGATGGGACGACTCTTTGTCAAGATTGTGCACGAGCAGCTATAGATGATTGGGATGAATTTGATCTTGAAGGAGGATATGTAGACCATCGTGTTAAGGCACCACTAATAAGGTTTGAAATCATGAATGAAAAATGTACAATCTGTGCACAACTGTTATTTAGATTTATTAGATGTAGATCATATTAAAAAAAAAAACTGTTTAATGTAACACTATGGTGGGGAAATTTATTGAATGGTGGGGGAAAATAGAAGTGGGGGGTATTGGTTATATATGTTGCTCGATGTTCACCAATTTTCTTTAGTCTTGTAATATTGTTTGAAAAAGTAACTTGTAATTTAGTAAAAAAAAAAATGAATTTTGAACTAGAAGTGACAAGCTTTAAAATAGTTGAAGAGGAGTGGACAACAGTTTCAAATTTTATTCATTCAAAACAAGATAATGGAACTCTAATGAAGGTATTTTGTTACATTTTAGAGGAAGGGGATGAAGACATAGTAAGAGACTATTTAAGAAATAGAGATATGTCAACTTCCAGCTCGGACTTTGTTAAATTTTTAAAAGACAACAATGTTAACGCGGAATTAGAAGTTTGGTTTTATGTTTAAAGAACTTGGTAGAGGGAGAATAAAATGGTGGGGGAATTGTGTATAAAACAAGGTTTATACGCAGCAGGAGTTATTCGCTTACTACCATTTAAAAGAAGAACATCATAGAAAAAAATGGCTGAATCTCGGGACTATTCAACTCCTTCAACAAGTGAAAGAAAACCATTAAATTTGTCAAAGAAGATTGTGAATTTGTCAAGAAAAGGTAAACCTATAACACATCCGGAATTGAGCATTTTAGCTAAGGAACGTCATATAAAAGAGAAAACTGAATTGTATCAAATGCAGCTTTTAGTACCTTCATTGGACGTAGGCTGTACAAGAGCACATACATTGAGGACTGCAAACAAGTACATAATAGAACTGTTGGGTAAAATTGAAGTATTGGAAAATAAACTAAAAGAGTTGCAAAATCTAAATGTATGGAATCCAGCAAATGAACTCCCTGTTCTGCAGATGGAGCCAAACGATCTTCCTGCTACTTATGCATGGAACGCATTTAATGATATTGATAGAGACTCTCCTGTGAAGTACCAACCTCCTGCTGTGTAAAAAATGATGGGTAAAAAAATACAAAAAAAAAATAATAAAATATAAATGGAAAAAAAATTAGTTGTAGAATAGAGAGCGGGGAATAGATCACTCTGTGGCAATGGAATAACATGTCACTTAGTGCTCTATTCCCCGTTCTCGCATTAATTATGTTTGACCTTGACCTAAATAAACATGGTGGGGGAAGGTAATTGAGTGGGGGAAACTAGATAAAAGAAGTCCAACGCTCGGTTGGAGTCATTCTTATCCTAAACAGGCGTTTACTAACATAACATAAGAAAAGACAACATGAATAGTGAAAACATCATTTTGGATCTTTCATTAAGTGAAAAGAATAAAAAACAATATGCGGACTCTCGAAAAATGAAGATGAAAGAAATGGCAAAGGCAAGAGAAACAAGAATAAAACTAAAATATTATAAACTACAGAGGCTAATACCAGGAGTGAAATTGGGAGAAGTAAGAACCAGAACAATCGACATGGCTGCTGACTACATCAACCAACTTCTTATAGAGTTGACTATAAAAAATGAAAGAATACGTCAATTGGAATATGAACGTAAACAATTGTTTCACCAAGAAAAAGAAGAACCTATGAACTGTGTGATTAAAGACAATCAATAAAGAAAAGTTAAACAAAGGAAACTGCAAAATTACTAAAAATATTGAATATAAATTGGTTATTAATTGGACTTGCATTAGAGAGTGGGGAATAGATCACTTTGTGGTAATGGACTAACATACCACTTAGTGCTCTATTCCCCATTCTCGCTTTAAGTGTTGTTGACCTTGACCTAATAAAATAATTATATAAAAGCAGCTACGAGAAAGAAGCTCTTTCATTTAATCGACATGGCTCCTGTGGATACCACCGACTATCCAAGTAAACCTATTGCAGAAATATTGTGTAAAATTCTACAAGAGGAGTTTGATGTGGAAGATGTGGATAATGACAGTTCAGAAACAGATAGTGTTAACAGTATGGAAGAAGAATTAATAAATGAAGGGAGTGAAGATGTAGAAATGGAGTTAACAGAGAATGAATACACACCATCATTGGAATTTGAAAATATTCATAATGAAACTCCAACATCCAGTCACGATCCAGATTGGAATCAATACGTGGAAGATTAATTTTTTGTGCAAGACAATTATTTCCATATGAAGAAGAAGAAGATGAAGAAGATTAAAAATAGTGGTGGGGGTAAAAAGTGGTGGGGTAATACAGCATAAAAAGGAGGTATGAAAAAGATGCATTTCATTTATATGCCGAATTTCATAGGATAAACATCACTAAAATGCATCGTTGTGATATATGTTTAGAAACTTATGAAGATGAAATATTGCTAGACATTCATAAGGAGTTATATCATAATATAAATGAAGATTTAACACAAAATAAAAATAAAAATGCATCTGCAGAAGAAGAAGAAACAGCGGGACCATCTAATGCACTACCTAATTTAAGTATTCATGCATTGCCCGGAAGAGTAGTAACACATCACAAAATCCAAAATGAAAATTTAGAATTAGACAAATTTCTTGCCGAAGCAAAAACCATTGTAGTTAAACTTTTAAAAGAAGAATTAAAACGATTAAATTTTATTAAATTCGGCTTGTTATTGGATGCTATGTTTATAAACGTTGAAGAAGAATTGTCACCAAGAGGATTTATAACTAAAAACAGAACCATCATGAGTAGTTCAGATATTAATTCAATAGTAGAAGAATGTTTTGATGAGATCATCAATAAAATCCAAGAACATGAAGGACGAGGATCAGGTTGGAGTTTAGTTAATGTAGTAAGTATGGATATTAGAGTTCACAAGCATGGATATGGGGTAATGGGGAGCAGTTATATAGCTCTTCCAAAAAGGATTGAAGAAACAAAATCATGTGTAAATGTTCAAAATCATGATACAGAATGTTTCCGATATGCAATGACATCAAAATTCATATTAAGCAATGCACAAAGACCCAGCGAAGAATATGAGAACTATAGATACAGATATAACTTTCAAGGTGTGTCTTATCCGGTAGCCTTGAAGGATATTTCTAAATTTGAAAAACAAAACCCTGGAATATCTGTAAATGTATTTGGTTTGGACAGTTCTAACAAGGTGTATCCTTTGAAAGTGGTAAAAAACGAACTTGCAGACCATACGGATTTGTTATTAATTACAAAGGATGAAGTATCACACTATGTATGGATAAAATCATTTGAAAGACTTGTCAATAAACAATTATCAAGAAATGAACATAGAAAAATAATTTGTAAAAGATGTTTTTGTTTTAAAGAACTTAGAAATGGAGGACAAAATTGGTTACTGGAGCACAAACAACTGTGTAATGAAAATTTTGAAGCTAAGATTATTCTACCACCATTAAATAAATCATATTTACAGTTTGAAAAAGTTTTCCATCAGTATCGCATTCCTATAGTAATATATGCCGATTTTGAATCAACACTTGTTCCAATTGAAGATGAAAACATTGAAGCAAGGAAGAGTATAAAATATCAAATGCACAAGCCTAACAGTTTTTGTTTATTGGTTAAATCCACATTGGTTGAAGAACATTTGAATGCATATGGATTGTCATCAAAACCCGTGGTGTATCGTGGTGAAGATGTTGCCAGAATATTTTTAAATCATCTATATGAAATAGCTGGCCATGTTGAAAATTTGTATAATAATATAGTACCAATGATACCAATGGAGGAAGAAGAGGAAATTCAACATGAAAATGCTACCCACTGTTTTCTATGTAAAAATGAATTTACTTTAAATAACTATAAAGTTAAAGATCACGATCATCTTACAGGATATTATAGGGGTGCAGCATGCAATGCATGCAACATAAACTATAAGATTACCAGAAGAATTCCTGTAATATTGCATAACCTTAGCGGTTATGATGGTCATTTTATAATACCAGAATTGGGGAGAGATGATGGTGCAATTGATGTTCTTGCAGAAACAACTGAAAAGTTTATAACCTTTAGTAAAAAAATTGGAAATATGAAGTTGCAATTTGTAGATTCGTACCGGTTTATGCCGTGCAGCTTATCAAAACTTTCTGAAAATCTTAGAAAAGAAGATTTAATAGAAACAAAAAAAATTGTAAACAATGATAAATTAGATTTAGTTCTTCGTAAAGGCGTTTTTCCTTATGATTACATTGACAATTTGGAAAAATTTGAAGAAACGTCACTTCCACCTAAAGAAGCTTTTAAGAATAAATTACATGAAGAGGACATCAGTGAAGAGGATTATCAACACGCTTGTAGAGTATGGAATGAATTAGAAATAAGAACCTTAGGCGAATATTCAGATTTTTATGTTAAATTAGATGTGACTTTACTCTGCGACATAATGGAAGAATTTAGAAACACCTGTTTTACAGCATATGGATTAGACCCACTTCATTCGTACACAGCTCCCGGATTGGCATGGCAGGCTATGTTAAAAGAAACAAAATGCAAACTTCAACTATTAACTGACATAGACATGGTGTTGATGATTGAATCCGGTATTCGAGGAGGATTAACCCAAAGTGTAACTAGATATGTAAAAGCAAACAATAAATATCTTCCAAATTACGACGCATCACAACCTAGCACATTTATAGGTTATTTTGATGCAAATAATCTGTACGGATGGGCCATGTCGAACCCTCTTCCATATGACAATTTTAAATGGGTTGATCCAAATTCAATCAATAACATCGCTGATATCCCTAAATATGGGGATATTGGCTACATTTTTGACTTTGATTTTGAATACCCAGAACATCTCCACGACCATCATTATGATCTACCACTATTAGCAAAAACAGAAATATCTCCCACTGGTAGATGGCCAAAATTGATGATGACACTTAACAATAAGACTAGGTATGTAGCTCATTATTGGACAGTACAGCAAGCGCTAGAAATGGGATTGAAAATTACGAAAATTAATAAAGTACTGCAATTTTCACAATCCTGTTGGTTAAAATCTTATATAGATAACAACACAAGAAGAAGAACTGCAGCAACATCCAATTTTCAAAAAGATTTCTTTAAATTAATGAACAATGCGATATTCGGTAAAACATTAGAAAACAAAAGAAATCACAAAGACTTAAGATTGGTTGTTGATCCAACAAAATTACAGAAATTGGTGCAAAAACCAAACTTTGCATCTTCTATAATTATTAATGAAAACCTTGTAGCCGTTTCTATGAATAAAATTTCAATTAAGATGGATCGACCCATATATGTTGGAATGTCCATTTTAGACATATCAAAAACTCACATGTATGATTTTCATTATAATAAAATGGTGAAATTTTATGGTAGAGATAATATCGGAATAGCATACATGGATACTGATGCATTCATCTATTGGATTATAACCAATGATATGTACAAAGATTTACGCACATTTGTTTATAAAAATGACTTTGATTTTTCTGACTACCCACAACATCACCCTAATTACGACAATGGAATAAACAAGAAGGTTTTAGGAAAATTTAAAGATGAAACAAATGGTGCACCTATGGAAGAAATTGTGGCATTAATGTCCAAACTGTATTCTTTTCAATTGTACATTAGTGAAAAAGAAGAACATCAAGTTGTAAAGAAGGCAAAAGGTATAAAAACATCATATTTAAAGAAGAATGTACAGTTTGAACATTTTAAAAGATGTTTATTTGAAAGCATGGAAACAACTGCAACTTTTAATACAATAAGAAGCTTTAATCATCAAGTCTACAGTGTCAAGCAAACTAAGTGGGGACTCAGCTACAAGGATGATAAGAGACATATCCAGGAAGACAATATACACACTCTACCTTTTGGACATTATTCTTTAACTCCTATCGACCAATAAAACCTATTCTTCGTCCTTCCACCTGTTTCCTTTTCCTTTCCGTAAAAAAGAGGGAGCATGGCAAGTTCAATGCCATGTTCCCTCTTTTTTACACAAATATAATATGGCCTTGACCCATATTTGTTAATAATATAAAAGGTGATAAACCATTTTGAGGATTAGTATTTTCTCAAGCGGTGTACAAACAACATCTGAAGATGGAAGGATTAAAGGATCAAATTGTAAACGAACTTCATAAGCCGGCAAGAAGAAAGTTTCCAAGAAGAAATACAATTATTAAAGGAATGAACGATCTTTACCAAGCCGATCTTATTGAGATGATACCGCATAGTAAATTAAATAAGGGATTTAAATATATATTAGCAATTATAGATTGTTTTAGTAAGCTTGCTGACGCTATACCACTCAAGGATAAGACTGGGAAAAGTGTAACAAAAGCTATGGAAGCAG
Source organism: Neoaliturus tenellus (assembly GCA_030545055.2). Lineage (NCBI taxonomy): Eukaryota > Metazoa > Arthropoda > Insecta > Hemiptera > Cicadellidae > Neoaliturus > Neoaliturus tenellus. Next base: position 122,929,102 of record CM061534.1, on the reverse strand, counting down.
CTATAAAGAAAAATAAATTTGTTATAAAACATTTACAAACTGATGATGGAAAAGAATATTTTAACAAAGAATTTACAGCATTAATGAAAAAATATAACATAAATCATTATTCTACAAATTCGGAAGTTAAAGCTTCCATAATTGAACGATTCAACAGAACATTAAAAGGAGCAATGTATAAAACATTTTCTAAACGAGGATCATACGTGTGGTACGATATATTACCGAAGCTTATAAAAGAATACAATAACAAGTTTCATCGCACTATTGGTATGAAACCTATTGAAGTAAATAGCAATAATGCTAAGCTTGTTTTGGAGCGTATTAAGAAAATTACTACTCCTAAAATTGAAAAATTAAAACCTAAAAAGTTTAAAATTAACGACAAAGTACGTATAAGTAAATATAAAGGAGTTTTTAGTAAAAGATATTTACCAAATTGGACTAACGAAATATTTACAATCTACAAAGTGCAACCGACAATACCAGAAACCTACATTTTAAAGGATAACAAAGGTGAACTACTTCAAGGCGGTTTCTATGGTCATGAATTATTAAAATCGACAGTAGGTGATGTATATCTTGTTGAAAAAGTTTTACAAAGAAAAAAGGATAAAGTTAAAGTCCGTTGGTTGGGATTTGATAGGAGTGAAGATTCTTGGATTCCTACAAAAGACTTGGTGTAATACTTTAATAACTCATTATGTGTTTAACCTTTAAACAAGATGGATATTGTACAGCAAAAAGAACGATTTAATATTAATAATATAGATGAATTGACAGTGGATAATAACAATTTAAACCATGGTAAACATGGTGAATTACTACCAAACTCTATAAGATGTTTAATAACTGGCCCTTCTAATTGTGGAAAAACAAATGTTGTTTTTAACCTTATAACTAATCCAAAAGGGCTACGTTTTAATAACATATACATTTTTTCAAAATCTTTGCAACAACCTAAATACCAGTTGTTAGATAAGATATTAGCAAATGTACCAGAAGTAAATTTCTACAAGTTTAATGCTAGTGAAACTATTATGCAACCAAATGAAGCTAAACCATTTTCTATATTTATATTTGACGATGTGTCATGTGAGAATCATGATACAATAAGAAGTTATTTCGCAATGGGGAGACATCATAATATTGACAGTATTTACATTGGTCAAACCTATAGTAAAATTCCAAAACAACTTATAAGAGATAATGCAAATTTGTTGATAATATTCAAGCAAGATGAAACAAATTTGAAACATATATATAACGATCATGTGAATGCCGACATGACATTTGATAAATTTAAAGAGATGTGCGGCAAAGCATGGGCTGAAAAGTATGGATTTCTTGTTATTATGAAAGATGAAGCTATAAAAGATGGAAGGTATCGAATAAGGTTAGATAAATTTGTATTAATCCATTAAATGAATAGCAGTATGTCTAGTAATGAATGAGACTTCATAGTGTAAACATGGTAAATCAAGAAAAACTATTGAAAGAAATAAAATCACTCAGTGATTCTATTAGGATAAAAAACCGTGCATTAAGGATGGGTATAAGCGAAAGAGAAGAATTTTTAGAGACTACATTTAAACCTATTACAGAACCTTTAAAACAAATATCAGAAACCATTAGTAAACCTCGTTATGAAGGAGATGTTTTACTACCAGTTTCTAAACAAGAAGTACAAGCATTAAAAAAAGAAGACAATGATGATTCATATACAAGCGCTAGTGACCAAGAAGAAACAAAAGAAGAAGATGAACCTATTGTTGAAAAGGAAGAAGAACAGCCAATACCTGAAGCAGAACAATCTATTCCAAATTTAACTCAATTGAGTAGCGATATATTACAACACGGACCTCTCGGAAGAAAATATATATTGAAAATGCTACATGATATAAAATCAAACCCCAATTTAAGTAAATCACACATATACGGAGCAAGAATTGATGGGAATGAATTAAAAATAGGTGATTCAAAACTTAAAATAACTGAAGACGATTATATCATTATTGGTGAGCATAAATATAAGGGAACAAAAGGATTATATGAATTAATTTTTAAAAACATACCATTGAGATATTCGACCAAAGATTTAAATACTTTTAAGGAAATTTTACAAAATACTAATGCACATAAAAGGAATTACTCAAAGGATGCAATAATTAATCGTTCACGCGCAACAAAATATAACATTGTTATAAAAAAGTTGTTTCCCCCACGAAAACTACCAACATTACGTACCGCACCAGTAGTGAAACAACCGCTAAAAAGAAAATCTTTATCACTTATGGATTTATCACTTCTTGAACAACATGGTAAAAAGAGTAAAGGAGATACTTCAACATCTGGCAAAGGACTGATGAAAAATCTGTACAATACCAATGTAATTTATTACAAAGACATTAATAAATTAGTTGACAGAATGAGACTATTACATGAAGCTATGGAAGCCGGTCATACAGGTTTAAATAATGAATGGGTGGCTCTAGTTGATGAACTTAGAAGTCGAGGTGTCGTCGTATAATTGTCCGCAGATATAAAAGAACGGCAAGCATATAATGTATCATTTTTAACATGAGCGTCGACAAGTTTGGACGGTACTCCGCGTTAGGAGTGCAAGTTGGAGAAGACAGAAAAAGAAGTGGATTGCCGCAAACACCTGAAGGTGACTATAGCATAAGTAATAAACGTTTAAAACTAGTTAAAGATCCAGAAGAAGATACTGATGGAGCAAATTTAAAGACAGTAAAAGAAGCTACTTCAACATCATTAAAATTACTTAAGGATACTTACGATGTTAAATCACATAGAATAATTAATGTTGGTAAACCAACTGACAGTTCTGATGCAATTACTAAAGAGTATTTATCATCTGAACTTTCAAACACTTTAAAATTGCAGTGGGGTAACAATTTAAAAGATGGACAAACATATGATGCTGGAAATCATAGGATAACCAATGTGGCAAATCCAAAAAATGATAAAGATTCAGTTAATAAAGAATATTTACATTCTATAATACCGGAAAAGACTCAACGAGGATTTTCTTTTTATAAGTTTATTATAAATGACATTGGATACCCAAAGGAAGACGGCGATGCTGTAAACCTGAAATACATCAAGGACAACTGTATTTTACAAGATGGTGATGAAATCGATTGTTATGGGAAAGTATTGTCAAATGTAAAGTTCGGTTCTCAACCAAAAGACGCTGTTACTATGGAACAACTATCTAAAGAATTAAAAAGGGGAACATCGAATTTTGTAAAACATGAAGATGCCGTGCTAAAGCGAGGAGATACATTTATACATGGAAATGAAAAGTTTAATTTAATGCAAGGAAATAATGATGAATGGGATGCAGGACGTAAAACAATAACAAATGGAAGATTTGGTATAAAAGATACAGATGTACCTCTAATGGTGCAAACATTAATTGCTACTGGTGGTACATTAGGTACATACAATGGTCGTAATAGAAGAATAAAAGATATTTATCCTGGTTACGAAGCAAATGATTGTGTTACAATGAAACAAACAATAACTTGGGATAAACACTTTGGGACCAAATATGATGCAAAGATGAAGAAAATAATTAATATTTTACCAGGAGAAGATTTAAATGATGCTGCTACTATAGGACAAGTTATAACAATGTCAAAAAGTGATTCAAACGCTTACACATGTAATGATAAACGTATTATGCAGTTACACGATCCTCAACATCCGAAAGATGCTGTAACTTTAGATTGTTTAATAAGAATAGTGGGCAATTTACTTATTGATACCCACAATCATATAGCTAGTACAACAAATCATGTAATGATTCAACCCGATGAACGAGAAGCATGGATTAAAAATAGAATCATAAATCAATATATAATTAATTTGAATAATTAATTATTTAAATATAAAAATTGTGCATAAGTTATTCATTTATATAAAGCATCTCGTTGAGTAAACACGCCGGTTATATATAAAACAACATAATGAAGATCGCACCGCTCAGTCGTCGTCAAGTCAGCGGCAAGAAAGGACGTGGTATAACATCGGCTGCGTTATCCCTTCTCAAACGAATTCCTGTTGGTGCTGTTGTAAATCGGGCAATAGACGCTCTACCATACGAATTTCATCTGCCCGGAGGTTATCAATATTGCGGACCCGGAACTAAATTGGCAAAACGTTTAGCAAGAGGGGATCCTGGAATTAATAAATTGGATCAAGCTTGCAAAGAACACGATATAGCGTATTCCAAGTTTGCTGATTCAACAAATAGATCAATAGCGGATAAAGCGCTAGCAGAAAAAGCTTGGCAAAGAGTTAAATCAAGTGACGCAAGTATTGCAGAAAAAGCAGCCGCTTGGGCAGTAACTACAGCTATGAAGGCGAAAACAAAATTTGGTAGCGGAAAACGTCGGAGAGGAAGACCTGCAAAGAAAAGAGCTCCTAAAAGAGGTGGAAACATTAAAAAGAGACGTCGTAGAACTCGTAAAACAAAGACAAAAAAGACTTCCGTTTGGTCAATGGTAAAAAACGGAGCAGGTCTATACCTAAGACCGTACCGTGTGTACTAAATAAGAAAAATCAATTGATAATTCCAAATAAAGCCTTAACAAATTATCAATTATCAAATTATGTAAAATGTTTGAAGATACCATTTTTTAGGGGAGTTTTTATGAAAGACGCATTACCAAAAAACATATGGAAAAATGAAACTGGAATAGTAAATTTAGATTCCTCCTATGGTCCAGGAACACATTGGGTATGCTATAAAAAACTCGGACAAAGCGTTTATTATTTTGACAGTTTTGGCAATCTACCACCACCTAAAGAACTTCAACACTACTTTAGAAACTCTAAGAATATATTTTACAATTATAAAAGAGAACAACCTAACAATACAGAAATATGCGGACATTTATGTTTGGAGTTTTTAGCAAAAAGCGTCAGTCAGCTTTAAGATGTCATCGTACACAGTGTCACTGAGCGGAAATTCATCTACATTAAAAAGTACTCTTTTCCCAGCACTGCGTCTATCTAAAGATAGATTATGGGAAGCGGCATTATTAGATTTCACTACATACAATTCAATTCCCAACATTACAGAGGGTAAAAACAATTTACTACATTATTATGAAAGTAAAGATAAAAAAGGAAACTATTCAGAATTAAAAATAATCACCTTGTCTACAGGAGCATATGAAATAGATGATATAAACCAGCTATTACAGAAGCAGCTAGGAGAAGAAAATATCTGTATAAAAGGAAACAACAATACTTTAAAAGCGGAAATTACCTCAAAATATTATATAGATTTGAGTTTAAAAAATTCAATCGGTAGTTTACTCGGATTTTCAGATAAGAAAAAAAAAATCTTAGATCCCGGAACTACTCATACGGGTGATACCACAGTAACAATATTAAAGGTTAATAGTATTGATATAACATGCAATATTATACACGGATCGTATAGAGATGGGGTAAACCAACATATTTTACATACATTTTATCCAACAGTAGCTCCTGGGTTTAAAATAGTTGAGAAGCCACAAAACCTTATATACCTACCGTTAAACACCAGTTTTATTTCAGACATCGTACTGAACATATCAGATCAGGACGGTAATAGTGTTGACTTTAGAAAAGAAACAATTACAATACGGTTACACATAAAAGCGGTAACTTAAGTATAACATGGGATTAACATTTAAACCACAACGGAAAAGCCGGGAGCTCAGTAGCTCTTCAACATTGGACGAGTTAACACCGGACAACATACATTTCCTACAAAAAATTGGGTTAAAACTAAATTACAATGGACATTCTGGATATATCTCAAGGTCCGACGTTCGACGAAACCCTATGGGAGAAGGAATATCACACGCACAACCCTTACACTTCATCAAAATTAAACAATAATGATGAAATAAGGATTCCCATTCAACAACAAGATATTTACACATTACCCTGTGAGAGTTATTTATATATTGAGGGACAAGTATTAAAATTGGATGGAAAAACTGGTTCGTCTGTTCCTTTTATAAATAACCCAATGGCATATCTTTTTGACGAAATAAGATATGAAATATCAGGAGTGACAGTTGATTCAACAAAAAAGGTTGGTATAACAACAACACTAAAAGGATTAACATCATTAACACCACATGAGAAGAATTCAATAGTCACCGCCGGATGGGTTACCCCCGATAAAGACAGCATAACACCAAATTCCAATGGTCATTTTGATTTTCACATACCTTTACGATTGCTTTTGGGATTCGCTGAAGATTACAAAAGAATAATAATAAATGTCAAACAAGAATTGGTATTACTCAGATCTTCAACTAACAAAGACTTGATACTAGCAGCAAGTGGTACTGAAGAAAGTAAACTAGAATGGCAGCTACAATTAAATAAAATCGTGTGGAGAGTACCTCATGTAAGATTAGCCGATGAACATAGAATCGTATTGTTAAGAAAGTTAAAATCTGACCGTGATATTGTAATGCCGTTTAGAAGTTGGGAATTCCATGAATACCCCATATTACCTCAAACAGAACGACAAACATGGACTGTTAAAACATCTACTTATTTGGAACGAGCAAGGTACATAATACTAGGGTTTAAAACCAATCGAAAAGATGTTATAACCGCACACGCAGGTCAATTTGACCATTGCAATATAAAGAATTGCAAAGTTTTTCTAAACTCTCAATTCTTTCCTTATGACAATTTAAATGTCATGTTTAGCAAAAAGCGTTATTCCATCTTATACGATATGTATGCAAGATTTCAATCGTCATATTATGGAAAAACTAATACACCACTGTTATCACCTGAACAGTATTATTCAAAAGCCCCAATAATCGTTATCGATTGCTCAAAGCAAAATGAATCAGTAAAATCGTCAAGTGTGGATATAAAAATCGAAATGGAATTTGAAGATAAAATACCAGAAGGTACTTCGGCATATTGTCTCATTTTACATGACAAAATAGTAACATATACTCCACTAACTGGAATAGTTAAAAATGTGTTATAAAAAACGGTTTTTAGGTGGGGGCGATTGTTATAAAAGGAGGAAAACGAAGTAGAAATTTCATTATTTGTTTGACCATCCTATGGGAAACATCGTTAGCAAAATGAGTTCACTTAATGCAAATACTAACGAAGAAGAAACTACACCGCTTATAGCCGACAACAGTTCCGATATAGAAAAACAAATTGAACAAGAAATGGATGAGTTCCTCAAGTTTAAACATAAGAAAAGAGAAGAGGAAGTTGAAAAAGGAATTAAAAAAAGAAAAGTCGATGACATTATTTCCACCAATATTTTAACAGAGGTATTTCTTAGAATCTACTATCCCATCTCATCATGTATGACAAAAAGCGTATCTGCCGGAGTAATAAAATCATTGGAGTATTCACCAACTATTATTTTGAATCATGGATCTAAAATGGTGTTTTTCTCTGAAATTTCCTGGGAATCGTTTATGAAGCATATACATCTTTTAGAATGTTATTTAAGTAACAATACATATGGAAGAAGAACGAAATTAAGTTTGCTAGAATCAAATATTGAAATCGATATAGTAAAACATCGGGGAGGACAAATTGTTCGTTTTAGAGATTTAACTAAACATGACATAAAAATACACCTTACAAAAGATGAATTCTACACCCTCAGCTGTGCTACAGGTCCTATCACAAGATATCTAAAACAACTAATATTTTCAAGCGCAATCATAAAAGAATATTTAACCGATACATTGGATAGACAACCATATGTACCAATCCTATACGGTCCCGTAGATACTTCCATTTTCAATAGAATACCTCACGAAGTTGATATGTGGAGACAGTTGCACAACTATCAGACTAACTTCGGTATAGATGAAGAAGCACAAGAAATGAATGAAGAAGCATCTTGCAGCAACCAACCCGCAGTATAAAAAGACGCCCTCCATAATTTTACAAACAGTCCCATACCGACCTTTGTCATGAATAAACAAGTTTCATTTTCAAACCAATACCAAATAATGGAGGTAAAACGAGGTATAATTGAATTTCAAGCGTTTCGCGGTAACGACGGACATTTTATCATTAAAGAGTTAGTTATTCTAGACATGAACACATCTGTCGTTTATCACTATTTATTCCAACCTCCTATACCGTTCAACAGATTAACTACTAAAGCAAGAGTGACAAACAAATGGTTGATGAAACATTTTCACAACCTGAGATGGGATGAAGGTTTTATCCACTACAGTATGGTGCCGCACATTATGAATCATTACTGTAAGGAATTTAAAATTATCTACACAAAGGGATTGGAGAAAACCACTTGGATACAAGCATTTACAAACCATGAAGTGATAAATGTGCAAGTGGATAGAGATTTTCAGTGTCACTTTGCCAACATTTGTATCTCTACCAAAAACTTTAAACATCGGCAGTCCCAATGCGCTTTAAAGAACGCTTATCGTTTGAATGCATATCTACAACAGAATGGTGGGGGGTGGGAAGGATATAAAAGCGACAACGCAACCATGACCCAGCATGAGTATTACTCTAGCCTCCGAACAGTCAACACCTCCCACACAGATTCGCAAGACTAAGAATAATATTAACAATAAATAAGAAGAAGAAAAAGTAAAGATGACGTCACAAACATTTTTACAATCTCTTGTCGATCAATTTAACAAACATTCAAAATCTACCGTCTTACCGACTAAAAGATGTTCAGAATTAAAAGAAGAAAAACATTATGTTATCCACACCATTAAGAAGATGGAAACTAGTGTTGGGGACGCCATCAACGTTACACTGAGTGAAGCGCCCTACACGCCCGGTGATGAACCAAAATTTCAAACATTTCTTCCTAAGCGCTTCGTGCACCTCCTGCAAAACGAAGATCTACGCCTTATCCACCCCGGCTCTCTGTACTTGGCATCCCACGGTCCAAGCGGAAGCAATTCAACGGAACTTACACTTCACGTCATGCCTACTGCCAACAACTAATTTATTTTTTGTAATACTTTTGTACACCTTTGTGAATTATTTTGAAAATAAATAAAGATGAAAAAATAAAAAAAAAAATAAAAAGCAATATATCACTATGTGTCTTTGCACATGGTGATATATTGCTTTTTAAAAAAATAATTTTAGATGACCTTGACCTAGTTACAAAAACTATATAAATGGAGTAATTTTCAAGGGGATTTCCTCAGTCTACAATTGACTTCCGTGCTGTACACATCTCCCTTGGTTGTCCAATTATTTAAACAACAACATGTCTCTCAAAATCAAATGCGCATCATACGATACCTCCACCATCACAACTTTTGAACAACTCGACAATTTCACTAATGAATTGCGAGTACTTCTTGCAGGCGGTTATCACTTAAATGCCGATGTTTACGTTACAAATAAGAAGATGTTTTCAAAACAAAACTACTGCGATGATGAAGTGTACTTTTCTACACAAACGGCAACAACATCTAGCCCTTCTACTCAAAATAATGTTAAATTCCACAAATACTACTAATGTTGAATTACAATAACAATACTCCATCAACTTGAGGCTTCGCTATAAAAAGGCTATTCAACCCAGACTAAATCATCATTTGCTTTTTAACAACCGCAGCGATAACAACTACAACTACTATGCTGTACCGAATGATGATTGAATTTAATGGTAAAATATTTGGAAAGGACTATCAAACGGTAGAAGAGATGAGCTCCGATCTTGATGTATTAACTAAAGAAGGCTTCCAACCAAAGTTAATTCTAAAATTTCCAGAAGTACATCCACTATCCACTGAAGATCTCGTCGCAATGGCTAGAGCAAAAAAACAAGAACATGAAGTAAATATTAAAAAAGAGAAAGAAGAAAAAAAAGACGAACCTATATCTTAAGTGTGCAACTTTTTAATATTTGTACCCCATTCTTTTTTAAAACTCCATTTGGTTGACCTTGAAATTACCCCCACCACTTTTTTCTTTTAATAAAACTCTCTATTCTATACTATACACCTTCATTTCCCAACTCCACTTAGAACCGTCAACATGGAAAAGAAAAAAGAAGACTACAAACCACGCTACTGTTGTGAACAAAAATGTACCGATATAGGAAGATGGATGGTAGACGGATTAGCTTGTAGAAAATGTGAATTCTTCGGATCCTGTTACTGCAAATGCAAAACAAAACAACTACCACCACCAGAATTGCAAACCTTCAAAATTTATAAATCAAGATACTTCCACACTTGCTGTCCCCAGAGATGTTTCAAATTTCACCCAGAAAGACTTTTTAATTGCCGAAAGTGTGATGCATATTATAAAGACGACTTTTGTACATGCATCAAACATTTGTGCAAATATAGATCAGATTGGTCTTCTGATCCTATTCAAGCTTCAGATGTATAGCTGTAGTCACTGACTGCAGCTTTTTTTAAAATTTCATTTGGTTGACCTTGAGATTTACAATATATATTCTACATACCCTTTAACATGCTTCTCATTTACACTACATTGCTTGGACTAACACCAACATGGGTGACAGATTCATTTCTTTTGAACATTTAATTACCGAAAGAGATGAGATGGAAACTCTATTTCACAACTTACTCACACTTATGGATAGGTATCCTTTGAAATGGATCAACATCAAAGTAAAATATGTGGATCCTACCAGAATATTTTCATCATCATCATCATCATCATCTTCCAACAGTGCAGGGGAAGAAGAAGAACCAACTTATGGTATTACAATTATTGAATTAAACAGCGAGGAACAAGACAATCAAATTCAAATTATAAATAAACTTAGTATTTAGTTTACAAAAGTGATTGGTATTTCTATTCTATATTAATGCTATTATTATTTTATTTCTATACACTTCCCACAACCTACCCGAACGGCGTTTCGCGGCAAACTGCGGTAACCGAAGTTCTCTCGCTTCTCGTTTTGGATTACCCCCACTTCTTTTCTTCCCCCCACCACTGTTCCCTGTTTCCATATAAGCGACCGCCTTACCGTCGCTCACCATTTGTTTGCCTACCGCCGAACGATGAGCCAGCCTCCATTAGCAAAAAATACTACTACTTTTGCAGTAACATCGCAACAAGATTTACAGGATATTTTTCAAACTTTAACCGATGTTGTAAACACACCAAACAACACGGTTACTATTACTGTTGAAATTACCTACAATTGTCCAGAGTGTGAAAGGATGGAAAGCGATAATGTTGAAGAATTAGAAATGCCAAACAACAGTCCTTCATCCGCCCACGATTCGACACCAGATGATGAAAGCTAGTCCTACACAAATATTCTTTTTCAATCCCCCACCACTTTACATTAAATATATATATCCTCCCCTTATTTGCTCTCCTCATTCCATCGCCTACTTTTACACCATCTACACCGCTCCTCTCTAACCTGTACACAAACATGATGGACGGCTTTTCAATCACATCACAATTGGAAGACGATAAATTAAAACTCGAAATTAACAGAATACAATTGGAAGCACAGAATCAGGAAGAAATGATCCGGCTGTTAAAGCTCTTCAAATGCGTACTGTGGTTGGTATGCCTCTATCTGCTCATCGCCATCACCATCGGCATTTACCAGACCGTCACCGCCAAACATCGCTTCGACACCACTTCCAATAAAAATTCTACTTGGCTTTCCTAAAATAAATTATTAATTCCCACAGCCCCACAGCCCCCATCCGCTCCCGCCACACTCCCGCCCGCCCCACTCGTCCCCACACTCCCCACCTTTTTTAAAACCCCCTCCAAATGACCTTGACACACTTACCAACCCCTCCCCAAACCCCCCAAAAAACCCCCAAATCAACAACACACACCTGCCAGTTACAACCGCTGACCTTGACCTGTGCCAGAACCGGCAAATCCCTTCTACTAGCATACCTGCATACTCTTTCCCTATATTTATCTTAAGGAGAATAGACATTTATTTCCCTAGTTATGAACACGTGATGAAATTTTCTTTACAGGTTTAGCTGGTTAAAATTAATATTACTAATTTGGAAATTCGCTGAGTACGCAGGTCTGCTGCGACGGGGGGGTATTTTTTTTTACTTCTCAGCGTGGAAGCTTAGCGCTACCCCCCCTCCAGTACCTTCAAATGGACTCGTCTGCTATGCTATCGCGCATTCCCTCACCCCCTCCAACCGGTAAGTCGGCTGCTGTATTGCAACAAGTTAGCTACCTGTGGTTTCCAACGTGCGCGACATCATTCTATAACATATGATGTCGCGCACGGTGGAAACCACAGGTAGCTAACTTGTTTTCATATAGTATAATTTTTATACTATATGTTCATAGCTTAGTGTTATAGTTCATATAGTGTTTTATTAGTTAATATTCTATGTAATATTTTGAATTGTAGTCAATAAAATAGAAATGTGTACAACATTAGCATTTTTTTATACACCCGGTGGAATCCACCGTGCTCGACCTCTAAAGTGATATATTTTGCGCGACCTCTCGAGGGTTAAACATAGATATTTTAAAACAATGAAGTACAAGCAGATGTTTCCCTACATTAATGACCCGCCATAAAAATTAAACATCGTGGCGGTCACTTTTCCCATGCAAAGCGACTTTGTAGAATTACGAGGTGACGGGTAATTTACAACTATTCCAAATGAATCTCGATGGATATAAACCGAGGGCAATTAAAGTGATGCACTATGAGAAATGACTTGTCAGGAATGTTGATGGCCAGAGTGAGGCTGCGCGGCGGCGATGGCGGCATGGAGTTTATGATGTTTACAGGCGGATGCGTGATGAAGTTGTTGCCATTTATGGCCCTGCCACGAGTGCGAAGTGGTCTGGTACCTGCGGGAGACTGCCGCGCCGGCTGAGGAGTACAAACTCCCCAGGAGGATGTTGGCAGCACTGGAAAGAAAGCACCAGGAATCGCATTGGGAGGGGCTTACTTGGGGTGTATAATAATAATATCTTTATTAAAAAGTAAAGAAATTCTACTTTTGTAGTGTAATTATTTGACTAAAATTAGTTCCATATACTTTTATTAATTGTAAAATTTTGATTAAAATCCAACAAATACAAAATTGATTCTGAACCAAGTTTATATCTATTTCAAATTATACAAATTAATTCCCAAGTTTAAAGTTGTCAGGACTCTTATGTAAGCTAGTGAGATCGTTTTCCATAGTAGTCTCCTGTCATAGGAGATTCCTGGTTTAGAAGTGAATCCAGCGGCTCGCATGATGTGACCTTGGCTAGAGCATTTCTGGTATTACGTATGGATAGGTCTTCTGTTCAAAAGCGTAAACCGTGGCGAGGCTACATGTGAATTATATTTTGGTAGTTGTCAGATCTTACAATAATTATTTCAAACCATGTCTGCCTTAAAGTTGAATTTTAACTACACTGATTAGTCAGCGTTTTAAATAGAATAACAATTATGTAAATGTGAGAGCAACTCTCACCGATCCTTGGAAAAAAACGCTTACCAAAATTATACATCAGGCTTACTAACACGAACCTATGGAAATTTTCAGTCTTCGTTAATCATGTTTAATAGAGTTATAGAGTAATATACATTGTAAATTAAAGAAAAGTGTACACTTTATAAAGAATTCAGAATTTATCAAGACACTAAAATAAATAGTTCAATGCGAAAGCGAATATTCCTAAATGTATTAAACAAGTTGTACATTTGTTATAATGACAGGTTATAATGCCCCAAGGTTTAAATGACAGATACTCGTATTAACTCTACAGTCTGACTATGGTTTTCCAAGCCCTGACCATAAACTTGTCCGTTGTCCAAGGGAATTGAACTTCAAATGCCCTTAGCTCTTCTTAAGCCCCGTTTACACGCTACGATATATCGCAGCGATCTGATCGGTACCAACCATATCGTAGCGTGTAAATGGAAGATCGCAGCAATATATCGGGGTTGGACGAAAAATGAAAATTTCATTTTTCTGGCTAGATTGACAACGATATCGAAGGTTGGAGCGACATGTTGGAACGTGTAAACAGCGCTCCAACTTGTCGCTGCGATCAGTTCTCTAGTTGTGGTCAAGATATGATGACTCTGTGATATACACCAACGCACTAGAGAAACCAAAGAGAGTTTTAAACTTGACATACAATTGCATATGCACAGTCAGAACATGACTAAGTTTATGTCTGCCATGTAACCGATGAGGCACGTTTAGAACTTGTTAATCAAACTTTGGAATGTCCTATTTTGAATGGTTCTATTATTTTTGTCCCTGATAAAATCAGTTGTTCATTTAATGTGTCCATTTGAAAAACTACTCGTAAATTCACAGTTATATAAAATAATCTTTTTATTAGTAGTTGTAGTTAAAACCCAAACTATTTAATTTCGTGATGAGTATGTCTCGCGCATAAACTATTTGACGTAACTGATATTGTATACAGTATTATTTGTGTTTTGCGTTAAATATAAAATTGTTTAAGTAAATTGGACAATTAAAATAATTGTACAGTAATATAATATTCCATACGTGAATCGTATCCAATTACTAAATGACAATGTTCATAACAGTTTTATCAAAACATTTGTATATTATTGTTAAAGGACATACTGATACTTGATGCAACACTAAGGACTTTTTTGTCTGCTGTCTCAATCTCAACCTCCAATATCCTTACTCTAGCAATTATATATCAAATATCTGCAGTCATCCTTGTTACGAAATCTCGAATATCTAATGTAATAATATTCCATTGGTAAAGGCAATGATTTATGAAATGGAAGACCACCGTCTTGATCTATCGTTCAATTTAGTTCCGGCCTGGCAGAATATATTCATTGAGATATTAAACGGTTCGTGGTTTGGACACCATGTAAATCTAAAGCAGCAATCGCTGAATTTAATTAACTCGGGTATATTCCAAAAATCTCAAACATATATTAAAATATGGAATAAAACAAATTTTATAGTTTAAAATATTTTATAAAAACATTTTTATTCATAATCCTGATAATGTTCTGACTGATTAATATTAAATTTACATTTACTTTTTGCAATTTAGGTTATGAGTTATTGCTTGATATTAGTATGATAAATAATTAATTATATTAATTAAATATCCTTTTAGTTAAATGTTGTTTTTTATATTTCTTATTATCATTAACTGCATAAAAAAAGATATTGAAGCAGCCTTATCTTCATTCTTCTTCTCTTGCTATCTTTCTTCTTTTCTCCTCGCTACCTTTCTTAAACCTTGTAAGGTTTAAAACAAAGTTTAATAAAATAAATCTTCTATAATACTGAATCAGTAGTTTCCCTTACTCTGTGATGAGTATTTTTTAAGGTTGAAAGTAACGTAACAAAAAAGTTTTTTTCATTATATCTCTATATTTTTTATATAAATTCTAAATCCTATAGACTACTATAATACGAGCACTGTACAAGGGGATATGTGTTCCACGATCTCGAAGTGTAGCGGGTAGATTTTGCTTAAATTTTGCATTTAAGAGTGTTTTGGCCCACAAATAATTTTAGAAACAGCCTCAATCTCAGGAAAAATCGAATTTGGTCTAAATATAAGTTTTAAAATCAAAATTTTTAACATTGGTCTTATGGGTTGCTATTTTGGTAACGAAATAACAACGAAGGGTATACAAAAATTAAGGATCATTAAGTTAAGCAGTCTTTTTGAAACATCTGTTAACTGTGAAGACGTATCGTTGGTTGTTTGTGAAATTTTATAGCTTTATTACCAACCTGGTAATATTGGTAAATACAAAATAAAGAACTATAATGTCAAAGTAGATCGCATTTTGCAGGTTGTTGAGTTCGCGTGCGCCGCGGAATTATCATCGGTCGCCGTCACGTTTGATGTTGACACGGCATGTTTGTTCGTAACAGTGTAATTTAACCACAAATTGCACACGTCACTTTGAATTATTTTGGTTTCAATCACGAACTGGCCAACTGAATATGAATCATTTTTCTACATACTTTATATCTGCAAAAAAAAGGTTTAAAGTATTATGTAAAGTAAACTCTTACAGTACCATTTAGAGTTACAACTGTATAGTGCTTTGCAGGTCAATTGAAAGACCTAGATACATTTGATGCTCCACGAAAGTTAACTTGTTCCTTGCATTTGTCAAACCGCTTTGAATTTAACTGTGATTCCTTTCACCTTTTGGATTGGAAAGCGCGGTCCTTTGACCGCTTTATATGATTCTTTTCAATCTTTTAGAGCATAGTTGTACCAACAGTAAAACTCGTAATATTCTTATTTTACACAATTAATTATAATACTTTTTAAATTTTCAAACGTGTTTAAATAAAAAAAAGTAATTTATTAAGTACAACGCATAACTCTTGCATGACGTTAAATGACTTGCCAATACATTACACAACAATACGTTTTCATCATAACTATATTTATTATGCAGGAAATTGTATTCAACACAAGACAGAAAGTGAGTTTCCATCAAACTTTAATCTAATACATTGAACTTAATTAAATAAATATTTGACTATTCAGATGTGACCGAGCAGTAGACAATATCGTTTACTGGATGCCCTATGTGGACTAATTCTATCAATTGATGGCTTATTTTCAGATTAGGCCTAAATATTGATTGGATGTTGAATACAATATACATGTATACATACCCCACAGTATGGTATTGACTTAAAACTTGATTATTTATTCCAAGCTTTACAACAGCCAAAAAACTGTTTAGAAGCGTTGTTAAAACCTTGGGCTCTAGCGATAAGTTACGAATGTTGACAATAGGGACATAAAGAGATGATCTCGCGGTCGACTTGAGATGGGTCCAAGTTTGCGATGAACAGAGGACAATAGGCCGGATGCCGGACGAGAGCCGAGTCATGTCGGGGAGAGTGCGGCAGTGTCCCCGGATGACTCCGGTCGCCGCGGTTCCGGACCAGCGAACCTCTCCGTCATCCACCCCTCCGGTCCGCCGAGAACGATCCGTGGCCCACAATGATCACAAATATGTTTTATTTCAATAAATGGTTCTATTGTTTACATAAAAATAGCTAAATTCTATGTCGTCCATTGCTTTGTTACTACTAACTTATGAGCAATTTACATACAACATTAACAAATACACGATAGTTTTAAGAAAAATCGGCTAAAAAATCCGAAATGTGAATTATGTTACATGCAACATAACACATCAACAAGGAACTACGTCATAACTAGAGTCATTACTGACGTCTATTCATGAAACGTTTTATGAAACTACACTTTAAATAGCTCCAAGATCGGCGGACTCTCATGTCGGTAAACGTTTACTGTAGGTTTGCACATTCATTCAAATGCGTCGAATACGGAAAGCCATTGAAAATCATCAAACGACATGATTCGGTTAAGAAGGGAATAACATGAAAAAAATCGTGATCACAAAATATAAATTAAGTTTTGAATGCATTATGTAGCGGTTATCAATTATTGTAGTAACTATAAATAAGTTACTACAATACTCTAATAAGTCTAATGATCTATTAAACACTCGTTTTTGTTTTTACGAGTACTTAAAAATAAACGTAACATACTCAAATGCTGTGGCAAAAATACCACTCTTTTACAATTAAATTCAAGGCGTCTAAGAAATGTTAGTATACAAATACTTTTATTTGCTGTCATGATAAAATCGGTTTTCCTTGTTTACATAAAAACATCCCATCGTGGACCGGATTAACGGCAAAGTGATCTATCAGCTTGACAGACGCTAACAGCGGAGCGGCCAACAACGGTACAGTCGCTGCCGCAGCCGATGGCGCTGTACAGAGGGCTCACTAATGGAGATGGATTACAGGATAATGAAAATAATGATGAAACACTTCTCCCCCGAGTGTACCCCGCCCGTCACAACACCGCGCTTTCCATAAACCCACATCCCAACATCGGTTGTTGCTCGCATTCTGGAAATCAATAATTGAAAATAAACACATCACCTGCTGAAACGAGGTTTTCATATAAAAATTATATTTCAGTATATTTTTTATTTAACAATTTTATTGCAAAATTACTTAATAGAGACCAATCCAAAGAAAGTAAGATGAAACCTCTTTGCTCTTGGAAATATCATTCGGACTTTACATTCATTCTAATATACTGAATATGAACATGGCATGTAATGTCCGAAACAGGTGTAAGTGTTAATAAAATTAAATTCCTAAGGGTACTGAGGTTTATTTTTATAACTCTATTAACATTAAAAGTAGCCCTTATTAGCGAAAATGCTATAATAATGCTAATTAATTGTTTAGTTAAATATTTATTAAGTAAACATTTTAATACAATGAAAACATGTTTGAATAATGTGATACAATCTTCACTTGGCAAGGTTTTTGAAGGAATCGTCCTTAAATATCTTTACTTTCATCTCAGAAAATACACCTTAAATGAGCAGTGTGGCTTCCTTCGCAACCGTTCCAAAATTAGTGATTTTCTAGTCTCTCAAGAATGTGTAATGTCCTCCTTCATACAGTCTCTTCAAATGAATTGTGTCTACTTGGATTTCCCCAAGGTCTTTGACCGAGTGAATCATCGCCTCCTCATAGCCAAACTTAAGGGCTATGGAGTTGCAGGGCCCCTGCTGAAATGGCTTGAGAGCTTTCATGCCCTCATAACTCTATCAATGAAATGATATGGTGCTTATCATTTGCCATTTACTGTGTCCTCTGGTGTACCCCAAGGCTCACATCTTGGTCCTCTCCTATTCAACGTTTTTATGAACGACATTTGCAAATCGGTATCAACTGAAAATTTGATGTTTGTTGACGACATGAAAATATTCACCGCTGTTGATTCAAATTCATCCCAAAATAGTCTTCAGCAGTCTCTGAGTTTAATTGACACCTGGTGCGAAGAAAACGCTATGCACCTCAATGCTTAAAAAAAGTGTAGTAATAACCTTTCATCGTGGATCATTAACCCCCTACATTTACACAATTAATGCATCTCCCTTAAAAAGAGTTGACAAGGTAAGGGACCTGGGTGTTATACTATCCTCAGTGCGCAGCCCCATGGATCATATAACAAGTTAAACAACTAAAGCCAACTATTCTCCATTAGACTTAACTTCCGATCTACCAAGGATTTCACATCACTCACACTCTGATTGTCCTTTAACGTCTTAAAAGTCTTGTGAGATCCACTCTTGAATACGGATTGTCATATGGTCCCCATGCCAGGCTAACCACACTGACATTCTGGAACAAATCCAAACTAGTTTTCATGCTGCAATACTGGTCGACTTCTTCAGTGGTTCTGTGGAGTCCTTTAAAGTGAAAGTGGTTAAGTGAGTGTTAATTTTCACCTCTAATTTAGTTATTTGTAAATCTCAATGTTTATTTAGTAAAAAATATTTTTTCTTGAAGCTTGTAAAATTCTATCTTTCTAACATATTAGATCATTTTTATTTTTATTTGAGTAGTGAAATTTCATTTAAGTATCTCATTCTTTGTTAAATGCATCTAGTCATAGTGTTTTCGCACTCTTTATTTTTGTTGGCTGATGTTATTTATTCATTAATATGTTTTCTTAACTGCCTCATTAATAATATCTTGTCATTTCTAGATTACAAGTTTTCCACTGTATTAATGCAGGTTATCATTACTATTGTTGTCATTTCTTGCTATTATTTGTTCAGTAATTATAAATTCACAATAATTATTTCATCAAATTTGCCAGTAATACAAGCTTTAATTATTGTCAATCCTAGTTATTTTTGTACTCAAGTTGCATATAATAGTTATAAGTTTTAGCTATTATATTTCTAGTATGTATGCCTGCCATCCTGAAATTGTTGTAATCTTTCTTGTGAAATGGTGTATACCGTATATAAATAAATAAATGAGAATAGCTAAAATGGTAACCAAGTAAACGGGGGGGTAAAGTGGGATGGTTTCCAAGGAAACGGAGGGAATTTTGGGTAAAATGGCGCAAATTAACAATAGGACAAAATTAACATGGTTTATCACTCTATATAGTTTAATGTCATTTGTTGCAGCTGTTTATAGGGAGCAGATGTAATAAACTCATGCATACCTCACGAAGGTAGTGAAGTAGGTTAGTGAAATCAGATGTAAAATAAATATTTGTTCAAACTTCGGGATTTTTTTAAAAGTTTGACGAAAAATATCGTACGTTAACTCATCCAGAAAGTGTTTACCGGACGTAATACTCTATAAAAAAAACTACTGTCTTATTATGATATGCGGTTCTATAAAATTTTGTGTGTCTATCAAAGAATTAATTAATTGTGTATTAAAGTACTGATTCAAGTTTACGTGTGGATTCTTAATAAGCTTAGATTAATTGTTCTTGGGGAATTGTTTTGAGCTTTATTAACTGGTTTTTTTTAATTATATATAATTAAAAATATAATTTCATTAAAAAATATAATTTCGTAGAAAATTACTTACGATTTCTGAAATATGAAGTTTCATGTTGAACTACCATGAAATAATCGCAATATACAAACAAGTAGAGTGCACTGGTATGTTGTTTGTTATGCTAATCTATTTTATTATTTATCAGACGATTTCATGCCATGTAAAGTTTTCCCTACAAGTTATGTGGTATTCTACTTCTACGGTATAACCACACTTCTTATAGTACACCCTATAGTAGTTCTTATAGTACAGCCCTGAGCTGCTGGGTCTGATGAACTTTCGAGTGCCTGGAGGAACTCGTTCACGGAGCCTCTTCGCCCTTCAAGCCTGTGCCAACAACTACCATCATCACAGCGTGGTCCCACGGCTGCACAGAATGGGAAACTTTTTGTCGCCCCACATCGACCTCTTCAACACATCAGTTGAGATTGTCAAAAGAACTTTTCTTTCTCTTAAAGACAATTTGTAATTTATTTCTGTATTTCGTTGTTTTGCACTCTTTGTTGTAAATTGTTGTTGATAGTTTTTTTTCACGTTATTTTGTTGAATTCTTTTCATTGTTGTTATATTTATATTGATATTATTGTTGTTGTTACATCATTGTTGTTGTCATATTATTGGTTGTTATATATTTTGTTATTATGTTTGTTTTGTTATCATATAAGGTTATATTGTAAGCATTACATTATCCATCTGAATTGCATGTTACTCTGTAAAAATGGCGTATGCCGTGTACAATAAACAATACAATACAATACAATACACAAGTTTCTCATAGTGAAGAAAGTTTCTCATAGTAGTAGTGTTAAAATTAATTTTACTTGCTCAGGTGTTGTACAATTATTATGAATATATTGTACTTAATGAGAAGTCAATTGTGGTTTTGTAAGAGTAAAAGTATGGTTTTGTCAGTGCTGGAGTTTTGTGTCCATACAGTATAGTGCTACACAGATAAGGAAAATTGTCCCCTGTTGATTGGCGCCATTTTATCCACGATTCCCACCGTTTCCTTGGTAACCAGTCCTTTGTTTACGCTTTCCCATTTGTTATTTGCCATATTACTCACACCTATCCGACGTTTCTATGGTAACCAATGTCAATAGTTTGTTCACAGACCAGCAAATGAAAGTGACAAAATATCAAATAATCAGATGTTTTAGAAGTATAATCTGTGATTTTTTAAGCTTCTTGCGACCAATCAGAATAGCTAAAACTAGTAACTAACGAAACGCATCTAAAGTTTTCCAAAATGGTTGCCAATGAAACGGCGGGAATTGTGGGTAAAATTGCGCCAATAAACACGGGACAAAAATTAACATGTTTTTAGCACTCTATATACAGTTAACCTAATTGCTGCCGATATAGAGTATAGTTTATATAAAACATTGTTAATTTATAAAAGTTTAGATAACATGTGTTTGAAATATAATTAACTGATAAATACTAGTCATTTAGCGTAAAATATACTAAATAAATAATTATAGTCATCAACAAATCCATGGAAACGTAAAATACCTATCAAAATAGCCGTCTTAATACATTTTAATGAAGAAGTAAATAATTTCAACAAAACCAAATTGAAAATGTTGTCTAACAATTTGAGTCACTTTGTCCACTAATGCGTTTGCCACTTGCCAAAGGAGGCATGAAATACGAATGCTTAAAGCAGAAATCAAGTATGAAAAAGGTACAAGGAAAGCCAATTTGGCAGGAAGTTTATCAATCATCATTAGTCATGAATTTTCTCGCCGAGTGGCCGCCGGAGTGGATGTTTGAAGGGCGAGGGCGCGGTGATTGATGTCTTGCCCGCAATAACTAATTCATAGGCCCTTTTTATTAACACACGAAAAATGATTATTTAACATGATTTGAGGTGAGAGAGCTTTTAACTTTTAATAATGATAGTTGTTTGTAAATAAACTTGATTTTTTATCCTTTTTCAAGCATGAGAAGGGTTAATAGTTTTCACACAAAGAAGTACAGCCAAAGCTTTAGCTTGAATTTATTTAAAATGTCTTCATATACTTTCAGATAAAGTCGATATCACATTTTTTTATACATTAACTGTGACATTTTGAATTTGTACTGTGCAATCTTACGAGGACAGTATGTGTTTGGAATTAATTTATTTACAGACTAGGTTAGTGGTAATCGTTAAACCAGTAGGTAATTATATTATACAAAATAAACAACATACAAATATGCACAATTTTTAACGTCTCATAACTCATAAATTATTAGATTAGGTAGTTTTAAGTCATATGTTCGTTTTTATTTGTTTTTCAGTATAGGCTAAGTGGCAAAAATAATAAATTAAATACTTAGGATAAAATAGGTGTGCAAATAAAATTTCCATTCACAGGTTTCAGCTTTAGTAGGAAAGATAGGGTTAAAACTAATAGGCCTAAGCCTAGGCCTTAAAATAAATTCCACCTATACCAAAGACCAACTCCAAAATTCCCAACCAACACCTTGGGCCCAACATTTTCAAAGACAAAAACCCTTCATCTCCCTCCTGCAAAATGAGTAAAAACTCTCAAGACAAGGAAAACCAACCTCCAAATGACTCCATATCAGGAATGATATTTTGTGCCATATGTGACCTTAGTATAGACCCAGCCTATGACAAGGCAGTCGAATGTGACTGTCCAAAACAGTTTCATACAAAATGTGTAAGCATTACAGACAGACAATACAAATTAATGAAAGCAGATAAATTTTTACTAGCCTGGACATGTAAGGAATGCCATAGCCTACGACTACAAAAGAGTATACATGAAAAGGAAAACAGAAAGCATCTCAAAAACCAATCCATGACAAACCAATCGACAAACTATCTTGACACAAACCAGTCTATAACAACCAATCAAAACTCCCCTCACAAAGAAACACCTACAGGCACAGAACAATCTGAGGCAAAGATAGCTCAACTCAACGGCATCATCGAAGTTTTAATGACTGACATCAATGACCTCAAAAACCAACTAACAGGAAAAATCGAAGAAAACCTTAAACTTTCAGAGACCATTGTAAAAAAAATGGAGGTAATATATAGGCTGGAGCAAACTATACATGATATAGTTAAAGATAACACTAAACCAGACTCATACTCATCCATACTTCAGCAAACCACTCCAAGTCAACCTGAAAGCAGGATCACTCCCAGTAGGCCTAATAAAGACCCAGCACAAGATTCCCGGGAAACACCATTGACAAACACAGCTAGCAACCAGAACCATCAAAAAGCCCCAAACCAACAATTGGAAAAATCTCACAGCAATACAATCACAACCCACCAACTACAACAGGAAGAATTAAATCACAAAAACCAATATAGGCCTAGGCCTTCAAAAAAAGGTAAAGAAGCACTAATTATCAGCGACTCACTACTGCGTGGTGCTGCGAATATTATGGAAAAAGAATACAAAGCAAACATAATTTCCCGAATCATGCCTGGAGCAACAATCAACAAATGCAGCAGTTTTCTGTACGGAATAACCCGCGCCCCCGAAAAAATTATTTTAAACATTGGATCTAACAATGCCACCTACGCAAAGACTCCCAACCAGGTGATGAGGCCCTTATGGCTCACAATTGAAGCTTGTATGAAATTTTTCCGACACTCCACATGGTATGTTAACAATATTCCATATCGACGGGATGTAAGAGACAAATTTATAGACGAAATTAACGAAGCCTTGAAATTTATGTGCTCGGAACTAGGCGCTCACTATATAGACATAAACTCCAAACTACCAGACGATTCCTTGGGCTATGATGGTGTACATCCCAATAAAAAAGGGGCTTGGAACATCGCCAAGACTATCCTGGAAAAAGCGGAACTACAACACACCCCTATAGACGAACCAGATGACACAACACAAAATCTACTAAAGACCCCCACGGAAAACAACCGTACTTCAAAAGAAGAAACACCCAAAGCCCAGGAAATGACCAAGTTCAACGACAACCTAACGCAGTCTGAGACTTCAAAAAATTTGGAAATAGTAACAACTGATACCTCAAAGCAATCCAACAAGACCTCACCAGATATGGAAACCACAGCCACTAAAAATCATACGAGAAACACAGACTGGGAAAATTACTCCTTCACTGAGGACCTAAGCTGGCATACATCGGACGAAGACAAAACAACCCGCAAAACTGTGCAGGATGGACAAGAAATTTCTTACCCAAACTCCTCTCATCACGAAGACACAAAAACAAAATAGGCAAGGAAGACTCACTGGACCACCGTAAAAAAAATTCGAGACCTAAACAAAAATCAACTGGAAAAAATAATCACCTAACAATTCATTATTTAAATATACAAAGAGGCCTACATAAGATGATTGACAAACTAAGATTTGAAATTAGCAGTATAAATCCCGACTTCGTCATCATAACAGAACATGGCCATCGGGAAACCAACTTAAATCAGATAAACTTAGAAGGCTATAAACTTGGAGCACAATTTTCAAGAACAACACACTTATGGGGAGGAGTTGCAATCTACTACAGAACAAACATAGAAGCATCGTCAATACAACCCATAATATCATCGGAATTTTGCCTCGAAAACACCATCGAAATTGCTGCTCTTGAAATTAAAATAAAGAAACAAAAACTTTTGCTAATTGGACTTTACAGATCACCAGGCCTAAACCCTCATTCTTTCTACAAAAATCTAGATAGCTTTCTACAAACACATTCAAACAAAAACAAAAAAATAATTATTTTAGGTGATGTTAACTTTAAACTTCAAAATGAAGATGAAAAGGAAGTTATTGACCTCATGAACATACTAGAGACACATAACCTCAAACTCACCAAAACAGACTATACCAGAATAACGCCAACTACAAAAAATCGTATAGACTGCTGTGCGAGTAACTTTAACTACCACCAAATAGAAGCTTACACCAAACAAAGCAACATCTCAGATCATGAGGCTATAATCTGCAAAACTACAAGTCATTCAGTAACTCTTAAATCATCCTTAAAAAAAATGATTAGGCCTACAACCATAAAAAATCTGGATTTACTAAAACAGAAACTTCATGAGGAATCATGGACAGGAGTCTTCAACTGCCATTCGGTAGAAGAAAAGTATAACAATTTTATTAGGACCATAAAATTGAACATGGAAGAAACTATGCCTAAAACACTCAAGACAATAAAGAGGAATAAAAAAAACTCCTTCTGGGACAAAGAACTGCAAGACATAAAAAACCTTCTGGACATAGCCAAGAACAAATATATAATCTCTGGACAGGACGAAGATAAAAACTCATACTCAAAAATCAAAACTATTTATGACTTAGAAATAAAAAAGAAAAAAAGAAACCACACTGTTGAACAAATTAAAAGCTCAAACAACCAATCAAAGGAAATCTGGAACATCATAAATAAGGAAAAAAACAAAATAAATGAAGATAACGAGGCAGGGCTCATTCTGAAATATAACAATAATTTAATAGAGAACCCCAACACTGTCAGCAACATTTTTAATAACTTCTTCATCACACAGGGAAGTCGACAAAACCTACCAGACCACAACAACCCCTCTACCGGAAAGCTTCACAACATAAAAATAACCTCCTTTAAAAAAATATCTAGAGAAGAACTCAATCAAATTTTCAAGTCATTTCCACCCAAGAATTCTTCAGGATACGATGAAATAACCAATAAAATAGTCAAACACTGCCAAAATGAAATTTCAGCACCTCTACTAGATATAATAAACTCATCAATAGAACAAGCCACAGTACCCCAAGGTATGAAACTAGCAACAGTTTACCCTAAATTTAAAAAAGGCGATAAGTCGGCAGTAGAAAACTATAGGCCAATTTCAATTTTGCCTACGCTCTCGAAATATTTAGAGAAAACAATTTACAAACAAATTTTGGAACATCTTAACCAACTAGAATTTCTCTCTCCACAACAACACGGCTTTAGAGTAAACAAATCTACAAACACAGCTTTAAATAAACTATGTGAAACTATCACTTCCCTTTGGGAGAACAAACAAACGGCAGCTGGAATTTTCTTGGACCTACAAAAGGCCTTTGATAGCCTAGATAGAAAAATATTAATAAGAAAATTAGAACAACTTAACATCAAAGATAAGGCATTAAATTGGATCATAAATTACTTCACGGATAGAAAACAACAAGTAGAAATTACACATCAAGTAAACGGCATTGAAACCAAAACCAAATCACAAATAAAACTAACAAACAAAGGAATCCCGCAAGGTTCGATTCTCGGCCCACTCTACTTTATAATCTACATTAACTCCTTTCCGGACTATCTATCACCTGAAAAAACATGTATCATGTTTGCTGATGATACTACTATACTGTTCCCAATTATATCTAATCATCAAACAGAAGTAGAAGAAACCCTACATCAAGCAACGAACATCTGCTCATCTTTAAATCTTCAAATAAACCGATCCAAAACCATCAACATAAATTTCACAGCTTCAAATAAAACTGCTCAAGATCTATCACCAATCTCCAACACAATCTCTACTGTTGCAACAACTAAATTTTTAGGCATCACACTAGATGAAAATCTAACATGGCAACCTCACATAGAATTATTAGAAAAAAAACTCTCATCATCTCTATTCGCCATGAGGAGAATTCGAGCAATAACAAACAAAAAAACAACTAGAATAGCCTACTTCGCCCTCTTCGAAAGCCACCTGAGATACGGAATTACGGCATGGGGTACTGCCTCAGATCAGCAAACCCAAAAAATTCTCATATTACAAAAGAAGGCTTTAAGAATAATTGAACAGCTACAACCCACAGAACACTGCAAACCCTTCTTCACATCCAATGAAATTCTTACAGTTCCATCCTTATTCATCCTTGAAACCTTGAAAATTCTCAAACTAGATCCTCCAAAGCTTAGAAGTGATTGCCACAAATACAACCTAAGAAGCACAAACTTAAATTACAACTTTCAACAGCATAGATTAACCAAAACCAGTAAATATCCTCAAATATTAGGGCCTAAAATATTCAATGCTCTGCCAGAAAACTTAAAAACAATAAATAAAAACAAACTTTTTTTCAAAAAACTCAAACTTTATCTTCTAACTAAATCATATTACAGTATAGACGAATTTTTCAAAGAGCACAAAGCTCTCCCCAAGCATAGGCTAGAGTAGTCTCAATGCTCACACCACATACATACACACACACATATAAACACACACCCACATAACATTGACCCACATGAAGATGACGATTCCCTGGTCTACCACGACTACGGAGAAGAGGACCTAGGTAAAGGTAAAGGTAAAGGTAACATAAAAATCTTCACTTATTTAATACGTTAACGGGTTTTTTAAATTGGAAATCCTCCTACAATTTTTCACCAATTTTTAAGTTTTTGATGTCGTTGAATCTTGTACACTTGGTCTGTTTCCGCCAAAATAGATCAGAAGTGGACTTGAAATAAAGGCACTATCCATAGTTGCAATTTTCCTTTAAAATAACATTGGGATTGGGTTGAAAATGTTAAGGATCTGTTAATGTAAAAGGTGTTAATGTAGGCGGTGATTCGAATTTACCGCCTAATAAACCTGCTGGACCCTACTCAAATTTTTGTGACGTTATTGAAGAGTTTCTAACCACTGGCCCCAATTATGATGTTGTGCTGTTGATTGGCGATTTCAATCTCCCTGGTGTAGATTGGTCTGGTATATCTACATCTACCAGTAATGTGTCATCTCAGCTATTGCTCGACCTGGCGAATTCGTATGGCCTAACTCAAATCAACAGAGTCCTTAACGTTAGAGGAGTCATGCTCGACCTTGTGTTCAGCAGTGATGAGAAGTATGTAGTCTCTACTGCCACTGATCCCATTTTGCCTACTGAAGCTTGTCATCCTCCTCTCCAGTTTGAGGTACCCACGCACAACTATAGGTCAACATCGTATGCTACATCAAGTTACAACTTCGTACGCTGCAATATTCAAGAAGTTTATCGTGAGCTCAGTCACTACTGTGGCGAGGTCTTTTACAACATACCAGATAGCAGTGAATTTTTCGATGGATTTCACAAGACTGTTCGAGATATTGTCCTGAAGCATACTCCGTTGAAAAAAGGTGGTGTGTCTCGATTCCCTACATGGTTCTCTCCTGAATTGAGGAGTGCTGTTGTGCAGAAAAAAATCTTGCACAAAAAATACAAGGTCACTGGTAATTTTGGTCACAATATGGAATTTCAGAGGGCTCGTCGCCATTGTAAGATATTGAGTGACCATTGCTATGCAACATATATGGAACAAGTCAATAGTTCAATTCCATTGAATATAAAGGTTTTCTGGAGTTTTGTCAGAAGCTTGAAATCTGAGTCTGTTGGAACAAACGAATACTTTTTTGGTGATCACCATGAATCTAGCCCAGAGGCTATATGTAACCTCTTTGCCGACTACTTTTCATCTGTATATAAACCCCCAGTTGACATCACACCTCAGTTTGACTACAACACCCAAATCAATATATCGGCTTGTTCATTCACCGTAGAGGATGTGGAGAGGAAACTTTCCTCATTGGACGCCTCCAAAGGTACTGGGCCTGACATGATCCCTCCATCTGTCTTGCGCTACTGCGCACCTATTCTTGCGCCTCAACTTACTGTTGTTTTCAATAGACTGATTGAAGATGGTACCTTTCCTGATGGACTAAAGAGCTGCTTTATTGTGCCCATTCACAAGTCGTCTGATTCTTCTGATGTCCGCAACTATCGACCAATTGCAATTCAGCCTGTTCTAGGAAAGATATTTGAAAGTTTGGTTCTGGATTGTATTACCTTCCCCTTCAGAAATATCATAGCACCGCAGCAACATGGCTTTACCAGCGGCAGGTCAACTGTTAGCAATCTGGTTGTCTACGAGGATTACATTCTTTCGGCCTTCTCAAGTGGCATCCAGGTCGATAGTGTGTATATTGATTTCAGTAAAGCCTTTGACGCTATTAGCCACAAGCATCTTTTGGCTAAACTCCAAGGATATGGAATAAGTGGCAGCCTACTTCATTGGTTCTATTCTTATTTAAATAATAGAACATTTATGGTTAAGTTTGCTGGTGCCCTATCAAAACCATTCACTTCTACATCAGGTGTCCCTCAAGGGTCAAGACTGGGTCCTTTTCTTTTCAACCTCTTTATCAATGACTTGGTTAAGCCCTTAAATGTTGAATGCCTGTTGTTTGCTGATGACGTCAAGGTCTACCGTGCTATAAGGGACCCTTCTGATTCTGAAGTACTGCAGACGAACCTCCGCTTAATTGAGAACTGGTGCATCAACAATGTTATGGACATAAATGCCTCTAAATGTTCACTGGTCTCATTCACACGATCTGCTCAACCCACTATGGTATTTGACTATGTGCTTAATGGGACAGTTCTATCTCGCAGTACAACTGTGCGTGATCTTGGTGTCGTCTTCTCTGCTGATCTCAGCCCTGAGAGTCATATTGATTCTATATGCATTAAAGCTCTGAGAATGCTCAACTTCATACTGAGAGCATCGAGGGGTGGTCTTGGCATCGAGGCTCTGAACATCCTGTACAAGTCGTTGGTGAGCAGTATTCTGAAATATTGCTCTGTTGTATGGTGCCCACATCAACTGAATCACATTGAACGCTTTGACAGGATTCAGCGGCGCTTCGTCCGAGCTGTCGGAAAAAGAATGGGGTACAATTATCTTGAAGTGCCCATTGATATAGTTGAAGCCTCTCTTGGACTTCTTCCTCTTACTACCAGAAGGCAACAGGCTAATGCTATTTTTCTTTGGGGAGTACTTCGTGGCACAGTTGATTGTCCTGACCTGCTCTGTCGCATTGATCTTCGTGCTTCAAGATTGACCCGATCACCCAACTTGTTCTTCAATCGGTCATACCCCACTAACTACATCAAGTACGGCCCTCTCCCAAGGTTACATCGTGTGGGCAACGAGCTGTGTGGCCGGTTCAACTTCTTTGATGACAGCCAGTCTGCTCTCAGGAAGATATTTCAGTGATGAGTAAATAAAGTTAGTTAAGAATCCGTCAAATAAGTTGTATTGCTTTTTATTATTCAACATAATATGTTTTTTGTTGTTGTTGTTGTTATCGTTAAATGCCTATTGTATTGTTATAATTACGGTTCATTGAGCTATCTGTAAGCATAGTCTCTCATATGTAAACATAGTTAGTCACCCTCCCGAATAATTCTATTGCTTGTTGGTTGTTATTTCTCTATTGTTGTTGTTCTAGTTGTTGTTATTTGTTGTTAATATGTTAACTAGGTTTTGTTCCTATCGTCTTGTTGTTATATTTGTTTTAATTATATTGTTAAGTCATCACACTGTTGGTCATTGCACACGTATAGACTAAGAAATCGTAATGTATCACTTGTCTGCCATATTGTACAATTGTAAAATGGAGATTTCCGTAAATAAATAAATAAATAAATAAATAAATAAATAAATAAATAAATAAATAAATAAATAAATGTACAGCTGTAAATAAGGGCAGTTTTGTGTGATTGCTGATAAGTGCTGATTGGATTGGTCCGGTGTAATGGTTCTAGAACTAAACATAACACTTCGAGCAATGACATGTGATTTCAAGCAACTAGTTACTATTATGTCGTTATTTAAATTGCCATGTTGACCAGATAAATGATTGTTCAACCCTTACTTTTGTTTAATACCTTTCAGAAAATCTAGAAAATCAAACTGATTAACTCATAACTTGACAGTTCTGCGCAAAGTAAGAGTCGTTGGCGTAGTGTGTAGCCCGCCGAACTTCGGGACCATGACAGCGATGTCGTGGGTTCGAATCCTCGTTCTGCCAGTGACTTTTTTATCAGTACCATTCAACCTTGTACTGTAGCGTCTCACCCCCTTACTTTGTCTAATACGATCCACGCACAGATCAATAGTCTATTGTGGTATGTGGACTAAGTCTCCGCTTCTATCAGTGGATTCCAAAATCCGTGGTAAGCGGATTTAAGTCCGCCAATCTCTAAAAAAAAGTTCCTACAACATGCCAAAAACAATACAGATTAAACACCACGAGAGCCGAGTAGGCTATAGCAAACAATGTATACGGAACTCAACAAACGTTTTAATCGAGTCTGTGCCATGTAACTACCTTTACAAGGGACCGCTGATAACAGAGTCTTGACTTATTATTTATTAGCAGCCATACATAGCGAGTGGGCCTATAAAGTCCGGGACGAGTTCATAATCGCAGCTCACTCGAACGCTCGTAAACCCCATGCTTCCTCAAACACCGTCTCGGCTGGTTTATGGGGACATCAACGTGTCACTGGCTCCGCCCAGGGGCCGCCACAGTCGCGCCTCATTCGCATTCAACACTTAACCTCCATTAAATATATGTGTGTTAGCGGTGAATTTAAATTTACCCAGACGTATTGGTCGCAGGCTTGTTAAAACCTTAAACAGTAAGAGCATCGAAATACTGCATTTGAAACCTAAGAAGTTTCCAAATAGATCGTTGTTCTATGCGACGTTAAACAGAGTAACGTCATTATTGCTTATGTACTGTTAATAATTCAAAATAATTTTCAAAACCGCTAACGCAGTAGACCGTCAATACAACAATATAACATCTGAATGGATTATGACCCACCCTCCCCCCCCCACCCTTCCAGAAGACGTTGCCTCAATTCTTGCGGTTAATATAAAACTTGAAACTCATATTGCCACCGTTCTATGGTATACAATGGTTAGTAGGCGTTAAACCCGGTTTTAAAGGCACTAGTGCAACCTGAAAACCGAAACTCCAGTGTATTTGGTTTCCTCTTTGTAGTCCGTGGAGATAGCAAAAAAATATTTCAGTGCTGGATACTGGTCCAAAAGTTTTTTGCACTGCTTCTACATCAAATGGTATCTACAAAACCGCCGGGAGACACTCTCCCAATAGTCTGGAGGGACGGTCCACAAGGAGTCAAAAGAAAATCTTAAATGTAAGCATAGGTCAATATATACATCTAATTAACGGCCTCGAAGAATAGAGAACAATGCCGCAAACCCGGCCTCAAAAGGATGATCGAGTCAAAAATGGCAGGCGATCAAACTTTAAATTAAAATCATATTGCTGAAAACAAAAAATGCAATAACTAACGATCCACTCAACCTTTTGAGGTCGGGTTTGTGGCAAATTCCTCAGAATGCAAAGCCCTTTAAAATGATGTATCATATGACGTAATCCAATGAAGTTTTTTCCAAGACTTCCTTTAAGGACGTCCCTAGTAGAGGTCGTCAGGAAAACTGCGTTGGGCTACGTCATATGACATATCATTTTGAAGGGCTTTGTATTTTGAGCAATTTGCCACAAACCAGACCTAAAAAGGTTGAGTGTATCGTGAGTTACTGCATTTTTTGTTTTCAGCAATATGATTTTAATTTAAAGTTTGATCGCTTACCATTTTTGACTCGATCATCAAAAAGAGTATGGGTATTTTAAGGGTATTAACAGTTGCAGAATTTCAATACCTACAAAACGACACATTAAAAGTCAAAATTGGTTGACTTGGTGGGCCGTAATAAGTATTTAACTAAAACACTGCAAATTTGGTTGGCCGCCATTTTGATGACGTCATATGGGGGTGATCCGGACTATTGAGAGAGTGTCTCCCGGCGGTTTTGTACTTACCATTTAATGTAGAAGCAGTGTGAAAACTTTTAGACCAGTATCCAGCACTGAAATATTATGGCTCTTTTTGGAGCTATCTCCATGGACATATATATATATCAGAGTAAGGAAGTACGTTCTATTGAACGTTTAATTTTTCACCCCGATCTAGTTTCATAACATCCCTATACGACATAAGGCAACCCTTTGCCCCCATGAAACTCAATATCTTCATTTCGATAATCTCTGTATCCAATAACTCTGGCCAGTCATGGTGCGACCATCCTCGGCCATTGTTGGCCACCAGCTGTTTCGCGTGGCACGAGCGTTCCCGGTATGGTAATCGGGATCGACCGCGCGGGGGACGACGCAATAAAGTATCGGGAAGGGTTAAGGCGGAGGGTACGGAGCTAATTTCAAGGTCAGGTGAGCGTGACGCCGTGATGGCAATCCGTGTCTGGGTAATGCATGCTCTCTCGGAGTGGCACAATTACACTTTATAGACACTGGAGACGGTGGGCTCCGTATTGGGGTGGGGGAAGGAAATGAGATTTCTGGGGTAATGGTTATGGAGCACTAGTGTGAAAAAAAGACTCGGTGTGATTGCCTTTATAATGGGCTCAATTGCGATGTTCTGGTACAGTGTGTATTCGAATTTCCTACAATGTAGAAGTATTAAAATTGTGCTATCATGTATTTTTAAGTTACATTTACGTAGAACACATGACAAACGGCAGTTATAAAGCATCAAAGATGATGGGAAAAAGTATTTGTCATCATGCTAATAACTCGCCACCTCTCATTAAAAAGATAAAATAAAAAATGTTGGTACCGGTATTCATAAACTAATTTATTGGCGCTGTCATTATAACTAACTGCAATTTCATATTACGTAAAGTAAACAAAAATCGTCTGAAATTCTTGGAAAGGGAGAGGGTCGTTAACAAATACTTGTGTTGCACAGTGTAAACAAGACAACTTTAAATTGTATGCAATCACGTGACATCGAGCTCGGAGGAGACGTCATTAAATTATCTCTGCACACTGATCTTATTATAATACATTCTGGGTCCATTATTCTGTAGCGAACAAAGTACAAAACTCCTTTCATCCGGACTTAAATTTGATCCTGTAGAGTTCCAATTTTTATTGTTACGTTAACTTTGTTAAATCCGTTTCTCTTTATAACAGGATTCACTTGTAAGGGATTTCATATTCTTGCAATTCAATTTTGCACTCGTTATTCGAATGTTTACGAGTGATACTCTTGTTCACAAAAAAGTCTTCTTATTCTTATTAATTTTACTTTATTTTTTTTTATCTTGTTATTGTTCTGTTTCTTAGTTATAAAAAGGCGATTAAAATCTTTTTGGAGTTTTAGAAAATATTTTGTTCAGAAACGAATACAAATTTTTTCAAGATTTTGTATATAGCCTAATTCATGAGTTTTAAAGTAGCCTAAAATCATTTATTTATGTGCACATGTGGAAAACATACAAACAAAAATATTCCATGTATATTTTATTTGTATGTTAATTTGTATGTCATGTGTTTAATGTTGTTAATATTGCATATACATTTTACCGCACGGTACATGTTTTACTCGTGATTATAAAGAGCTCGACTTGAAAGATAATTTTAGTTGAAAGCAGTCAAACTCCGTAAAATAATAGCTTGTCAAATTTCTAACCTATCGGGCAAATACGGCAACCTCTCATCATACAACATCTGCCGTGTTATCGTCTTAATCAGTAACGTTTTTTTTCCGCAGCACGCGGCCAACCTATCAACATCCCGGGGCGGAGGCCTTGTCCGGGGGGGGGGGCGATCCCCACATGGTGAGGACTCAATCTTGCCAGTCAGGTAGACTGGTACATCCGCTCTGCTTGCCAAAAACGGAGCGGATCCCATCAGACGAGTCTAATGTCTTCATAAGCACGGCGTCATGTGTGGGTATCATTATGTGGCAGCTGAGCGCGCCGCGGACAGGTGTGAGCCTACTAATTGTCCGGGGCCGCGAGCGAACGTCTAAATTGGGGCTCATCTCGGGCGGCCAGTGGGCGGCGGCGCGGGGCAGCTGCGGTGACCGCCCCACGAGGGCCCCGGGGGTGGCGATGTGGGGGTGCAGCTTACAACAACATAAATACACACTTGCAAAAACACATCACTGACAACAACTACAACAAACAACATTTTACACAAAATATTAATACCACACCGATAATAACAATACCTACTGAAACATAATCATCAATACACCACAGTCTATAGATTCAAGATTCAAGATTGGAGATTTTATTTAGCCGTTCAGTGGTTACAATAGGCCAAGTCATTAAAACTAACTTAAAACTAACAAACAATAAAAGCTCATCCTCACGACTCTCAAACCAGACAAGTTCATGCAAAAATGCAGCATTCAAGTCAAGAAAAGTCTATAAAAACAGCACACCATGCACACAAAAATCACTCGAAAGCAAAAGCATGCCACTCGCATACCCCGAAGGCATCATAAACACTAGTCTAATTTTTAGGCAAGCATAGTCCGGTCATCATCCCAAAATTCTCTTATATCATAGAAAGGATTTGCCAACATTCAAGACTTCAAGGTATTTGCAAAGCTTGTGAAAGATTGTTGTCTGACACTTTGTGGGAATGCATTGAAGAATATAATTTCTGAAACACTGAAACATCAAATGTCTTGTCAAGCCTAACTCTATGACTAAAACATTGCAGTTAAATTTTGTTGCATTATCAACAATCATACTTACCATTATTCAAAGAAGATTTGTTTCCTGAGCCAAGAGACATTGGAATACATTATATACAGTCAAGGTTCCATGCTTAATCATCAGAGGCTTACAATGTTCAAGCTGCGAGGCTCCACACAAGACCCTAACAGCTTTTTTCCTGTAAAAATAATACCCTACGAACAGCAGGTGAGTGCCCCCAAAGCTTAGTGCCATACTGTAAGTGCGATTGAAAAAATGCTAAGAAAGCAATGCGAACAAACTTGAGAGGCACGTCAGCTTTTAGACGCCGGAGCAAATAAATTACTCTACATAATTTGCAACAAAGTAGGTCAATGTGATTATTCAATTTACCTGAGGATCAAGTGTGAAGCCCAGCAGCATGACAGGAGGATCAATCTCACCAATATCTCTAGAAAGGCTAAAAGTCATACATTGATTCTTGGCCTTATTCATTACAAGCTTATTATTACGGAACCATGCAGAGGCTATTACAAATAGTTCTTGAACAGCCGTCTTGGCTGCAGCAAAGTCTGAGTGACACGAGAACAGAGTAGTGCCATCCGCATTGATACGGACATTACCCACCACTCTGAAATACAAATCTTTGATGGATACAAAGAGGAATGGACCTAGTATGGAGCCCTGTGGGACTCCATACTTTACAGTCAAAGGGGCAGAATTTATGCATACTATGTAACAACTTGTGATCGTCCTGATAAATAGGATTTAAGTACAGAGAGAGCACCATCTCTTACCCCATACCTCTCAAGATGTATACTAATCCAATTACAGTTAAAATATTACAAGAAACTTGAATACAGGTTACTTTAC
Source organism: Neoaliturus tenellus (assembly GCA_030545055.2). NCBI lineage: Eukaryota > Metazoa > Arthropoda > Insecta > Hemiptera > Cicadellidae > Neoaliturus > Neoaliturus tenellus. Next base: position 122,892,419 of record CM061534.1, on the reverse strand, counting down.
CTCCGTCCTTTGTCAGCTTTTGTGTTAATCCTACGGGACTACCGCGGTTTCAGAACTACTGTTCCATCATCAGGTCAGATTTCAAGATAATAAAAGTTCACCATGTCTGTCGTCACACATTAAAAAATTATTACAAATTATTGAAATCTGACCTGATGATGGAACAGTAGTTCTGAAACCGCGGTAGTCCCGTAGGATTAACACAAAAGCTGACAAAGGACGGAGGTAAAGTAACCTGTATTCAATTTGTCTAATCAGCTTTGGAGGCTATTAACATGAATAAAATACACAGAAACCTCTGCCAAAAACTATACAATTCCAACAAACGAGCCCACTCTAAAAGACTAGACACAACACAATACTGCATCACCAATATTCAATACAATGACTTCCGAGCAAAAAATAATAACAATCATCTGCTCTTAAAAAGTATGGAATTTCAGAACATGAAGGTTTACAACTGTCTTTAGATATTCTATTTACATTCCTTTTGTCCTTTGGTTTGTGTTTTAATCCCAAAAGATGTGGAGCGATGCGATGAAAACAAACACCGATTACTCACGACTTGCTTATGTATGATATTCCTTTTGTGAATAACCATTCAATTTTATGTATACCAAAATTTATATAACATTCAACTAGACAAAATTGCACAAAGCTGGTGGAAAGTAAAGGACGCTCTAAAGTGTTTATGCTGCAAGATAATGGAACATATATCTGGCTTTTATGTTAAAAATTTATCAATCTTTAGTTCTCTGGAAAATCGACTATTATCTACTGTAACCTTAGTGACGAAATGTGAAATAAACTTTCTGTGATTCAAAATTTTGCTTAAGATTTTGTACGGGTACTATACAATACAAACCACTCCAATAAATGAATCTGGTATGGTAGGAAAATAGTCTTCCATATTACCTATTCAAATCATAACTAAACAATTAACATAAAAATGGCTTGAAAGATTTCATCAGTTCATTCGGCTTTTCTGAATTAGGCATAACTTGGAATGCTATGTTGACATCACCCGTATTGGTAAAAAAATTTAAACTCCTTGCTTAGTTTCAGTTTTTTTTCAAAATGTCAATAACTTCTTGAAGATTGCTCTTACGAAGATCTCTCAGAATCATATATGATTTCTCTTATCTTGTATAACTAATGAATATTGATTTTTAGCTCCTCAACCAAATAGAACATTTTTACGGATCCTAAAAATCAAAGAGTAATATGGTATTAAATTAGCTTACGCTGAGCCAAATGACAGCCCATTAGTCTTTCTGTTTATTTTTACTGATGGTTCAAAAACTTAATCACAGGTTTGTTATGATCTTGAATGTAACCTGTATCTTCAGTTTTCGATTACCTGACGCAGCATCAAATATATCGGGGGAATTGTATGAAATATAATAAGCCATTTGTCATTGCCTGAAGACAACAAAGAAAAATTTGCTATTTTTACAGATCCTTAAGTTTCAATTCAAGTCTTTTGTAAAGCTCTGAAAGATAGTTCAAACGAACTCTTAGTTTTGGAAATTGTGGAAAAATTGTGGTCAATTCAGAAAAATTAATTGTGTAATGGCTAGGTCACGTTGGGGTTGCAGGTGATGGAAAGCTGTTGAAATTCTGAAAAATTCCCGTTAGTTTAGGAAAATATTTATGTATGGAAAAAAGCTTCTTCTGTCATTTCAACTGTACTACAAACTATTTTAAACGTTATTTCAAACGTTTCAATTTTAGTGGAAAAAATTAGTATAGAATTTAATAATGTTACTTATTTAAAATTTGTACCTTACAATAAAACTGCTATAAAAACTAGCTACATACTTCTCATCCATGAAGTAATTGCAGTAATCCTTGCAAAAACAGATGAAAGAAAATTAATTGCTACTCTGAAAGAACTTTTAATATATTTTGAGCTATTTTAATTTTTGATTTATTGATATTTGAACTAGTTTTATAGTTGAACGCAAGTTTTATTAAATTTCAAGAGTAATTTGCATGAATAATGTTTTTTAATAATAATAATAATCTAAGAGTCAGTTTTAAAAGAGCTTTAATAATAAAAATAAAAAAGGCAGATTTCGATGGGTAAAAAAAATTTTTTTCTTGACTATGTATAATTAAACTACGAAAGTTATTATCACTAAGAAACAGTTTTCGTATAAAAAGAAATATGAAAGAAAAGTTTTCAAAACTTTTAGTTTCACCAATAGGAATTAAGTTTCACAATAATCAAAATAGTAAGAAATTTGTAACTTAAACTTGCAAATTTTAAACTTTCAAAGCGTCCAAAAGAAAACTTAGTCCAAAGCTTAACATAGTAAATCTTGAAAAGTACTTTCAGAGCTAGTGGATTGAATACTAACTTACGAATTTTAACCGTGTTAAACCTTTTCCAAGTGTTAAAAAGTTTCAAGCCAAGTATTTGTTTTAACTTCACTGAATAAATTTAGCAAACATTTAATCTCTTTGTTAGGGTTTTCACTTATACTTTTGTAAAAATTAATAAACTTCAAAGTATCCGTCGTGTATTTTGATTAATTACACTGTATTTTCTAAAGCCTCATTTAATATGTCTTGAAAAATATCACACATTATTGTTATTTATTTCGTGATGTAATAGTAGTTTTTATCATTCTGCACGAAATCAGCCAGTTTTTTGTTCTCTCAATAGTATCAAAACCGATTCTTTTCTGTCCTAGGACTGAAAAATCATCTGGAGAATTTTTTAGGTCCTAGTACTGAAAAGTCAGCTGTTTGCCAAGTATATTACTATTGATTTATTTATGTTGATGAGCAGAATTTTGAAATTAAAACGTTATGAAAAGCATTGTTTGTAAATACAGATATATAAACACTGCATGTTACCTACTTTGTAAATATAACCTCGAAAATAAAACTTTATAGTTATTATATTTAACGATCAAAAGTCTAATTTTCGCATTATGATAAAAAACTTTGTTCATCACTCGGAGCAAAAGTGTCTTTTTGATGCTTAATCGTTTTTAAAAACTCGGCTGCGCCTCGTTTTTAAAACATGATTGCGCACCAAAAACACCCACTTTTGCTCCTAGTGAAGAAACTACTATTTCATCACTAGGAGCAAAAGTAGGGTCTTTTGGGTGCGCAATCTATAACTTTTAAAAATGATTAAGCTCTGATCGTTAAAAATATTACAATATAAAGTTGTTTTTTTCTAAGTTATATTTAAGTATAATGCAGTGTTTACATTTCTGTTATTTACAAACAATGCACTTTATAAAGTTTGAATTTCATAATTCCGCATCTCAAAAATTAATAAATGAATAGTAATATACTTAGGAAAAAATTTATGACTTTTCAATCCTAGGGCAAAAAAGAAAAGTTTTTGGTACTATTGAGAGAGCAAAAAACAAGCTGATTTCGTGTATAATGATATAAAGTATTTTTCGATAACTATTGAATGTTTTAACTGCTTTTATTATTATCAATTAAAATATTTTCTAAAAGTAATATCAACTTTAAAAACAGGTTTTTTTTTACAAACCACTTCTCTTAATAATTTTGAATTAATAAAAAAATTAGTATCAATAAAAAGTCAATGTCACATCTAAATCAAGTATTAGCAAACAAAATCGCTGTTTTCCATATCAGAGGAAAAACATTTCTGGTCTGGCGAGCCAGTAGACCGTAACGTGCCCAGTCCATGTTATGTACAAACGTCATTCAACCGGTGAACCGACTCCTTTGTAACATTTCTTTGTAGGGCCCTATGTCGTATTTAAATAACGAAAAAGACAATTTTTATAATAATCAATACAACCTGATTGTAAAGTTTTAAAAACGTATGCCTATCAAAACAATTTTTGCTTGGCTACGAAACGACTAGTTAATAGTAGTTTTCATCACTAAGAAAGGGAGAGGCTTTTTTCTGTGTGCAATTGCGTTTTACGATGAGTAGGTCACAGCTGAAACTGGAAATGTGATTAAGCACAGAAAAACACTTTTGAACAGTCTTCCGACTAATGAACAGCGATTTTCAACGAATCTACGTAGAGTATAAGTCAATTTTTACCACAAGCAGCAAAGGCCTACTGAATTCTACGACCTTTATAATACCTAAGTGACTTACACTGGCTCTAATAACACTCTAAGACTCTAATAACACTGGCGCTACCTAGGTGTTTTAAAAATTACATTAAGGACCGACAAGTGTAAGGTGTGATAAGCAGAGCATTGTATCCTACTCGTTGCTGCTGAAAAAACTCATTCCATATGCAGGATCATCATTTAATATACATACAGTTTTATTATACTGTACAATACAGTTTGTAGGTAGACTTAGAGCGGATATGTTGATGAATTTGAGAACTGGAGGTCAGCATCCTTATTATGAATAACCTATTTCACTTATATCCATCCAATCCAACTTACTTTATTGCTGCAATTATCAATTTTGTTTGCTTGATCCAACCGAAGCCATTCCATTCAAATTATTTGATAATGCACTAAGGTTGAAAGTAGTATGACTTGTAATTCCAATTATAGTCACATTACTAGCTAGTTTTCTAATCACCCATTGTTTCCAACCCTTAACTAAACACATATACTCTCAATGTTTATATAGTATAGATACTATATCCTTTACGCACGCACGATAAAGACATGCGTTGAAGGTCGGCATCATCAACTGTTGCTGATCCCAAGATAGGCCGACGGAATCTTCTGCAGCAGAGTACTCCACTTCACCTACACCTCAGGGCCCTAATGTCTTTTTAACGAGGAGCATCATCACCCGCACTCGTTTAATTGCCAAATTTATATCTTCTCATAAGCAGCTTTGTCTCGGTGCCAATAAACTCGCCTGAATGTTTGGAGGGAGACTGTGGGATAAAAGACCTTTTGAGACCTTCGTGGGACTGGATGATGATCGTAAACGTCGAATGAAAGGGTTTAAAACTGGTTAGTTTTGAACCAAAAGAGTTATTTAATTTTACTGTCTGTTGCGAAATATATAATGAGCATTAAACGTAAATTAATTATAGACTATTAATAAAGAAGGCAGTTTTTATGTAAGAAAGTTGTACCTATATTGATTTAATACACTAAGGGTATTTTGTGTTGAGAACTCCTCCTACACTTTTCAACCAATATTCATGTTTTTGGTGTCGTTGGATAGTGCTTGGTCTGTAGTTGTTTTCGCCAAAATATGAGGAAAATTTGACTTAAAATAAGGGCGCTATACACAAATTAAGTTTGAAATTTTCCTATTTGGGAAACCATTGGGATTGGTTTGAGCATATAAAACATCTGTTAATGTACAGCTGTGTAGTTTTTGGTGATTACTGGTATTAACAATATTGGATTGGTCAGATGTCGTTGATTTAGAAATAAATGTAACTTTTGAACTGTATCAAAATAAATTGCTCGATTTCGAGCAACACGTAGACTAAAAGTCTTAGGTTATTCTTTGTGATTATGTTGTTTACACATAAATCTGTGCCACAAATTTATCTGTAACCGTCCCCGCTTAACGATAAGAGTGCAAAACATTTAGTCTGGCAATAAACATTATTCATAAAGATAACATTTAATTCAAACATTATAGTTAAATGATAATGCAACCTTAAAACTCAAATTTCATCCCAAAAGAACCTTCAAAGCACATCAGATTACAACTTTCGTATTAAGTAAACTATAAACAAACCGATTTAAAAAGATTTGAAAACGGTTAGAGAGCGGGAGGCAGGGCAGAGTCAACACGCCTGTATTTACCCTGCTGTAAACACGTGTACAGAGCGGGAGGTTCGCCCTAGCAGCTGCCCGTAGCCACCCTTCACTCGCCCTACACACGTGGGAGGAGCCCTGCATGTAATGAGATTTCAACCGGACACCGAAATCACCAAATCCGGAAACTCACCAACGCGATTCTTTAAAATGTTTTTCAACAAAGTTGGAACACGTGGGATAATTTGTTAAAGTATTACAAAAAGATTTTAATTTTATAATTGACCAGTTTTGTGTCATCACAAAAAGTTGTTGGGCATCCAGAGTGACTTTTAAAAACGCAACATTTAGTATGTTAAACATTTATAGGCAAATTTCATTTAAAGGTGAGTCTAGAATTATGTGAGCTTGGTTACCGACCAAGACCGACTGATCCTTTAGTCAGGATCACTCTCTAATAAATCAATAACCCAATGATCGATGGCAGCTGAGGGTGGTGTAAACCTTACGAAATAAAAACAAAACCCAGCCAATCAACGCAAACTTCAATCTTGAGCCAAATTTATCAGTTTTAGTTGACTCCATGTTTAATTTAGCTAGTGGGGCATTAGGAAAAAATTGTTCTTAGGTAATGAACAGTTCAGCCACAAACAAACAAAACTACTTTCCCACCCAAAAGTACTGAACAAAGTCCGTTAAGGTTAAAAAGTCACCCAGTTACCTCAAGCCTATTTGAAAAGTAAATTTCCTTCAAAACTAATAATAATTACTTTTCTTTGTTTTAAAATAGTATCAAAATAATTTCAGTTAAAATTTTAGTTGTTTTATAATTTAAATTTAAATCTAGTATCCAATAGTAGCTATAAATCCCCTAACAGCCCGGTCTCAGGGATTGCAATCTTACCGAGTCAATTTTTTGCCAAATCAAGCGCGAGGGCAGAAGTCGACCCTGGGAGGGAGGGAATGGAGCGAACAAACACGCAGAAGTGAAGATTAAGGAGGGTTACTCAGGAGTAAGTGGTATTAATCCCCACCGGGTGGCGGAGATACATCAGCTGTGCTTGGGTCAGCGGACCGCCCATCCCCCGCGCACGTCACCCCTTCAGGATATCGCCCCACCGTCGCCGCAGCCACCGCCAAAAGGGTTGTGAGGTGAGGTTGGTGTAAAACTAAAAAAAGTAAAATACACCATTCTTGTGATTTAAAATTGTAAAGGGTATATATAAACATTTTTTTATCACAAGGTAATAATGATGGTTTATTCTTATTGGAAAGTTTGCCCTCTGAACTGGTAAAACTTAAATGCGGTTTAAAGTTACCTTTTGTTTCCAGTTTAATCGAGGGTCGTTGACTACGACCTAGGTTTTGACACTAAGTAGGGTATTGTGTCTTGTTCACGTAGGGTCATTGAGCTATGTTCACGTTGTTGAGAATCATGGTCGTCCAAGAGTTAGGCTGTCAAGGTTGACATGTTCTCCATGATCCTCAACTCAACAACTGACATCTAGGTAAACAAGACACAATACTTTGTGTTGAGACCTAGGTCGCAGTGAAACCGCTCAATTGAACTACACACCAAAGGTCTTTCTAACTTTAAACCACGTTTAGTAAAAATAGGAATTATGTATCTGATAATAAAAGAAAATGTGAGCGGATAGTGGAGTTTCTACAGTTGAAAAGCGAAGAGGGATGTGTTTAGGGCACGAAACAATTTTCAAAAGACACCATTACGTAAAGCGTCCACTAGAAACATAAACTAAACATAAACACTAACTAACTATACATAAACTAGAAACATAAACTAACATAAACTAGAAACATACTGTAATTACTACTAATCCTTTCAATAATTGTGAACACTCCTGTGAATAATTGTGATTAATTATCCTATCTATAATTGTTATAGTGTAAATAATTAGTTTATATCTTGTTTGCTTTAATCCTACTTTTACGACGGTCCTGTAAACCACTGTAGTTGGAAGAAAAGAAATGTAGAATTTCATATTTAGACTGTTTAGCTTAGCAAATGCAGACTTTAAAATTGTACAGCCAATCAGTTTTTTTTTTTTTTTTTTTTTTTTTTTTTTTTAATCTAAGATAAATTTAATATTTTAATAAAGTTATATTTTTATTTAGATTTTTTTGTAAGATTCTGTTTTATATGTACGGATTATGTGACCATGAGTTAAATTAATAAAAAATAAAGTATTAGTATGAATTTACATAAGGCGCAAAGCACATAGATTGGAGATCTTCAGTAATGCAGCTGATACATTTTTATGGAAATTTTTGGGCAATTTGCCTTAAAACAGTTCAAAATTGCCCAAGTTGTAAACAATCAATTTGCACCAGTTTTCACTTCTGTAGGCTACTCTTTCCGAAATTTTATTAACTAGGACCCTTTGTAACATATCTAACTAATGACAACTATATGCTCATCTACGTTCGCACTTTACAAGGAAGCTGAGGATAATGCTTGGAACATAAAACTAAGCAATTAAATAAGTAGCCTACTGTTGATGGAACCGCTCGTTAAAAAGCTATTAGGTCCACAGGTGAACGAGCAGTCTCCAATTGTCACTGTTAATCTCCTGTAGCTGCAAATTTGTTTCTACCATGGTACCCGTGTTAACCTCAAACAATTTATGGCTTATAAAATGTTTCTAATCCAAAAGCATAACTTGCTGCAAATCACTTAGATTTACATATGGAATTTATTTCTTCTCAGCGTTCATTCATTTCCCATTTTTCTTTAAATGAACTCATTCTCATTTAAATAGAAAATCGTGTAATTCACCTGAAAGTGGCCGAGGTACGATCCCGATATTTATGTGACACTAACAAGAAGGTCCGTAGATTAAGTACTTAGGTGGTTAAAAGTGAAATAAATTCTAACCTTAATAACACAGTGAATATGAATTCATTATGTTTGACAATGAAGCGATGAGACGGCGGGAGGGAGCTGATGAGAAATATGGGAGTGTGGTCGAGCAGCTGGCCTGCCTTTCCGGCAAAAACACCTCAAAGTGAGAACTCAGGCCAGGGGCTCCACAATCATGTTGTCCGGGTTGTTTATGGTTTCATCATTAGTTATGTCCTCCTCGCAAGCCCTAATTTAGCAAACTTTGTAGGCCTACTGTAGATAAAGTTTTAAATTTCATTCTTGCTGAAAAATGGGCACCAGTGAAGATTTAGTATTATATTGAAATTAGTATAGGAATAATTAGTTAATTTGATGAGTGTGGGATTGTTGTACTTTTTTCTCAAAATTGATAATAAAAAATAAATCAATATGGGAAGCAACAAAGTTATTATTAAACGATACCTTATCATTTATTTTGGTTCAATTGTGGCAAACCTTTAGACTATCATATAACAAATATAGCCAAACAAATAATTTTCTTTTCAAAGTACACACATTGGGAGTCCTGAACTAATTAAATTATTATTTTAAATCTTAATATTGTTCTTCACTAACTCACATATTAATGGTAATTTTGAATAAATTTAGTTATTCTTAAGAAAATTAAAATAAGTAAAGAACAGTAGAACAATTCAAAATTAACTTATTATCATCAAAGTCAATATTCTTCTCCTCATGAGAGTGGAATGTTAGCTCTTCCATCACCAGAGGTGGCACAAGATTTAGATCCACCCTCTCTTTGGATAAACAAAGATAACAAAGCCAAGGACAAGCTTGGTATTTAACTTTTAAATGACTCGGAAATCTCTTATCAAAGACGAGATTGCAGCCGTCCCCGGCTCAGTGGATTACTAGATGCAAATGTTGGCGAAGAGAAGGCTACGAGCAGAACAGTGAATTATTGTATGCAAATTATGTTAACTTTCCCCTCATAGTTGTCGGCCGATTGTTCCCGGTCCGATCCACTTTATTGCCTGCTTGTGGTTGATCTACAGGACAATGATACGGCAGAACATGACAGATCATTACAACCACTTACTGAGACGACTTGTAGTCCTAGGTCATTTAGCGAATGACCTAGACAAAATTGGCCGGGTAACGAGACCTAGTGGAATGAGTTTGGTATGTGTCCCTCATCATTTGGTAAAAATTCCCAACTTTTCCCACGACAGGAACATCCGCCATTTTGGAAAATGGCGGAAAAAGTTGATTACAGTGTAAGTGTTTACTAAAATGGGATTTTCATAAAGACCACACCACTTAGATTCACCCAAAAACGTTTATATTGTTCACAATTAAATACCGTACAAGAAAATACCATATTTATTGGTATAAATCATGTTTTAAGGATCAATATGTGCACTGAAATTTAATATTTCGTCAAAATTTTTGGAAGTTATTTTGGTTTTTTGTAACTTACGGTGTTGATATCACAGATATGATAATTTTAGTCCTTATAAGAACTGTAGCCCTTGAAATTCTGCATCGATTGCATATATAATATTCTTTGTTGGAATAATAATAACGCTGATACGGTGCCTTAAAGTCTAAAATATTCACGGCTTTCAAAGGGGTAAAAATGGGTTTTTTGCATTTATGGACCTCCATTTTCTAAATTCAACATTTTTAACCGAAACCATTTGAAAAAGCTTGAAAAAACAAACAATTTAGTATTTTGAAATTTGAACTTGGTTTGAACGGGTCACGAAGAAAAGCCAAAAATAGGTTTCCCATGTTAATCTTATGGGAAATCAACTAAACCCTGTATCTCGCTTATTTATCGGCATAAATTGACAAAATTTGTTATGTACATTCACTAGGTAGGGTTTAATTGATATTTGCTTACAACACCCATATTTCGGCAAACATACATACTCACCCCCATGGGGTTTATGGGAAAAATTAAAAGTGCCGAATATTGATACAATTTGATATTTACCTTAACTAACCATTAGGCCTATACTTCCTAACAACTAACATTTGATAACAACATCCCATTGGAACAAACCTACATACGCATTTCTATGGTGTGTATGTGGAAAATACAAAATCTCAAATTCCTTAGGAAATTCGCTAAGTACGCAGGTTTGCTGCGACGGGGGTATTTGATAATATGACGAGAAAACTATAAAAAATTAATTTGATCAAATAAACCAATTTAATCTTAATATATAAACCAAGATATAAACAACGCAAAATTCGATATGCCAATTATTCCGCTTGTATAGTCCACAATAGATGGGAATATAAATTTCAAATTAATACACAGGTACCAATATTTTTTAAATTTAGATTCGTGTGGCCGTTCACTAGCAAGGACATCATCTCTGTATGCCCTAAAATTATCAGACGACTCACAAAAAAAGATGGGTAGTTTTATAATAGATACAATACATATAGTGTGCTTAACTTTTAATAATCATTTGGTAGTTTCCTAATTTTGGTGTGGTCCGCCATCTTAGAAAATGGCGGAAAATTAATTACCTATAGTGTAAGTGTTTACTAAAATGATATTTTTGTAAAGCTCATACCACTTAAAGCTTAAAACCATTGGTCGATTTCGTTAAACTACCTGTAACGATTTCTTTTAATTTTAACTACCTGTAATTTCCAACTATTATTATGTTATAATTTCATTAGGCCCCATTACTTACCGTATAAGATATTACATACACCTGCAGCTAATGACTCAATGATCAAAATATCAAATACTCTTTCAACTGAATAGTATGCAATCTGTAAAAAACGCTATTTAATTTTGTTAAACTAATTTGACTAAGTTTTTTCAACATTTTTTTAATAATGGCAAATTTTTTAAGTATAACCATGCCTTTGTTTCCCTTTTAAGCTTAGTTGTTCCATTTTTACTGGAAGGTTAAGGTGATCTATTAAGATATAAAATATATTGATCTAAATTAAAAAAACTAACATAAATATTAGTTTTATAATCTGAAATGTCTGACTATTTATTTATAATTTGATTGGTACTTAATTTTCTTTATTTAAACTTTCTTGTAATGAGTTCTTGATACACAATACACAAAGTATTAATTAATTAAATTACATATTTACATCAAAATATTCTTTTCACTGAATATCATGCAATCTGTAAAAATAATATTTATTTTGATTAAATTAATTAATTGTATATAGTTGTCTTGTCTTATTGTCAAATGCCCCTGTAGCTGGCTGCAGTACCTGTGTAGACTACTCAGCGAATTTCCAAAGGAATTTGAGATTTTTTATTTTCCCCATAAACACTATGAATGAGTATGTAGATTTGCTGCCATGGAATGTTGTTATAAAATGTTAGTTGTTAGGAAGTGTAAAGGTTAGTTAAGGTAAATATCAAATTGTATCAATATTCGGCACTTTTTAATTTTCCCCACAAACCCCATGGGGGTGAGTATGTAGGTTTGCCGCCATATGAGTGTTGTAAGCAAATATCAGTTAAACCCTACCTAGTGAATGTACATAACAAATTTTATCAATTTATGCCGATAAAAAGCGAGATACAGGGTTTAGTTCATTTCCTATTTCATAAATTAACATGGGAAACCTATTTTTGGCTTTTCTTCGTAACCCGTTCAAGCTAAGTTCAAATTTCAAAATACTAAATTGTTTGTTTTTTCAAGCTTTTTCAAATGGTTTCGGTTAAAAATGTTGAATTTTGAAAATGGAGGTCCATAAATGCAAAAAAACCCATTTTTACCCTTTGAAAGCCGTGAATATTTTAGACTTTAAGGCACCGTATCAGCGTTATTATTATTCCAACAAAGAATATTATATATGCAATCGATGCAGAATTTCAAGGGCTACAGTTCTTATAAGGGCTAAAAGTATCGTATCTGTGATATCAACACCGTAAGTTACAAAAAACCAAAATAACTTCCAAAAATTTTGACGAAATATTAAATTTCAGTGCACATATTGATCCTTAAAACATGATTTATACCAATAAATATGGTATTTTCTTGTACGGTATTTAATTGTGAACAATATAAACGTTTTTGGGTGAATCTAAGTGGTGTGGTCTTTATGAAAATCCCATTTTAGTAAACACTTACACTGTAATCAACTTTTTCCGCCATTTTCCAAAATGGCGGATGTTCCTGTCGTGGGAAAAGTTGGGCATTTTTACCAAATGATGAGGGACACATACCAAACTCATTCCACTAGGTCTCGTTACCCGGCCAATTTTGTCTAGGTCAAGGCCATATTTTGGCTAAATGCCCCGGACTATTGTTAGATCTTTTATTTACTTTCTATTTATAATTATCTCATTGTATCCCAATATTTATTATTTTAAAGACGCTAAATAGTGACAAACCAGTTTTAGACCGTTCCAAATAAAAAAAAAATAATAAATAAATGACACTGGCGTAGGATGATACTGGCAAAAGCACAACAACGAATAAAGAAGATTCCATTTATACTAGAAACACCTTTCTAGTATAAATCAAATTATTTCTAGAAATGCCTCACACTTTATCTTCTTGATACTATACTATCCTTCAACAACAGAATATTTTTGGTACACAAATTACCAGTATGTTCTCAACAATATCAATTTTTAAATTTATTATAAATTTTTTTATAGTAAAATTATATTTAAGTATGCAAATATTGTTTGATTAGGAACACACTAGTTTTAAACATCTACTTTTTCCCACCATCCTAATTTATTTCAACACAGAGGTTGTCGCATTTTACTAAGTAAGAGATTTTCCATATTTCTGCTCTTCGCCCCCCACACATGTATCATCTCACTCCACCGACCACTGGAGTGCGGTCGCCGAGAGACCCTGTATTATCTGATAATGAAAAGCCCGGATTCACATGTGGGGTAGAGTTTCGCTAAGTGGGACACTGTTGGCCCCAACCCTTCCAGATTAAACGATTACCGGAGCTGACAGCCGGACAAAGCGCAACCCGAGCTGCGCACTGTTTGGATTCACATGTCAACCCCTGGCTGCACGAGACTGTCCCAACACGTCAAAAACATCCCACAACTGTCCCCGGCGATATCTCAACGGCTTCCGCTGCACTTACAACCTGTCATGGGAAAACGGGTGTTTTATAGGTTATTGGGTCCATGGGTTTTGGATCAGAAATAGTAATGAGTACCAGGCGTGGTCTGAAGCATTAAATTACTTTTCTAATATTGTGTGCAGATTGACAGGGTTGTCTATACTGTATGTTCCAGATTTCGGTGCCAACCATAATATTTTATTTATTTATCTTTTAATAAATTGTATCTATAGTTGTAGTACTAGAAAGGGCAGACATTTTGTTAGCTTGACGATTAGAATCTTGGACTTCCTTTCAATAAGCCAAGTGTTAGATTCCTTAGATGTTCACTAAACTTGGATGGTTTTAAAAGAGTTTCTGGAAGGGCTGTTCATCTTATCCTAAACCCTTCAATGCCTTCAAACACCTCTGACGTAGATACAAGTAAAAAAAGAGTAGCCTGTATTATTCTTTCATAAACTTCGCTAACTTGGACATCTAGAGGTAATTTATTAATTATTTTTATTAAAGATCTGTCAAGGTGTTTAAATGTAGCAAAACGTATAACAATATTAATCGCCCGTTGAATTATACCATAAATATTTTGGAATATATAGGTAAAAGTTATTTGAATACTTCGTCAACTTTGTTTTAAACAATACTCTAAACAAAAATTGATTTTTATTTTAAGCTATAACGACTCAGAAATATTGCTTAACGCTCTACTATAACACTGAGTATTTTAAATGAATAAATGTCGTACTGTAATTGAAATTGTATAATTTGCTCTAAGAATTAGGTGACAATTGCTCTAAGAATTTGGCTCAAGAATTAGGTGACAAATAATATAGAAGGCGAAGATAAACGAATATGTTTGTGTTTGAAAGTCTAAGTTCAGTAATCAAGGAAAAGTTAGTTTATCGAACAATCTAAAGACAATCAAAGTCCTTGAGTGTCTGCAGCGAATAGGACAAATGAATGTGAAGAGCTTTTAGTTTTGTCGGAGTTCTCTGTCTCCCTCTCTCCCCTTTAACTCCAACTCTATGCAGTTTGATGATGTGTTTTGTTTCTGTTGATGAATAGTTTGAGTTTTTGCAAGATAGGCCCTTCATATTCACTTCAAAGTATTTTAAATTGTTAACATTTTCAAATTTACACAACAAAGTCAATACTAAAATTTTTTTTATTATTTTAATAACTTTATAAGTTGAAATATTTTTAATTTCTTTATAAGTTCAAGATTTTTGTAAGTTGAAATATGTTTAATAATATATAAAAATATAAACATTAACTTCGCCATGAACAATAAAAAATAAAAAATAAACGGTCTAAATATTTTTAAATATATACAGGTGTTTTTATATACTTTTTATATTTTTTAACAGTAATTCCATTAGTATATTTTAAACTATACATCTTAAGCTAGGTTTACACGTGAGAGTTTTTCACTTTCGGGGAGTTAGTTAATTACTCTCATAAAATTCTCAGACAGTTGTTGATAGTACAGTACTCGCAGGAAAATGTCTGGGATTAACTATCTTGGAAAACTCGCTATTAGTGTAAACACCTTTGTAAATGGCCACCTTTTCCTAATATGGTGTACAACATTAAAATTTCTTAAAGGTCGCCATATTGGATAATAGTGGCAATTTATAAAAATCTTATTTGCTTATTTAAACCTTTTTAAAACAAGGGGTGTTCCCCATTTAAAGCTTTCTCTTAATCTCACAGTTTAGGATACTCATACTGATAGTCATATTATTCCTTTATTCATTTATATGTACATTGTATTACAAAGTATTGTGTCAAAAACAAAAGGAAATATGCGAGTGTATATATATGCAAAATAAATGTTTTTATATGTTGGTAAAGTACGTAAACCCTCATTTTGTATTCTTGCGAATATGCCAGAGTTAGTTTTGAGCAAGACTTTATGCATGTGTCCATCCCAATGAAGGTGTTTATCAAGTGTTATAACGTAAGACTAAATTACTTACAAATTCCGCCAAAAACAGCTCAATTTTAATTTATATTTTATTTAATTATATTGAATATAATTCATGGCTCAGGGGCTTTAACCATGAATTATATTCAAGTGTTATACCTAAAAAAAGTTTGTACTATAGGTTGCTCATTATAAGTTATTATTTTTTCCTTTAAATTTTTATTTTGTCTAGTTTTAAAATTAATAAAATTTTTTTTGTTTAAAATTAGGCTAAGATTCTTTAAATATTTACCTATATTTTCATATGCAAAGTATATATGCCAATGGTGGCACGGATAAAAAACATTCTACATATTAAAAAAATCAAAGTAATGTTTAGAACAAAACAATTTTTTTAAATACTTTTAATACATTTTATTTGTTTGCATAACATGCATACAAAAAAATAGATATTTATGTAGAGATGAGCGTATTGAATATATAAACACCGCTTATCTCGTAGGGAGAGGATTATAAACTTCGGGAATAGAAGCAGTTTAGCGAATCGGTTAACTTTGCTTTTACACCACTTGACAAGCCTTACACCTTTAATGTACTTTAAACAGAGTTCCAAGCCATTGTTAACACATATAGCGAGGATAGAGGATAATGCTCTCGGATACTGCTACACATAGAATAAGTTCTTGGTATTCTATTCATAGTAACCTTTTCAAAACTAAGTTGATAACAATGATTATATCATTATTTGTTACTAAAACTTAACAGTTACTTCGAATAAAAGTTTAAAGTTTGTTATTTTAGATCTAAAATGTGTTTGGTCGTTGATATGAACCATTTGTAATATATTTACAGCATTTACAGCAAGTATCTTATAATGGTAAAGAATCTTTAAAAAAGTCTAGTAATTTTGTTTTGGTTCGCACATAAATAGTATTTTTATACATATTAATTATTTCCTGTATATTATCACTAGCTTTACGAACTAAAAATTTCATTTTTTTTATGTTTACAACTGTTTATATAGTGTTGTACCATAGTGTTAAAGTGTTTATACCCTGAATATTTTTTTATATATAGTCAACAGTAATGCATATTTTCAACAACAGGTGGAATATAGCTTATACCTATAGTTTATTTGAATACTAGGTCAATATTGTTTTAAATAATTCTCTGAAAAAAATTGGATTCAAGCTATAACGACTCATAAATATTGATTGACGCTTAACTATATCACTGAGTATTTTAAACTAAAAATGTTGAATTGCCCAATGAAAAGTTCAAAGTAAAAACTATAAGAACTATTAAAAGGTTTCCTTCGTTTGAAATAGGTAATTTTTGGCATTAAGAGTAGGCCTAACATGTAACGTTAATTTTGATAAATTTTGTATTTCTATATGGAATTATAAATATGAATGGAAATTATTCAACAGAATGCTTTAAGAATGAAGCCACCAACCAAACTTGCTAAATAACCCACTTAAGCAAACTTCAAATTGAGCTGTGTATCGGAGCATAACTTTTCTAAAACGGACAGTTGTAGACCCAAAACTGCCAATTAAGGTTAGTTTTGGGCATGAAACAAGCTGTTATACGAGCTGTTAAATGTTTGTGTTAGGGGTGTGTTCGGAGCCTCTGGTCATTAGAGCCCGGAAACCCGCCCTACATTCCTCCCCATCCCCTGCCAGGATATCAGATAGTTGTGGAAGCAATAAAGGTAACGAATTGAGGTCAATTAATTGGGTACAGGTATTTTAAAACTATGACTAAATGTATTTAGTTTTAGTAAATGTCATCAGCGGGGGAAAGCTTTTGGTGGCAGCAGGTACCGGAGGAACCAAAGTATTGACCCTTTTTCACGATGTTTAAGACAGTGTCTGTAAAAATCTTATTTAAAATTAGCTTTTCGTAAGATTTAGTTTTAAGATTCATTTTTGTGATTAATCATAATGCTTGCGAGCCATTGAACGGGGTTAGAAGGTTTTTAACGTTGAATAAAACGAGAAATTTAAATTGCATCATTATTACAATTCAAATTAGGAAAAAATAAATGTATTTACTCTACATTAACCCAGATTATGATATATTGAGGAAACAGTCGCACAATTAAGTTCTGATTTAGTATTTACAGTAAAACCTTATTTAATTAATTTTACTTTAACTTTACTTTTACTTTAATTTTACTTTTACTTTAACTTTAATAAAATCTTATAAATTTTAACATTTTAATATGTATATCAATATTTATGATTAAATAATTAAATTGTTCTTGGTAAAAACCTCTAAGAGAAACATGTAGCATCACGTATGCGGAGCGTAACAGAGATATTCACTCGCAGGTGTGCCGTGATCTTCAATAGTTTCAGTAAGGGTTAACGGTTTCTTACCCACACCATCTGGCTTTACATTGCATACTTCATACACACGCCTTCACGTTAAACTGTGTTCCTTTAAAGTTAATGTACTTGTCGAAATTTCAGTTCTATTTAGTTGAACAACAGAATATATGAACAGTATAAATTAATATTTATTTTCGTTGGGACAGAATAGTACAAGCAATGTAATACACATATCACTGGTTCTGGGTTAAAGTCACAGTAAATTAAACAAATGAAGATAGGGGATTTTGAAAATTCCATAGTAATTTAACCTATTTATCTAGACTATTTAAAAATTTTAAGTTAGTAGAATTTTACTCTTAAAATATGTAGTTGACATTAAAAAAATCTTATATTTAAAAAGTCAGTATTGTTCATTTGTATGTTGATTGACATAGTTCAAACCAATATGTTACCAAGCATTCATTTCTAAATTATAATTGCTTTCAAATGAACTTTAAGATTGGCCTTGAGATAAAACAATTTTCTATATCGGCAGGAACTTACTTTGCAGTTAATATTCTTTTATAGTTTTATTTTATTTTAAAATATAAACTTCTTTCAACGAATCTGTATACGCCGCACCGTATCTTATTGCAATTACTTTAATTTTTTAACCCGCAGTAAAAGCTAGCTAAGTAAATGTCGACTAATATATCTAACTGGGATCGTTGGTTCACTTTCGAAAACAATGTCTCTCGAGGTGTGAAGCGAGAAGCGAAAGCAAACAAATGTTTTAGAGGTCCATATCGCTAATGAGAAACCCAAGTTTCTCACTTAAGAACTCCTACGTCAAACAGATTTTTCCTATTATTTAAAAAGTAATCTCTAAGATTATAACATTCTATTTATGGAATCACGATTTTAGATTTTAAAATAAACATAGAGTACGTATAAACATAAATCATAAATAACATATTTGGTGTCATAAAAATCGTTACATTGATAAAAAGTAAGGCCATACAAAAACTATTTATATAAAATGAGAAGGTCAATAATATCATATTTATAAATTCTTACTTTTGTAATTTTGTATTTTCAACAGGATGATATGAATCCATTTACTTCTTATTCTAGTTAGTTTTACAAACATAATAAACATTTTCCCGCTATTTGTACTACACTTAACTTCCATTAATATTTGTAAAGATATTAAATTTTTTTAGTTTATTATAAGAATGGGAACGTTTTAAGATGTTAAATTGTAAATGTAATATTAGATTTTAATTCTATTTATATCAGACTTTATAAGTTTATTCTGTTCTAAAAATATTTATTGAAATATAATGTTAAAACAATAAGGCTTTATTTTGTTATGTTTTATGATATCGGTGCTCTTATTTCTGTGATATGTAATGGCGTGTGCAACATGAAAAATTGACATTTTTGCACATTAACAATGCCAAAGTAATTTTATTTCAATTTATTGTACAACATAAATTAATTCAAATAACAAATTCAAACATTATTCAGAATACAAACCAACCAGTACCTCCCACCGTACTCTATATTCTATGCCACTAACATTTTAAACATACACGAAACATTTCCGCTAAGGGTGCAAGCCAGAGTTAGAGATGTATAGCGCGGCCTGTACTCGGCTATTATATGAAGCACTTAATAGCAGATACCACTTGAGATCCGCCGTGAATGCATAAAGCAACAATAAATTCGCCATTGTCAGGGCCGAGGCGACGCGACAGCTGGACGACCGGACCATTGATCCTAGATATTTATGGGTTCATTCTCTGGTAATGTTATTATTACCTGGGCTCGGCAGTCCTTGGTTTTCTTTCATGCCGACAGCTCCTTGTGACTCGCGGAGCTAGACACACTCTAATGTGGTAGGGCACGACGAACAGCAATGGGTATTGAAGGGTGAAAATACTTTGCAACAGTCCTAAACTATTGTGATCGTAAAACAGTCACTAGCACAAACAGTGTACTTTCCTATCTCAGTATTGTCAAATTTGTTTATCAATTTTTCAAATCACAAAACTTATACTTACTTAATATACAGCATTTAACGATACATTCATAAAAGTAATAGTAGTTAAATCTCAAGGATAGCTCAAAGGCCTTCATAATACAATTGTTGTAACTTATACACTACTTTTTTCGACCAACCTAAATTTCTTAAATATAAATGTAAAGCATAAGGTAATAAACATTTCGTAAATTGTAAACGTTAAAATAGGTCAATCATCCAAAATGTAGCCACACTCAATGTACATTGGCATAATCTTTTTGTCCACTAACATTATATCACACTATAAGAAACTAAAACACGAATCGTAATGGAACAATCATCTGATGTGGGAATTGCGTAATTTCTATTTTATCACTACTTTTACCAAACCGAGCTCTCATTGGGCCAGAACCTGTATTTAAATGTGCCTTTGGTATAGTTAAGCGCTACGGGTTTGAATTTGGTTTTAATAATGTATCCCTTTATGATGTTACTTCTATTATTGTTGCTTAATCGATTCAACGAACGTAGGTAAAAGTAAATTACATTACATTTTAAAAATATTTTATAATTATTATAATGTGACTTTTTATGAACTCTCTTAATTTTGTGCACATTAAAGAATAAAAACTAATATTATGATCATCATGATCATTATAATTTTTTCTTGCTGATAAGGCATTATTGAAATATTTAAAATTTTTGAAGGATCTCTCAAACACGTTGTTTTATGCAGTTTGGGTTGAGTTTTAGATTGTATTCGTTTGTATTTAATTTGTATTGGTTAGTAAGTAGCATTATTTCATCTATGGAACGAAATAAACCTTCTTAACATTGTATCTCTGTGTCAAAATATACTTTTATGCAACTGGTAATGAAACATAATTTACTTGTTATTGATTAAATTTTAATTTACACAATAAAGATTAATTACAGTAATTCTTGTCACATTTACGTGAAGCTATCCATTATGTTTCATCCAAGGAAATCTAAATCTTATCATTCAATTGACAGAGACTCATACAGAAGTAACTCTGTCCAAGGGGATAAATTAGTATTGTTTAACGGAATGAATAGTGACAGACAGCGGCAGCGGCCACCCGCTCTCGTACCATCCCATAATTAGACCAATCAGCCTAGTCGCTGGCCCATATGGCTGGATATGATAGTTAAATTGCCACCCGCCATGAAGGCTACATGCTTGCTTCCGGTGTACTTATCATTGCTCGAATGACAGGGTTAGACAAAAAAATACTATAAAAAATAGTGACATGAAATATTTAGATTAAAAAGAACAACGGTAGTTTGTTTTTATAAACTTTATCTGGTTTCGCCTTTTTGTGAGATTTTAAACTATTTACTGTAACCTCAGCCTGTAATTATTTTATTTCAACTTCTTAAAACACAAAGTGTTACTGTCTGATATTAATGCAATAATGATTTTAGCGAAGTGATAAATATAATTATGATTCAACAGATTTTGAAAACTATATAAAGTTGTATTCAAGTGCGCCAAAAAATTATATTCATCGAACGTTTTTAAAACATGTATTATATACTTTTGCTTTTGATAAAAAAGTAAAAATATTAACAAATATGTTTTTTTCTTCCAGTTATTATTTTGTTTAAAAAAAAAAAAAAAAAAGCTATATACTTGGCCTATAATATTTTTTGGTACGGTATATGCTTAGCAATAATTAAATTCGTATTAATTTAATATTAATAGATTGAAATTATTCACGAGATACGTTTAAAATCAATATTGAATTTTAATTACTGTGGTACTTTCCTTCGCGATTACCAAATCCGATTCCTTCTCTAAATAACTTCTTGATTAGCATTATACGTGCTGGTAATCGCGTAATGATGTGCAATGGCAATCGCACAATCGATCGCCATTATAAGATCTTTTATTTACCGTCTTGCAAACAATTACAGTATAAGTGTAAATATATCGAGTAGTGTTGGAAGACGTTTTATTATTTCAACCTGAACTTCTCTAAATCTACTTCCCAATGAATCAACTTTCCCTCGTTCGCTGCCCAGACCGAATAAAATCTTTAAGTTGATTATGAAAAATATTCAATTCTGTTCTAAATTTAGATGTGTGAAAATGATAAGTATGATGTGGCGTATTTTATATGAGGCCACTGCATTACACCAGTTCATTATATATTTATGGCCTACTCAGATATCGTGATGAGGTTTAACTATGAATGCATGAATAATGGTGCGATGTTGGTAACTTAAATTAATGGGAATAACAAAAAAGTAAAAGTAAAAGATTTAAGTAAAACTAAATATCTGTTTTCTGTAACAAAATTATGTTAATATAATAAATTCTTTTTGTATGTTTTGTGCAAATACCATAGGATAATAAAAACTTTAATATAAATTTCATATATTAAGTACATTTTCTCCTCAGCTAACTTTTAGATTTGTGTTTTGAAGGTAAATACTTCCTACAGATCTTTAATATTGTTTATCAGTGTATAGATTCATGTAAATTTTATACAGAAAACTCGTACACTCTTCTGAATTATATTACATTTAGGCACAACATTCCCAAGAATAAAGGACTCGCTAGGAATAAAATTAAAAAAACATTATTCTGTTGAAATTTTCTTCCACCATTAAATATGTAGGCCTAGGTCTATATGGTTAAAGAAGTTTTTTGTGTATCTAAAAAAATTCATTAACTGACCTAAGCCTTTAAAGTTTCTTCGTTTACCTAAATTGGCCTATAAAAACTTGGTTTAGTTCTGTTTTAGTATAGTACATCAAGGTCATTTAAAAAAATATATGGTCGTATACGTTTAATCTTTTAGCAAGATTCTGTTTTATGATTTTACAATTGACAGTCAAAATAAGTTAAAAATAACAATTTACATCGGTCCAATAATTTTACATATTTCTTCAAAGACAAACACCACCAGTACATGAATGTGTTTGAAATACTATTTTTTAATAACATTTTCCTCAGTGCTATCATATTCTTAGTGTTCATACGTAAATAATTCTCTGTGGGGGTTAAGGTACAATTGTTGTACCTATATCGCAATGCCACAATTGTATACCGCAATGCCGCAATTGTAAGCTGAGATGGTTATACATCGTCAGGTTACCGTAATAAACGTAACATATCTCTGTCAGAATGTTAACAATACAGCAGTCAAACATTATATAAGTAAAACCTACCAGTCATGCTAAAAAGAAGAACAATTGCAAAAATTAGGTACAGAAATGAAAAACTAGATATAATTAAATTACTCACAAATAATTATACACCCTTATTGAAACTCCTTGAAAATTTAAATCATATTGATAAACCGTGTAGGTGTAACTGCAGGGAACCTGCCCCGCACCGAAACCGAAACCTCGAGATGGCGTTTTCCAAACGACTGCCATTAGATTATCTGCGATCGGTATCTCGTATCTCGCTGCCACAAACTAGATATTTACCTCGGCCGTTGTGAACACCGAGTAATTGGGTTTATAAATACGCCGTGGCAAGACGACTGAATTAATTGTACGAGCCCTTAACGCAATAACAGCCCGGAATAGTGAATAAACATGAGGCGGTCGGCGCTGGGCCACGCTGGGCGCTACATCCCCGGGGGGGGCTCACCTAGGGTGGTTTGGGCTGTTTAAGGTGTAAATAGTGTTATAGTTATTTATAATTATTTTTAGATGTATTATATGTTATGTTGAGGTTGATAAATCGCTACTGTATGTCCGACGTGGTCCTTAAAATATTCAATTACAAAACTATTCACAAATCATCCTAAGGCATTTGCAATTTTTGCAATAGTAATTGGCCAGACTTAGATTATAAAATAGTAAATTTTCATACACTTGAGCATTTATTATAACTAACTGTCCGTGCTCCACTCCTGGAATAAACGGTATCAGTTAACTGACACATACTTTCTCCCAACAATATAAAAAAAGGTGTTAAAAGTTCCAAACATTAATGTCTTGATGACTCAGTCGGATAGCTACCAGCTGAGCAGCGCTCGTTTGACCCTGGTCTGACTTTTAACAACGTACTGCGTTTACCGCTAAACGAAAAATTGAATTTTCTCCGCAACCACTTGACGTAGAGCAATAATTTAAAATACTGGATTATTTAGTTTTTTGAGCTTGATTTAATGGTGATAAGTAAAATTTATTTCGAGACAACAGCTATTTTGAAAATTCAAAAAATTAATTTTTGAAACACTTTTTACTCTATAACTTTTGAACGCGCATTTTCTCGGAGATGCGGATGGTGTCATTTATTCACCACTTTAAGCTTAATAAACCACAAAATTTTAATCAAAATCGTTAGAGCCGTTTTTGAAAAATTTTGATTTTTGACGATTTTTGAGGGTTTTTGGGGGTAAACTATCCTTAAAAATCAAAAATTCAAAAAAATGAAAAAAATGCCTGAAATTATCGTGGGTTTGGACCTACGTACCAAATTTCACCAAAATCGGACCATTGGGGCATTCTCTAGCTCTGTATACATCCTGACACACACACACACACACACACACACACACACACACACACACACACACACACACACACACACACACACACACACACACACACACACACACACACACACACACACACACACACACACACACACACACACACACACACACACACACACACACACACACACACACACACACACACACACACACACACACACACACACACACACACACACACACACACACACACACACACACACACACACACACACACACACACACACACACACACACAGACATCACTCCGAAAACCACTTTTTTGGACTCAGGGGGAACCAAAATGGATAAATCCACCAACAACTCAAATTCGAAAATTTTGACGAAAACAATACTTTCTCCATATACTATGGTATAGGGGGAGAAAGTAAAAATGGAATAATAAAGTAGAATAAAATTAAGCCAATAGTTGAAATTTGTTATAAAATGTATAGTTAATTTAAAATTGCTATCTTTCTTGCTGTTGCGAAAATTTATGAAATATCCGCCTACATAAACACTTGAAAAAGTATTATAGACAACATAATTTCAACACTCTATAAAATATTATTGATTATTAAAGCAAATATGAGCAATTCATGTAATAAAAGAAAATTTCACATATCTATAAAATGTACACATACGTGACCAATATAAAGATAAACTACTTTAAAAAGTTCATATTGAGTGAATTATAAAAATACTCCCTACAACCCATGCTGTAAAATGGAATTTTAAGAAAGGCAAACATTTAAATTTCAAAAAAATTAGGTGGGTATGTTTCCTTCGATCACTCGCACCTAGAACATGCTCTTTCACTCCTCTCAGTCTCCTATAAGCGAAGTTAAATCATACTAGTCTTTCGGTTACATGTTCAATAAAAATAAATAAATAAACCGTCATCTTGAGTTAAAAATTCTAAGTTATTGTTGTTTAATTAAGTTTAATGATTTAAGAATAATATGAGAACTTCAGAGCCAGTGAGTGGGTTATGCCCACGATTATCAGTTACCTCCCTTCAAGAAATACCTAAATCTTTGCCGTGGTAAAATAAACTACAAATCTTCTCATAAATAATGTTAGTTGAAGTATGCTTTGGTAAATTAAATTCTGTAGTAAAATATAAAGTATTTAGAATGCATGAAGTTGAAATTGTAAAAAAGTTCCCTTAAAGAATTAACTATTAGTCCAGGCTCTGAGCAGGTTGAGCATGCACGAAAGTCTAACAAAATTTGACTTTGGATTATTGTTGAGGACATTTAGCAGATGTAAAAAACCGATGTTGCCACATTTCCAGAATGGGCACAACACGGGGGACGGCCTCTACAGGAAGTCGTAGAGGAACATGTATTGGCCTATGTCATGTTGTATATCATTTTAAAGGTCTTTGAATGTAGATTCAAATGCCACAAACCCGATCTCCAAAGGTAGAATATAATGCGAGTTATTGCATTTTGAAATTTCGGAAAAATGCTTTTTATGAAAAGTTTGACTACCTGCCATTTCTGATTCGAGCGTTCATTTAAGGTCGGCTTTGCGGCATTGCTTTCTGTTAAACATTATCCTAAAGCTCACGTTAAATATTTCATAAAAGATTTCCTGGGTTGTCCCCAATCGGGCTGAAAATAAAAATGTAATCATAATATTTCTGACAGCAATTGAAGACGGCAAATGAAGACTTAAAATAAAACATTTAACTTGATTTTTAGGATCTTTATAAAGAGGAGATAGATAGAATTTAAATAGAGTTGAAAACAATGTTGCCAACTCGACATCAAATGAACGTCTGAGCCAGAAATGGCAGGCAGACAAAATTTTGCATGAAAGGATTTTACCGAAATTTCAAAACGCAATAACTTGAGTTATATTCGACCTTTAGAGATCGGGTTTGTGGCATTTTAATCTACATTCAAAGACCTTTAAAATGATATATAACATGACATAGGCCAATACATGTTCCTCTACGACTTCCTCTAGAGGCCGTCCCCCGTGTTGTGCCCATTCTGGAAATGTGGCAACATCGGTTTTTTACATCTACTAAATGTTCCCAACAATAATCAAAAGTCAAATTTCGTTAGACTTTTAGTGCATGCTCAACCAGTTCAGAGCCTGGACTATATGGTAATGTTGCATTACCAAGAAATTAGATCTATTGAAATGAATATTTAATTTCTTCTTCTTGGTATATGGATGTGTTTATTTAAAAAAAACTTTCTTTCGTATCACAGAAGGGAATAAAATTCGGACAATATAAACACCTAAAGAGGACTGTAGTGTAAGGAGGTGTGAATTGGCCTACGTGCAAGAGGGCTTATCTGATTCATAATGTATCGGGCCAAATCTGGCAAGACGGGCGGGGACTTGGCATGAATTAACCAACCTCTATTAACCTGGGACCCAAGCCTTCCGGCCGACGACACGCAATAATTCACAGATCTCCCCTATAAAACACCCATCTTGTAAATAAATTATCCTATTTTTTAGCCGGCTTTACGAAACACTTTTTACAGTGATAATACAATTTATTGAGATTACTGTGTTGATTTAACCTGTGAAAGTGAAGTTAAAAGGGAAATTTACGTTGTGATAGTACAGGGCATCACCTAATTACCAACTTTAGTGATTTTGCTTAAATCTCTAACGATAAATCTCATTGACTATAAAACGCAAAGGGTGATTATGAAAAATAATGGCCCTCAAAATGAGATTTATACATTTGTACATGGAGAGTAATAAATCATAAGAAATGCGTAAATTTATTTGTTAATTTAGCAAGTTTTTATTTAAATAAGAAAAAAAGGAAATGTGTCTACTGTGAGCACAGTTTATGATTCAACAAATATTTTATATAAATTTTTATTATGATTGTTTTTGTTTTAAAATATAACAATAAAATCCCAGGTATTTCTCTAACACGGCCCATTCGTTAAAGTGTGTATCTATTTATAATAATTTACAAAATCTGTATATGTTATTAACAGTATATTAAAATCTACATAGTGTCATAGTATGGCGTGTCTTGACCCAAAACTTTTTATTATTTTATAGAAAACTTTATCGATTTTGTATAGAGCCCATAGAAATGAACCCTTAACGAAGTGACCTTAAGTGTATTGGTCCTTGCCAATATCCATAAACACGAGTTACTATCACTGTCAGAGTTGCATGCCCGTAATGCTCTGCTATATGTAGGCCTAGTGGAGTAAATGAGGTCAGCATAGGTCGTGATTAAACCCAAACCAAGCTCATTACGTAGATCTACTGCTGAGATATCATGTTATGTGTTGACTAAATAATTACCACTGTGTTCGTGTTATTGACATGTTATCACTAATTCTCACGTGGATTTTAATACGTACAACTCAAATATTTTCTTCGACTGTTATTTTATCACTCATACATGAATTTTGTATAAAAAATTATGAGTTGTATGAAGGAGAAACCAAAGCATAAAGAAGTTGTCAACTCTCGTATTATAGTAGAGTAGTGTGCAAATCAGAACATTGTCTTGTCACCAGATAAAAAACTATTTTATTATAAATTATGTTTATAGGCTAAGAGACATCAAGGGAAGTTAAATGTATAGTGTTACTCAACAACAACAAAATCATGTCTAATGTAACACGATTTTATTGCTACTCAAAACTATGTTCAACAGCATTTCAAACATAAAAGTAGTAGGTAATGTTTTGTTCTAGCATGTCACTTTAAAAGTAAACAAATTATCCCAGGAACTTTCCAACAATTCTTTTGCGTTTTTGTTTACTTTTTCCAGTATTATGTGCTTAGAAGATCAGTCGTCCATGGGTCTAAGTGGATGTTTTGACCTATCGATAGTCCTTGAGCTTTCAGAAAATCAGCTGGTGGCAGTAAAATGAGGATGATTGTTGACCGATGACGTTAAGTAGTGCAGTTGGCAAGAGGTTACACACAGCATAATACACAGCGGTGGCAATGCTCCAGATGTGATCATGTTCCCTATAATTGAATTACACTGATGCGACCAGAGCCAGGAGTCAGATTACTGCACCACTGCATCGTCTTTGTTGGATTACATTGCAGCTTGAGTACTTTAACAGATTTACCATTATTGGTATTAAAAGCCACGATTGTATTGTAGATGAAATTTTATTACTTAACTATATTTATTTTTATTCGTCTACATATGTCAGATTTTTCAAGATTACACTCGAAAAATTGCTTTATCTTTCGATTTGAGACTAAATAATAAGCTGGGTTATAAATAATAACTGGAGGAGGGTATTAATAATACTCCTTCATAGACGTGTATTTGAGATTAAATCAATACAATGAGCAACAATTGGACATATTTTCTTTTTTAACTGGCACTTTAGATATACTCGTATTAGGTCTATTATTTAAAATTATTATAATTTCGAGAATACTGAAGCTCTTTATGAATAATTGATGATAACTTATAAATATACTATAAAGTGATCATACATTTTGATTAAGCTGTGGTTTTGAAATAAAGCGTATAGACTCTATTTACTTTATTGTCTATTATTGTTAGTATCATGCTTAAATACTTGACAAGAAAGTTGAAATTGACGCATTAAAAACTAGTATGCCCTACCTACTCATTCCATATGTAGTATAAAAAGAATCTGATATAAAGTAACGGAGTAATTCAGGTAAGTCGAGCAGCCGGAGCGGAGACGATCAGCAGAGAGATGATTCGTGTCTGCGCGGCTCATTGACGGCTGCTGATGAATTATCCGCAGCGCCGTCTCCTATCATCTCCTCCCTAAACGTATTTATTTACTTGAAAGAAATCTACAAATGCTATACTAAACAAGAGATTAAAAGTGAGTAGATATTATATTCATAAATTAAACAGTATCAAGTTTGGGTTAAAACTCCTACTTGAAGCATTGTAACCGAACATAATTGATACATCATTTAAATGTGATGCTCTGTTACACTAGGTTAGAAAATTTTATTTTTATTACTCGTTTTTGATCTTCATGACAATATTAGAAAATTGTCATTTACTCTTTTTTTTTGTATTTTTTGTATTGCTAAAAAGAAGGGTAGCTAGCTGAGAGGATATTTAACTTGCATAGTAACTCTAGTGTTTTGCTTCAATACTGAGAAATTTTCAAATTCAATTAAAAAATTCAAATTAAAAAATTCAAAAATGAGAAATTTAGAAACTTTTAAAGATCCATAACTGGCCCAGACTGCCTTATAAAAAAAGGACATGTCAATATTTTAAGAATATTTGAATTAATATCCCTATGGTTATAGGGATGTTAATTAAAACGATCGTGACAAATGAAACAGCTGGTCTTTATGAGTAAAGAAGCTACGTATAACATACCGATGTTTTCCCTAACACTGTACTTGGCTTCAAATGCGCTCTGAAGGTGTCGATATTTCAAGTACAAAAATATCTAAAGTCTTGATGAATAAACTTTTTTTGAATATTTCTAAAGACAACACTTTACAAAATATCTACTTCCTATATTACAAATAAAACTAATTTTCAATTAAACATGACAACAAGTCGGCATTACCCCACTATCCCAGCTCTCTACAGCAGTTGCTGAACAATGTTGCCGCCAGAAGCACGCCTCTTCGCGGCAGTTTCTCATCTCAACCACCGGGTGACACCGGGACAACCTATCATTGTCCGCGAGTAACAAGCCCTGCAGCCCATAAACAGACGAGTAACCAGCTGATAGCGCAGTTTATGTGGGGCCCCTCAATAGCCCATTACACGGGGCGACACGGCGACACGCCACGGCTCATCCGCCACCTCGTTACCTCGGCCCTCAATGGAGCTCATGCACCAGCTTGAAATTCAATGCTTGAAGGGTTAAGGATTTATTTCTACCTGTTTACCAGCGGAAAATTTAAAAATGAATACAAACCAGGGGAGGGAGGTCAGTAGTGAATTTTGCACCTCAGTGTCAAGCCGTGTTAAAGTCTCAAGCCTCCCGAATTCCAAACCTCTGTGAGTTGAGTTACAAGCCACTTAGAAAATTATACTGTTTCCCAAAGGGATGCATTATTTTGGATTTATGTGAAGAGAAGTCACATAGAAAAAGCATGTAAATAAAAAATATAGGGTTTAAATAGGTTTTTGAAGAAGTTTTTAATTTTCTTACTTGTTATGTAATAAGTTTATCAGCGGTTATATTTTAATCGTACTCAAACGATTGAGCCGAAGAAGTTTATTGGCACTGAACACCTTCAGCACCTTGGCACCTTGGCACTACAGCACCTTCAGTGGATGTCGTCCTAATTACACATACAAGCGAATCTACGAAATATTCTGGTTCTTAGCATAGATACACATTTATAATCGTATTTCATAATAGAATATTTTAATTAAAGAAATAAACATAAGAAACAAGAAAAACAAGTAACTTGTCATAAACATTTATTGTACGGATAATTCCACTTCCTTTACAAAACTTTATGTTTGAAACAGGACAGTGGTGGAATACTTCAACAGAGCTTTTTTGTAACATTCTAAGAGTATCGTTCAATGTTTGTGGACAACGTTTTCAAGATGTCGACAATACTCTTGCTGAAAGATGTTTTGAAACCTATTGAGTCCTTACAAGTAACAAATGGATTACTTCAATCTTCTCTGTTATCATTTAACTTGTATTACAATAACCTAAATATATATTTAATGTTCCCATTCCCATTTTCCTGAAGTGGTTATATTAATATATATTAATGTAAACAATTTATCTGATGTTTTTATTATCTTAAATTGACTTGACGAAGAACCAAGTATTTTTGTTCATAGTGGATAGCCTCTGGATCACTAGAGAAGTCACATAGAAAAAGCATGTAAATAAAAAATATAGGGTTTAAATAGGTTTTTGAAGAAGTTTTTAATTTTCTTACTTGTTATGTAATAAGTTTATCAGCGGTTATATTTTAATCGTACTCAAACGATTGAGCCGAAGAAGTTTATTGGCACTGAACACCTTCAGCACCTTGGCACCTTGGCACTACAGCACCTACAACTACAACTAGGATCACTGACGGATACAGGTAACATAAACCTTTTATTTTTCAAGTATTTTTGTTCTTTTATATTAGTGAATAATAGTGTCATTCTACATATCTCTCATGTTACTGCTTAAATTTATGGTCAAAAGAATATAAAATGTTGTTAATATACTAAAACGGGCTGGAATTCCAATAGTTGAAATTGTTAACTCTTGGCCGACTTTGGTTATGAACATAGATTATTTGGTGGCAAATGCCCATTATAAACAAAATAGTTCAACAGACAACGATTGAGTATCTACTGAAAATTTCAAAAAGTCTTTCATGCTTATAAAAGGCATGTCCTATACTAATATGAGTAAAATGTAACAAAAACAATGAGTCTAAAACTTGAAATTAAACAGTTAACTAAATCGATTGTAAGTTCATCCTCTGACTTTATTCTATTTACCAATTCTTTGAGATTATATTGCCCGTAGAAATACCATTAGAGCATAAAAAATTAAAACTATTATTTATTTTCTATTTATTTTTATTTAAGTTGAATAATATTAATTTACTGACTGTGTAGCCCGTAGCTATATTGCTCATATCGAAATCCTGAGGTTGTCCATTCAGAAAGATTCTAGTCACAGTTGCCAACTGGTTTGTGACTGACGTTGTCCAACTACAAGTCTACGCTAGATTGTAAATAGGCTAAGGTTGGAGACAGTTCCTTATCAAAAGTTTAAAAATCTACAATGGTGAAGAAAGATACAAAAGAAATAATATGAAAAGTTTGGAAATAGTTTAATTTATAACCACAAATACTCGTGCAAATGAAATGTTTCAGATAATATATTTAACGATCCTCAGTCAATATGAAATACTTTATTCAAGATTTAAATTAATGTATGACATTTTAACAATTATAAATTTGGGTTCAAAGTCGCAGTTATTCCGAGAAGCCAGCACGCCTCCTGGTGGAAACCACAGAAGGATCCATGATGGGCAGTCGTGATCATCTTCTTCAAGATGGCGCTGATTGAGACATTAGAGGTCATGACCTTGAAACCACAGCTGACTACTTCACAGGCTATCATCTCCGGTGCAGATTGCATTCCCGACTTTTGTTTTTGCTTAGATTAATGGCGTTCCTCTCCTAGGCGACCACAACCAGAGTCTGTGAAGGAATGGACGTCGAATCTGAAATTAATTTTTCTTCTTGGAAGAGACAAACGTATACAGTGGTTTCGAACCTTGGTACAAAATATTTTATTTTATTATAACGACTAATTGAGGAAGTCACAAATATTTTATTTTCCAGGATTTATAAAGTAACTTACTAATACATGATGAGGCAGTCGGATAAACAACACCATTTAGTGGGAGCTTTTATGACATTAAAAAGAAAAAAATATTACAGATTAACGCACATATCTAATAAAGACAGTACATTGTATTTGGGGGCTCCAATGTTAATCTTATGGAGAATTGGGATAAAAGATCTTTTAGGGATGATGGAAATAATGATTTTACTGCATCAAAACGTTGGTGTTTTGTAATGAAAACTGTCATTTTTATGACTTGAACTTTGAAATTATTCACAAATGACATAAGTATTAAACTACAACTATAAAAACCTGTCATTTTCATAATTCAAAGTAGTCTAACAATTAAAACCGAGTTGTAGTGCGTATCCATGTGTTTTATCCTCCAACTCAACCCTTTATCACTAGAGTAACACCAGGAGCAGTAATGTGCTGAATGCAATTACACAAATCAGTTGTAAATGTTAAGGGTTATGACTAATGATGTGAGAGACGAGGTAGCATGTGTTCTTATAATTAGTAACATCTGTAATTATACCTGAGCTACGGCAATCACACTGCCTCGTCTAATACATTACCATGTGAATTAGCTCGGTTGAATCGCAATGCAATTGCTCCACAATACGCTTCCTGCTGGCAAACTACATCTTCATCTCAATGTTTGCCTTGGGATGGAGCCAACTGTTGTGAGGTGGAGCAAACTCGAGATAGTCGCACCTCCAAATATTATTTTATTATACGTAGTCTATCATGTATTATGTGAATACATGGAACATGATGGATTTGATTCTTGGAAATCAAAATAGTAGTGAATTACGGTATTAATATTGTCTAAAAAAGCAAATGTTTTATAAATGAATTAAATCATACTCCATACCAGTGTACCTATTGAAAAATGATCTTTCATTATATCTTAAAAATACTGAAACAATTTCCATTAGGTTCTATACAACAAGGTTAACCTAACAAAGATACAAAATAATGAAACTGAAGAATTCTTATACCTTCCAAAGTCACCTGACCATGTATTTGCAAACTTTTTAAAAGGCGAGTGTTTTAAATATAAAAAATAACAAAATTTACGTTAGAACGTTTAAGTATAAGAGGTTTTTTCAAATTTAATGCAATAAGCATTATCAATTCAAATACTTTAAAAAAGACAATAGATGTTATGACAATAGATGTAAGTTTTATTTTGTGAAGACCGCAGACACTTTGTAATCCAAAATGAAAACCCTGAGATCTTTCTATCCCATTTACTAATTTAAGTTGTTGGTGAAATGGAGCACAAACATTTTTCTGTATTGAGTCACTTTCCAAGTAAACAGCAATAAAGAATTATTTTCAAATTATTATCTCCGAAAGAGACACTATAGATAGATTACCTCTCAGTTAAATTTCGTGGACTATAATTTCACAAAGCGACACAGTACCAGCGGCGGCGGCGGGCCGGTCACCCACGCACCGCTAACAAGGTCCTCCGCGCCATTACCATAATCTCACTCGCACGTCGTCGTGTTGAACGTTCCCGGATCTGATAAAAGCGATTACATCGATTATGGGCCGGTGCTATAACTATATCGGTCGCCGGGGCAACAAAAGCTCCGGGTAAACAACATTAGAGTAGTGAATAAACATGAGGCTGCGAAGACTGGGAGTCCGACACTGAGGTGGGCGTGGGATACCCGCGAACCGGACAATAGATCGAGCAAAGGATGAGACTGGAACGGGTACAAACTGGACAGTATAACTGGCAATGGATTCGACGAGACCAGTGAACAAAGGGGCACTATATCTCTCAATAGGGAGACAAAACTAGTGTACAAACTTTATAATAGATCTTGCTGAGGATGAGACTTGACCAGTTACAAACTGGACAGTATAGCTAGCAGTGGATTGAACAAGACCAGTGAACAATCGGACACTATAGATGGCAGGAGGGACACTAAACCAGTGTACATGTACAATGTGGACATTCATTCAATGGGGCGGACCTTATGGACATTCATTCATCCCAAGACGCGTCAGCCACAAGGGCTTTTTGCGCTCCCCGTATGTGTTTCAGAGCTCATCCCACTTTAGAAACCTGATAAACTTCTGCAGTCTGCAAACAAGCTCCTCTTAAGGAAGGAAAGTTCCCCACCGTAATCCACCAAGGGCCCTCTCTCTAGCATCTTCCAGCTCCCTGCAGTCAAACAGCAAGTGATCTGCAGTTTCTTCTGTCTGCCCACACTTCCTGCATTAGCTTCGGTGGCTAGGTGGTTCAATGTGGACAAAATATCTAGCTAAGGATGAGACTGGAAAAGGTACATACTGGTTAGTGAGGCTATAAATGGATTGGACAAACCCATTAAACAAATGGGCACTATAGCTGGCAATAAGAAGACTAAAACAGTGTACAAACTTTATAATATATCTAGCAAATGATGAGACGGCTCCAGTGTGAAAACAATACAATATATCTAGCAATAGATGGAACTATAAAAATATAGAAATCATGTAGGACAAGCTAAAAGATTATGTATGATATGACATGGGCCACAGAGGTTTCTCATGCGACATAAGGAACCTCTATGGGACGGACCAAAAAGAAGACTCCTAGGAAACTTCACTATCCTTTGCCATACCATTCATGGTCTACCAATTCATTACAATCTCAAACCCAGCCTTAAAAAATGCATTTATTAAAAGTTATTGCATTGTAAAACTTCGACTAAATGAGTTTAATGCAAAGTTTTATTGCCTGCTATTTGAGACTCAATCTTCTTATTTTCAAGACTTCCTTTGTGAGCCATTTCGTTTTCCTAAAAGTGTGAAATAACAAATTGTTACCAAAACACGAAACATAAAGACTATATTTTAATATCGTAAGATGAAAAATGAAATGATTTTTTAACACACTAAGACTTTTGAGACATTGTACATGGTATTTAACAATTGATAAGATTTCAGGACCACTACAGCAATATTGTGTATTCGAATTCGTGTTTTTGCCAATAAGTTGTCATTAATACCCTTCAACTTTACTGAGGCGACTAACACACATAAATTTCTTATGTAGGTAATATGATCCACACACAAATTAAAAGCCTCTGTGAACGATCAACATAAAACAAAAGGACATTGCCAACATGCAAACCTCGTTAATAAAGCTGTAAAGTATTCTGAATATTAACACCAAACAACTCTAGCTTTATTTATAGTGTAACTGGAAATTACTTTACTGTAGTCGCCTGCTGGAAATGAGAAGCTGAGGTACAAATGATCTCATCGGTTGATTAATGCAGCCCTCGAGCAGTAATCGTAATCTGGAGTAGAATCGCTGCACTGCAGCGTCTTAACGGCATCGCAGGGACTCATCGCACTACAAATGATCTCATCGGTTGACTGATACGGCTGTCTAGGAGTAACCTACAGGTGAATCGCTGCACTGCAGCGTCTTAACGGCATCGCAGGGACTCATCGCACTACAAATATGATCTCATCGGTTGACTGATACGGCTGTCTAGGAGTAACCTACAGGTGAATCGCTGCACTGCAGCGTCTTAACGGCATCGCAGGGACTCATCGCACTACAAATGATCTCATCGGTTGGCTGATACGGCTGTGTAGGAGTAACCTACAGGTGAATCGCTGCACTGCAGCGTTTAACGGCATCGCAGGGACTCATCGCACTACAAATGATCTCATCGGTTGACTGATACGGCTGTCTAGGAGTAACCTACAGGTGAATCGCTGCACTGCAGCGTCTTAACGGCATCGCAGAGACTCATCGCACTACAAATGATCTCATCGGTTGGCTGATACGGCTGTCTAGGAGTAACCTACAGGTGAATCGCTGCACTGCAGCGTCTTAACGGCATCGCAGGGACTCATCGCACTACAAATGATCTCATCGGTTGACTGATACGGCTGTCTAGGAGTAACCTACAGGTGAATCGCTGCACTGCAGCGTCTTAACGGCATCGCAGGGACTCATCGCACTACAAATGATCTCATCGGTTGGCTGATACGGCTGTCTGCAGGCGAATGACTGAAATACGATGTCTTACCCTAGACATCAACCTGTTAGAAAATACCAACAGCAAATACAGGGTTATTAAAAAAGAATGGTGCAAAAGTAAGGTTAATCCATTTGTATGAATCAACCAAATCAATCAACCTTACCTGTGCACCATTATTTTTAACAACCCTGTTTAATTTTCACCATACTCTTGCGATAAATGTTGTTTTCGGAACATTTAGCTGTGCTCGAAATTAGTCAATTTCCGGTGAGTTGAATAAACGGTCTAGTAAACAATAGTTTTCGGGGCTAGGCCGGAAAATAGACATTTTCGGGTCTAGACCAGAAAAAAATTCTAGATTTTACACCACGAGCGCTGTTATTCTACTTACAGTAACTTATTCCATGTATAATTTTAAAACATCTGATTGTTTTGCTTGTTGAAACAATTAAAACAAAAACAAATCTTGAATTATATTTGTCGACGTTAATCTATATATTGATAGGGAAGCATGTTTCGTTTCCTAATTTTTCTCAGTTCATGTGCATCGTAGGAGAAATCCGCGCATAACCTATCGTCCTGTAGAAGAGCAGAATTCCATTTTAATTCTCATCAATCCACATCGCTTCGCCCCAAAGGGTTTCAAATTTCAATATTAATCTTATGGAAGAAGGGTGGTCGATTAAATCATTAGACAGGGCTATTTTAACGAATACTAGAAAAACAGGAAGATTGAAAAGATGTTTCAATTAAGATTATGTTAATCTATATATTAATAGGCAAGCATGTTTCGTTTCCTCATTTTTCTCAGCTCATGTGCATCGTATTAGAAATCCGCGCATAACCTATCGTCCTGTAGAAGAGCAGAATTCCATTTTAATTCTCATCAACCCACATCGCTTCGCCCCACAGGCTTTCAAATTTCAATATTAATCTTATGGAAGAAGGGTGGTCGATGAAGTCATTAGACAGCGGCTATTTTAACGAATACTAGAAAAGCAGGAAGATTGAACAGATGTTTCAATTAATTAAAACACTTTTTAACTAATTGGCTCAAGACCAACTGAATATTTTTTCGAATTTCGATTAGTGGGTGAGCTCTAGTTTTTATTAATACCAAACAGCTGAAATCATTTCAAATACAAGATAAACAAATAATAATTTAAGGGGCGGTATGTAGGTCAAAATTGAATAACTCTTATCCGAACAGTATATTTATTAAAGGTGGTATGTTGCTCGATATATTTATTAAAGATGGTAAAAGTAATAATGCTCGTAACTCGTAGGAACGGGGTATAACGGTGCTACATGTAATTCGACTCAATCTTGAACCGGTAACGACCACTTTCTGGACTAGTGACGAAATATACCATTTCATCATACAGTACAGCATGCAGGATAGCCGTTTTCTGGTCTGTAATTAATCCAAAGAGTTGGAGTTTGTCGTAGCCTTTTCAAAGTGCATTGAAATAAATTTAAAATAATGTTTATTTTTTCCGTGCACTAAATTCGAAATTGGTGTTTGTCGCTTTTTCCAAGCCAGTTTAACCTTTAAACCAAAGTGGCCCATATGTTTAATTTTTTTTTTGTCTTTAATTTTATATTTGCAACTGTACAAAACAAAATACAACGAGCAAATTCGCTAATAACATAAAAAGAACACTAACATGAAACATAAAACATGAAGGAGTAGGCTCAGAAGTCTTCCTCCTTATTATTGTAGATGTTAGGGGTAGTCCTCTTCAATATTAGGGATTCAAACTAGTCCCGACTCCAATTCCGTTTCAGCCTCCTTCGACGGATGCCTGGCAATGTTAAGGTGAAAAGGTCTTGTATCAGGGGATTTTCATGTCCATCAAGTTTGAGGAAAAATTTAAAATAGAGTTCTTTTGCTACTTCATGTACAAATTTAAAATTGAAATCATTATGCAAAGTCTTGTTGCTTACATAGTAGGGAGCCCCAGATATTAAACGTAGTATTTTTGACTGAAAAATTTGGATTTTCTTCATATTTGTAAATTTCGCTGTGCCATAAACCTCAATGCCATATGTCCATATTGGTTTTAATAGGGTCTTGTACAAAAGTAATTTTGATTTAAGAGGCAATTTTGAATTTTGATGAAGCAGCCGATATAGTTGTTTAGATCTTGCATTGAGAGCAGTTCTCTTTTTTGTGATGTGGGTTTTCCAAGTTAATTTTTCGTCCAGGTAGAGTCCAAGATAACGTGTGTCTGTACTTTGAGGGATTCTAGTGTTGTTTATATAAACCGGTGGGCACAGGCCCCGTTTTAGAGTGAAGGTGACATGTGAAGATTTTGACGCATTAACTTTCATTCGCCAATTTTTTAACCAGGTACTTAAAACATTAATATGGTTTTGTAGGTGGCTACTTGCTTCAGTTGGATCTTCTGAAGTGCTGAGGATAGCGGTGTCGTCTGCATAAGTGGCTATCTTGGTATTGGGAGTTTCAGGCAAGTCAGCTGTATAAATACTGTAGAGAAGAGGGGATAACAATGACCCCTGAGGAACGCCAGCAGAGATAGGTTTACAGCCAGAGTACTCCAGTCCTTGTTTAACAGTAAAGAATCGATCTTGTAGATACGACCTGAGTATTAAATAGTAGGTGGATGGAAGAAAAGCTTTTAATTTTGATAACAGGCCAGGGTACCACACTTTATCAAAGGCGGCGCTTACGTCTAAAAACACAGCACTTGTGTACTTTTTATTTTCAAGGCCGGACGCAATTGTATCGACCACCCTATGAAGTTGCTGAATAGTCGAATGCCTGGATCGAAAGCCGAATTGATGATTTGGTAGAACATTGCTTTCTTCAACAATACTTTGCAACCGAGACAAAAATAATTTTTCGAATAATTTAGAAATGACAGGAAGTAAGCTAATCGGCCTATAAGATGAAACTTCGTGAGCAGGTTTTTCAGGTTTTTGAATCAAGATAATTTGGGACAGTTTCCATTGTAT
The DNA here is from genome assembly GCA_030545055.2 of Neoaliturus tenellus. Taxonomy (NCBI): domain Eukaryota; kingdom Metazoa; phylum Arthropoda; class Insecta; order Hemiptera; family Cicadellidae; genus Neoaliturus; species Neoaliturus tenellus. The sequence goes on along the minus strand of CM061534.1, from coordinate 122,852,685 downwards.
AGGGTAGTGAGTCGTTCGAATTATGGCATTAAAGATCTGTGTTAATAAAGTAATACAAGAGGAGGGGACTTCACGTAAAACTTCACTTGTGATTAAATCATATCCTGGTGATTTCCGCAGGGGTAGTTTGCAAATGGCCTTTTTAACATCAGTAGCTGTAATTCGGGGAGGTGGCAGGGACATAGGTAAAGGGGAGGTAATAGAATTTTCTATTTCAGTTGAAAAAGCTAGGTTCTGTTCTTCGTGTGGACTGAAAATTCCAGAAAGGTGGTCTGCAAAAACGTCAGCTTTCTCCTTATCCGATTTTGCCCAAGAATTATTAGGACGTTTAATCGGGGATGTTGTAGGTATGTAGTGTAAGATTTGTTTTGTAGTTTTCCACAAAGAACCGTCTTTAGGGGTAAGATTTGTCAATTTCCTTTCAAAAGCTGAAACTTTGAAGTCTTTTATAGCATTTTTTAATTGATTATTATTATATCTATTGAGGGTGGTCTTATCGGACGGTAGTCTGCTCTGATGCCATATCCGCCTGGCTATCCGCTTGTTCCTTATTAGTTCACAAATATATTGAGGGTAGGAAGGGCCAGATCGTTTCTTGAGAGGCTTGGGAGTTAAAGAAGTCCAAGCGGCTTGTTGGATAGATTTCGTCAGATGATCAACAGCTGCTTCGAGGTCGTCACCTGTTTTCAAAGGGAGATTCAAATTTAGAGTTGAATCGAGTTTGTGTCGGAAAGATTCCCAGTCCATAATTCTAGATGTTAATGAGGGTTGTACCTCTTTTTCTAAGGGTGCCACAGATATGTGCAGAAGAATTTAAGAATGATCGGAAGGAGAATTGTCGAGACAGTGTACGGTTTTGTGAAATTGATTTACTCCTTTTGAAATAAAAATGTCAAGTAAATCGGGTATTTTATTTGCGGCAGTAGGCCAGTATGTGGGAGTGCCAGGTGAATGAATATCAAGATTGTTAGATAACACCGATTGGAGAAGCTGACGACCCCTGGGATTGTTAAGTCTTGAGCCCCATTGTATATGTTTGGCATTGAAATCGCCACCGCAAATAAAATGCGTACCCAAGTTAGAAAATAACTCTGAAAATTCATTTGAATTTATTGCAAACCTTGGAGGACAGTAAACCGTTGAAAATGTTATGTCAATGTTATTAAAGACTAAGGTTGTTGATGCTGATTGAAGGGAGTTTGTTGGATTAACTGACGGGTGAACAAAGTGTTTAATGTTATTCTTGACAAGCACCGCAGCTCCACCATACGCCCTGTTATCAGGCCGGTCAGTCCTGTAAATGTTATACCCTGGCATGAAAAATCTCGTATTATTTGTAAAATGTGTTTCACTTATTAAAGCAACATCGATGCGTTTTTCGTGTAAAAGTAACTCCAACTCTTGAGCATGTTGATGTAAACCATTTGCATTCCAAAGCAGTACTGTAAGAAAAATATTTGATATATTATTTGTCATGTTTATTGATGAGGACTTGCATAAGCTGAGTCATCATGGTTAATAGAGGAGTGAAGAGCGCTTTAAATTCCGTGAGGATTGATGTGAAGTGAGAAATGATGTCTTCTTGGTTTAAAGTAGCATTGGTATTTGAGTTTTGAAGACGCTTAGCGTAGTTATGTTCATCAGTTAAGTTATGAGACAAGGTCACAGGATGGTCACTTGTGCTGAAGGGATGAGAATGGAGTTTATGTTTCGGAAGTTGTGGGAATGATGATGGTGAAAGGTCAGGAGGTGATTGAGGTTGGGGAACATGATTTCCTTCCTTCGAAGGTCTAGATCTAGGGGATCGCCGGTTTTGCAGTTCCCTGTGAACAATACAACCTCTATAATTAGCAGGGTGACTGTCCCCGCATAGCGCGCAAGTTGCCGGTGTGTTATTCGGCTTCGTGCAGGCTGTGGATTCATGGTCTTTAGCACATTTAACACATTTTGGAGGGCGATTGCAGTATTTTTTGGTATGTCCCAGCTGTTGGCAACGCATGCACTGCACGATCTGCCGTTTAGGTCTTGGTTCTTCAACTTGAATTTTTGAATGGAGGAGTGTAGATAGTTCGAAAATAGTATCGTTTGCTTGGGATTGATCTAGATCAACAAAGAATAGAGGCAAGCAAGTTTTGTCCCTAGACAAAACATTAGTTACGCTTTGAACTGAAAATCCTTTGGCAATTAATTCATCTTTGATAGCATCTGGGTCAATAGAGCTGTGAAGTCCTCGAATAACTACACGAAATACTTTTTCTTCAGGAAGTTGAAAAGTATGAAATTCGGCTTTGTTTTCCCTCAAGAAGTGAACAATTTTCCTATAAGCTTCGGGAGAAAAAGGGTGAATGGTAACATTTTTCAAGGTCGAAGAACACCTAAACTGGTCGATACCAACCAATTGGGACAATAATTTGCAAAGTTCAAGGTATTGAACATTTGTTTGGAGAATTATGGGGGGCACTCTTTGTTTCCTAGTTTGGTTTGATTCAGAATCACTCGAGTTTGCAAGAGGTTGAAACCTATTTGAAGTTAGCAACGCAGGAGAGGTTTTAGAATTTTTGTGGGCTAGTTTGTTAGGACGAGAAGGTATAGAGTTATCACTGTTGGTTCGTTTTCTCGGTGATACAACGGTGGTCCATTGATTATTTAAGTCACTTACATTTGGTTGGCGTTCATCGTGCGATTCGTGGTCCATCTGGTGGTTGTTGTCAGAATTAGAAGTAGTTTGGTTATTTGGCGTTCCCATGGCAACGGAACAAAATCACAAGCTAGCGGTGAGATGAATTAAAAAAATAACGAGTAAAACAAAAACTATAGTCCAAAAATGTTCACAAAAACGTTCCGGGTATATCAAAGCTACATTTTACACTTAACACTCAATCTTAAAAAGAAAATTACTAACTGTTTTTAAAGAAATACACTAGACAAAAATAGCACGTGTCTTCTATTTATCAGGTCCAGCTGATCTCCATATGTTTAATAATGAATTAAACTAGGTTTAAGTTAAACGTGTTTCGGGAAAGAGCTCCTTCAAAGAAAATCGTATTCTAACCAAAACTAATAAGGTCAATGTAAACAAAAAACTACTTGCAGACTACATTAAAAATGCAAAATTTTGACATCCATTCATTCGACTTTTATATCAGCTGGTTTTTTAAAAATTTTTAAAAATTAAGATGGAAGTCAACTATCAAAATTAAACAGATACAAACATTTTTGTTTAATTTTTTTTATTTGTCACCGTTGTATGATGAAAAACCTTGTTCGTCCCTCGGACAGAAAGTGCTTTTACTCTGTTTAATCTTGTTTCCGCGGTTGCGCATAGAAAACAGCCACTTTCGTCCTAGAGATGAAAGCTACTATTATAAATTCAATATAATGTACTACTAAAAATTAAAAACGTTGAACTCTTTGTGTGATTAGTTAATGTAAAAATATATTGTATTCTTTACTTTTATAAGATATATTTTTTATACAGTATTTTGCTAAACGTAGTTTATTATACAGTTAGTATTGATTTTTTTTATTCTGTTTTTTTAGAGTCAATTTAGAATTTCGTCTAGTGTGAACAATGTAGACTCTTAACTTAAGTGTTGCAACTTTATTTACCTACACGTATTTTAAATTGTATTCCTTGTTTTTTATGATAGAATATTGTAATAGTTCAGAAATAAGAATATCACTGTGAGATATTTTTGTTTTAATGAAAGGGCCACTAATGCTATCAAAAGTATTAATTTTCCTCGGCGGTACTCCGAGTAGTTAGAGAAATGCATATTCATTGACCAAAACCACGCCAAGTTGTATAAAGCCAAGTCTTTATTGAAACTGCTCTTTAGGCCGGTCTAATCCAAAACAATAACAGCCAGTCCTCGTGGGAGAGTTTATTACTAACTGGCAAATTAAATTAATTGCATACTTTTTAGATATTAAACCAATAACTGCAATTTTTAAACTTTTAATAAATATTGAGCTTAGGAACCTTTTGGGAATCTTTGGCCCATTATTACACGATGTAAAATATTAAAAGAATATCCACATATTTATCCCAGAGAACACAATTTTCAATTTTTAATTTTATTTTTATTTTATTAGAATGAAAACAATTTGTATATGTTTTACAAAATCTGGGGAAATCAGCCTTTAAGTACATTTTTCTTTCAATATATTAATTATAACGTATTGTCATAAACATCATAACAGGTTAAAAATACCCACTATGTGAGGTCTCTGTCTCAAAATAGTGATTTCGTGATTGAGTTCATAAAAGTTAAGGTTTTAACAATATTGTAAGAATTTAAGGAATAATTAAATAAAAACATCACCTCAATTGGAGATATACTGTAAATATTTCTAACTAACGCGATAAAAACTGTACCTTTGCATGGTGGTGTCTGACTACACTTATGGAAACACAGAACAATGTAAACTATATATTTATTTCAACCCTGATAAAAATATTTAAAAACACGCATTTAAAGTTGTAATATACTACTCGTAGTTTGACAAGAACACCATGACGTTTATAGAAGAACGTTAAAGGGACTGTCGTCGTAGTAAAATTAATTTTATAGTGTTTTATAACAATTGTTTTAGTGATTTAGATTTAAAAATCCATAACTTATTTTAATTTTAACTAAAGCCCTTAGGTCCCTTACGAAAAATATCCTCTAAAAGCACCCCTTCTGAGAGTGTTTCCTTCTCACAACCACTAAAGATATTAGTTTCAAAGCGTTTTTCTCCACCAAGGCAGTTTTTAGCAGTCCACCCCGGGGCAGGGATGACTATGATCATTAGCTGCTCCTCGGGGGTGGAGGCCCGGGCACGCACCCTCTTCCGCCCCGCATGTGTCAGATATGTGTCAAGAGATTAGAGGGCTCGCCCCAACATATGGCGGCCCGTAAACACCATTGCGGCCCTCGGTCGCCGTTTCCTTTAGGGGATGTTATTGTTTCAAACTCGCCCGTCCATCCTTTCCAAATGGGCAGGCACTGCAGTGACTGACTTGCTGAAAACAAAAGAGTCGACTTTCACTTTTATTTATTAGAATTTCTCGGATTGAATGACTTAAAAAATATTTTTCTTGTATTTTTGTATACTGATTTGTAAATAATTAAATTAGTAAGAGAAAAGAAGTTTAATTTTGCTATACTAGGACCCAAGACAACAATCTGGTGTTTTAACAACCTACTTTTTCCATTCTTTCCATAACTTATTTGAATTTATATGGGAAAGTTTCATAGCTGTAACGTCACTTTGTTCATTTTATTTTATGATTATCACATAAATTACACTATTGAATATAGTAGTCTATTCTTTTATTCTAGAAAATAACTTTATCATACATAAACTAAAGTCAGAATTTTTTGAAAGCAGATTTAAAAAAAAAAAAAACAAGAAAAACATGGATTATTGGTTTTAACCAAGATGACCTTAAAATTTTTATTGTCTGTTACACTACTTGAAAAATAATGATAACATGCAAAACCCCGGAAAACTTATAAATGGTTTTTTAAAAAATTAATTTGCATCTAACAATTGAAGATATAATAAACTGTCTACTGCAATAAACAATGACAATATTTAATTTATGTTGGCTATGTGTCACAGTGAAATAATTTTTTTGTAAAGTTTGAAAGGAAGGGAAGTGGTAGTAGAAGTAACTTAATTATTACTAGATCAAACAGTAGGCCTAAATTAAGATGAATGCATCAAATGCACTTTAGTCACAACTATGGTAAAATCGTTGCTGGACAAAGTTCAATTGGAATGAACTTGGCTCATTATGACAAACAAAGCAAACAGCCTGCGTTTGTCAAGGCAATAATGAGTGTATTTAAAAGCCTCACCAACTCTGATTTGGTTGCACGCTCCTCGAACCGTTTTAGCGAATATTGAGTATTGATTGTGTTTGTTGTAACCATAGGCATAGGAACCATTCATTCGATTTCTAATTGTAAAGTTTTGAACTTCTATGAAGGTTGATAGTTAAAATATTGTTATATAATAAAATTCATATTATAAAAGTTCTATAAAATAATATGTTATCATAGCATGCAATGACAAATAAAGATTTTAAATTGGTTAAACTATATGTAACTTATAGATAGAGTTCAAACAACATATACAAGCGACTAGATCCAACATCAATTGACGAATTGTGCAGAATACCATACTGCAGACTGATCATAAATACAAAAATATAGATAAGGATAATTTAGATTTTAAAACCAAGGATAAAAACTCAAAGTCAAAGAAGAGTTACAAATTTACATACATAAAAAATGATTCTGGAAAAATATTAAATATTATGACAAACCGATTAAAAAAATAAAATTAACAAAGTGAACCAAAAGAATTTAGATTTATAAATATGCCGTATGTTTAATTTATTCGCATATATTTTACAAATTTTATTTTCAGATTATGTACTTTACACCGTTATCATGAATGCTCAAAATACGTATAAATGCCGAAGAAAATAAAATTTTTAAGAGTATTAAGAAAATTTTTTTATATAACCTTATAGTTTCATATATTATAATAATAATGTTTATTATTCAGTCCTATAAAAATCCCAATTAAAAAATTAGTCTTATTTACCTACATAATTAAACGACTGCGTTGGTAAATTTATTGTACATTCAGGTATATCATGCATTGTTTACATTTATTTCGTATGGGCAGTAGGGTCTAGTAACCACATTTATCTTGTGAAGTTGAGTAGTTATATAAAAAGTACTCAAAATCATTCAGTACCTAAAAGCTTTATTAAATTGAATTTTAAAATTGAAAATAATTCATGAAGTCAAATTTTACTTAACCCATTTCTATAACACCATGTGTATTGCACAATATAGCAGACCGTCCTATGTTGATTGTTTTGTATCAAAATTATTTCGAGTTACCGATCTATTTGACATTACCATAAAATACGAGGTTTTTAATTTCACCTAAAAAAGTATCTATTTAAGATACTTTTAAGAACCGCAAAACACCAATTTTCTAAAACACAGTCTAGGTAAGGGTGTGTAAATTAGCCATGAACAACAATGTAACGCTATAATATGCGGATTTGGTTGGTGTTAATCTAAATTCCAGAGATATCATCGGTGGGAAGTGCGTCCTAACAATGTGGAGCTGCCTTGCGGTGGTTCGATATTGTCCTGATATTGTGGCGCCATCATGGCTGCGGAATTCCGAAACCACCAACGGCCATCGACTTGGGAACTCTGTCCAGCATCGTGCCGGACCATGGACCACCGCTATACCGGCTACTCTCCGGGGAAAACAAACTTTTCTAGAAAAACGTTGTGAACGTGTTTTATGATGTTTGTGAATTGTGAATCTGAAACTGTTCATGTCCATTATAGGCCTAACAATACATAAAAATAACCTAAGTACGATGATTTATGAATGGTACATAATCCTGACTTTCATCCTATTCTATGATACAAGGAGAGTCATTTAAGAATGTTTTGATAAAAAATTAAGTTTAGAAACCGCCTCAAACCCAGAAAAAATAGATTTTTGCAAAAATTAAGTTCAAAAATTGTAATTTTTAACATTGGTATTGTGGGTTGCATTTCTGTAACTAAATAACAATGAAAGTTATACAAAAAATAAAATATCAAAACTCTTTATGAAACAGCTGTAACTGTGAAGAGGTATAATTGATTGTTTGTGTAAACGTAATAGCCAGAATACCATGATACTACAACAAAATTAAATTAAGACAAACGAGCAAGGTTTGGTAAATCCGGTACTAAAGGAAAATATAAACTCGACTCCAGTCAAGATCGTTACAGGGAAGCATGATTCTTTTCCTGGCTTCTTTCTCAGCTTGTAAGCGTTAGAGGGAAATCCGCGCATCCCTTTAGAAAGCTAGTGTCCTAGAGCAGAATCCCATTATAATGCATATAGGCCTCCCCAAAGGTACACCCTACAGGCTTTCAATGTTATTCTTATGGAAGGAATACAATTGATTGAATCTTATACAGATGTTCTCACAACAAATAACAAATAAATTTATATTGTATTGCAAATCAGGGAAAATAAAAGTCTCTATTATAAAATATTTTTAAAACTAATTGGGTCCAGATTAAGTGACATTTTGGTCGGATTTCAACCTGTGGGCGATCTCTAGTAACAAAAATGTTAAGATTTAAAGTAAAAAACAACACTTCTTCGAACCCTTTTTACGGAGAATACTTATAACTTGTTTTAAAGAAATATACATACTTGCCATAAATGATGCATATTTTATTATTATTAAATGTTCAACTCTTTTTTAGTTATGTACTCTTTTTACGCATTTGAACATAATGTATGATTAAATAATTATGTCATTGAAATAACTTCACAAACAATGTGCATTGTATAGACCTAATCTTATAATGTTCGAACCTTATTTTAGATTATATACAGAATAAAATTTTCCAATATGATCAATTATCCAAGAAACAAAGGAAAATATATATATATAACTTAGAAACTTAAGATTTAAAGTTCCTAAGTTACCTAAGCCGATTTTATCACTTCTCACTGTTGATTTCATTAGATATTTTACAGGGACAAGTAAAACTAAAACAGTGTTATTTGCTGCATGTTTTTCTGTCAATAAAACATCAGTGGATAGTGACTGGTCACATAGTTCATTAAAGAAAGTTAAAAGATATATCTGTGATATTATAACAATCTAAATATATTTGTAAAAAAATATGTGTATATTTTAGATGTCATACATAGCAAACTCGGATATAAACAATGTGGCTCTCACACTTGTTTAAAAGGAAGTGGAGTAAGGAAACAATATCCTTCTTCACTAGGTTGAGTTACAAATGACAGAAACTGTTTGTCTCTATTTCACTGAGTAACTCTTGGTTCAGACTCATTAGCGAGATGGACTCTTTCATAATCTAACTTTTCTCCCTGTCAACTGGCTTTTTAAATTTATTGCTTCTGGGTCTAAGTTTTAAAACGTTATATTGTTCTAAATAAAAAATGGCTCATGAACATGTTAAACCCAGAGATACCTCAACACGATTAAATTATACTTGGTGGTTGAATTTCAATCTTTTGTTTGACCATTCTTTCGTTCAACACATACGGTTTAAAATACACTAGTATAGGTAATGTTATTTTTATGTCATTTTTAATTTGAAAATATTTTGCTTTAAAGCCAAGTGGCCAATGAGATATTAATAAAAAAGTATTAGTTAAATATTTTTGTAAATATAAGACAGTTCAAAGTTTATTTTACTTTCGAGAATAAAGCACAAATTTATGTTGTGACAACACACTGTGTTGTCATAAAGAATTAATTGTTAAAGAATTAATTGTTGTCACAATTAATTTAAAGAGTGTCTTTAAAGTGAACATTTAAAATGATTAAGAATAAACTTATGTAAGTAATTGTTTTAAACATATAAAACCTATAAAAATGACAAAGTAGTTATTAATGTGGTATTGTATATACAAGTAATTCTTATCCACGAACCAACTAATTATTTATTTGGGAAACGAAACCACTAATGGTCGAACAGAAGTTGAACACGTGGCGAACTATTAGTGTCCCAATAAATCAGCTGTCCGTAGGGTCACCTAATGAACCTGGGGCTAATGTCGTGGAAACGTAAAACTAACTGTGCAGAGTTTAAAATTACTAGGGGATAATAGATGGTGGATTTAGAAGATTACAAAAAAGTACAGTATCTATTTTTTACTGTTAACTTATTTTAACATTTTTATCAATCAATCGACCTATAACACATAAACGTTTTATTTTTTTTTTTAATTTAATAACCATTGTTAAATTAAGGTTACTTACACTGCCTATGTTAAACACTGCTAAAGTCTATGAGAAATAGAACAACCGATTTTTACACAGACATCCTTTTTAGAGACATAAGATACAACTTGAATTTGAAATTAATTGTTATGTACAATAATAATTCGAACGAGTTTCATTGTCAATTATTAAGATAATCTAGTAATAAACTGTAACGGTAAAAAACTACCGTAGGCCACTCGTGTGAGCAATGTTACAGCTGAACATACTACTAACAATGTAGCTGAACTACTACTATATACTATACTATAATAAGCAACAAAAAATTTCCTAAATTCTCCACTATGCCATGACTTACAGATTTTGTAAATACTTATAAATACGACTGCTTTGTCAAATATAAATTGAAACTATAAAAATTTACAAGTTACAGCATTAATAACAATTGAACCTTCAATTACAAATAATAACATCTCCTGTTGTAAATTACTGTTATGTATGTCGACGATAACATCAAAAGCGGTTCTATTACAATAGCACTTATAACACAAGGTTACACTACCAAGGAGCGGATCCCAGTTCTCTTGTTAAGTTTACTAAGCGCGGTTAAGCATGTCACGTGGTGAGAAAGCCAAGTTCACAGTTTTACTTAACTACCTTCATTCCGTAAGTTTGTTTCACCAACATGTAAAATTGAACTGTACTGTATTTATTGTGCAGCAATCTAAAAACACAAAAAATTTAAATAAATTTTTATTATTTCTATACTTGGTATATTACTAATACAATTTTAACAACAGAATTTTTTTAACTAGTCTAGGTAATGATAATATATTTTATTGAAAGTACGTTTTCTTTTAAGGAATATCTTTTTTAATAACCCTGTATAATATAGTTGAGGAACAAAGCACGTATTCTGTCGTTCTGGCTATTGAACTACGATTGTTTGTTATTGTTGACAAGTAGGCCTAGTCTCCGTCTTCTATTGGTTAAAAGTTAGTCATAAGTATAATTTTATTACAAAGTATTTAGTAAGTACATATATTCCGAGTTAAATGTTGAAAGGACGGTTTTATTAAACGCAGGAAATGTAATAAAATCGTTTATTCTTGAAGATAAACATGTAATTGAGATTGTAAAAAAAAAAACAAAAAACAACAACAACAACATATTTGTGTGTTTGATCTCAGATCTGTGACTAATACTTCATTTAATAATTGTATTAAGAATTTATTATAATTATTACCCTCTTTAACAATGTGATTATTTGTAACTTTTATATTCGTTTTAGTAATTTTAAACAACAAACCAAACCAATATTATTGAACATTCTTTTTATCGTAGTTTCCATGAATAAATACTACACTGTTATAACTTTTAATATAGGTTATAATATTTGAAAGCCACTTCTGTTCTGTTTATTTGATTCTTTTGTAATCTGAATTGCAATCACAATTCTTAAAAAGAATTTTTTAAACTATCGAATCAAAAAATTACATTAAAAGTATTACATTGGGCTTGCTTTAATGTCTGAAACGTGAATTAAATTACCAAAAAATCCCTCTCAAAGAAAGGATAAAAAAAGAATTTCCCTCCATATTTACATATTAGAACCTAGTTTTAAATATATTTTAATGGCTATAAACCATATATATATGAATTCAAAATTATTGTTTTGAATGGTTGGCAAAGTAACTTTTTATCATTCTGCGCGAAATCCGCCCGTTTTTTGTTCTCTCAATAATACCAAAACCGATTCTTTTGTGTCCTAGGACTGAAAAATCAGCTGGAGAATTTTGTAGGTCCTAGGACTGAAAAGTCAGCTTGCTAAGTATATTATTATTGATTTATTAATGTTGAGGAGCAGAATGTTCGGAGCAAAAGTGTCTTTTTGATGCTTAATAGTTTTTAAAAACTCGATTGCGCACCAAAAAGGCTCACTTTTGCTCCTAGTGATGAAAACTACTATATTAGACCCTACTTTTGTTAATTGTTGTTCACACAATTTTTTGTTACACGTAGCTAATTATTATAATAAATAATTTGTTTATAGTCATTAATAAAACAAAAGAAGTTATAATTCAGTTGAGCCCGTATTCTTATCAGCATTACAATTAAGCTTGACAGTATGTTTAACCATTTAATATTTATTTGTAAAAATAAACTAGATGTTAAAGGTAAATTATAGCTCTAGTCTCATGCAGTTTCAGTCTCCTCCCGAGAATTATAAGTGAAACAGTTTTTTATGGTAAGATTCATGCGTATTAGACTACTATTCAATAGCATACGCTCCGTTGGATGTTCGTATTATTCAGCCGTTTTGCGCCAACCCTTTGTCGCACGTGCACGTGACGCTGACACGTGCGTCTGCTGAGGCTGAAACGGTCGCTCACGCCTCGCAGGCGACAGCGGCAGCGGCCCAGAGTCATCACACCCTCTTGTTAGCTCAACCCTTCGCCGCGACGATCGTTATACAGTAATTTGCACCTTCCATACGATCGAATGTTCGTCAGTGAAAATTAAAACTTCGAGTTTACCTTTCTTTTTTTCAAAATACGTAAATTATTTTTAGATATTAAAAACATTGGATTTATTATACAGTATACTAGAGTACAAAAGGTTAAGCTGCCTTAAAGGAAGAGAGGTGAAAATAAATTATAAATGGTTTGTAAGTGAAGTGTTCTATTGTTTTTATCAGAAAACCAATGCACAGCCTAAACCCTATATCCAATCGTCTCTCATCCACTTCTCAAGTCTGACTGTTATCATATTTAATAACTGTTCTTTTGATCAATTGTAAAAGGATAATAAAGCATCCATTTAGAAAAATTAAAATAATAAAATGTGTTCTATGATTGGCCTTTATTCAAAACGTTAATATACTATGCGAAGTTAATCTTCTTCTTATAATTTTTTCTCTTTTTATTTTTTCTCGTCGTACTACACTCAAAATAGCCGTTTTATGTCCTGTAGTTAGTCCCCAAAGTTAGCGTTTATTGTAGCCTTTTAAAAGCACCCCTAACAACATCTGTTCGTTTTTTTTCTAAAAGCTAATCTAAAACGCTTTGTTTGTCGTTTAAAAAATCGTACATATAAAAGAATAAGGACAATACAAACAAAAAACTACTTGCAGTAACTTACATTTTAGCTACCGGTAGTTAAAATTTTAGTTATTTCATTTTAAAATAACTAAAATGTGCTCTGAGAATTAGGGTCTACTTTTATATTTTGCTGTATGGTGAATAAAGTTTGTTCATTATTATGATTGAAAGTGTATTTCTGTGCTTAATCACACAATTTTCACACAATTTAAGAGATGAAAACTACTTTACTTACTTTGCTTTTAAAAATATACATGCAGTTAATACGAAAGTACACCACTAAATTGTTACACTCATGACTAAATTCTCTTAATCACATAGATTTTAGTAAAAGGAAAAAGCCCTAAAAACTTTAACAGTTTCTTAAATTTAAAATCATTTAGTATATTCCAAAACAAACCATAACAAACCATTCAATGTGAGATAATTACCTATATTAAAATAATTTATTAACTTCACCGTAAGCTATCAAAGGACAACTTCAGATATAAAATTTGTCATCCCTCTGTCCATATCGCTAATGAGAAAGCCAAGAGTTTCTCACTTAGACGACTTGAGAGACAAACAGATTTCTGTTATTGTTACAGAAGCAATTTTAGCGTTGGGGGGGGGGGAGGGGGGGGGCTAAGTTATTTGCTTTGCTGTAAAACACTCATTATCACTTTCAACTCCATTGTAATCTTCAGTTTTTGTCTGAAAGTGTTTCGAAATTTGATCTCGATAATATTTTAGCTTATTGCTTGTACAGTTTGTTATAATTTTTTTAACTACTTTTGATATATTTAGATTTAGTTTATTCAAGGAATTAATATATATGCCTTGTATAAATACAAGGCGTCTTCTTCTACAAATTGTTTTGTAATAAAGTAAAAAAAAGAATGGTTGTTCTTGAAAACAAAACTTGAAAAACTGAAGAGGTATTTATTTTCAAACACGTATGCTAAAACGTAACACCGAAGCATATAGTACCACGTGTACTGGAATGACGCGTGTAAAACATTGTAGTTAACATGAAAGCCAAGTTGTCCTTTATATCCTACAACCTCCATTTCGCTAGTTAAGAGTTTAACGACTAATATGGAAAGTAGAGTATGTTCAGAATTATTGATAAATTCTTGGCTTGAAAATACACTTCTTGCTCCTTACTTCGTTGGTGGTAAATATCAGCCATGTTACTTTAATATTTAATAACTGTTATTTTGATCCTTTGTAAAATGCCAATATATAAAATTGTTTTGTTCAAAATTTCAAGTATTAATATTTTTTATTGTAACTAAAAATTACTTATATTAGGCCTACACGCTTTCTATGACATGAGAAAAGGAACGGTATTAATATAAATTGGTTTTAATATAAATTATAAAGGGAATAATTTCTCCTGACGTCTTTTGCAGTGTTATTACAATTCATTCTACAAAATGATACGATGTCGGTATATACATATAGTAGTGTCAAATTGTTGGTGCTGGCCCAGTTCAAGGTCACCTGAGGGATGACGTCATCGAGGTCAATGACCTCACTGATGACGTCATCGATGACGTCATCGATTGCGTCATCGATGACGTCATCACCAATGACGTCATTTCGATGACGTCACACCAATGACGTCACAGAAATGACGTGCTGATGACGTCATCACCCCTTACGTCATCAAAATGACGTCACCGATGCCACTGAGGTCAAGGTCATGCCGAAACTTAAAATATTTTGGCACTTTTGCCGTTTCTCGCACTACGCTCCGAGTTTCAGTCAGAGTCCCCGTGACCTTGACCACTTGGAGCGAATATTCGACGAGAAACGGCAAAAGTGCCAAGTTAAACTCGAGTTTCTGACATGACCCTGCCTAAATGGGCAATCGGTTATCCCTCAGGTGACCTTGAACCAGCACAACACCAACAATTTGATATTACTGTGACCTTGAAAACCTAACAACGGAGCGCCGACACCGATGCGCACCCCACGACAGCCACCGAGTTACTGACTGCCAGGCTCTGTGTACTCTAGGTATATGGGGAAGTGGAGGGGGAAATCTCAAGGTCATCCAAATGGAGTTTTAAAAAAGTTGAAGAGTAGAAAGACTACTCTTGTGCTTCCTGGGCGACCTCATCAATTTCTAATGGATCTGTAAACCAATCCGATCTGTAGCGGCAGGAGTCCAGAAAACAGGTGCACCACCCATCAGGTTGTCCGTAGCATTTCCGACAATTGGTAAGATTGGAGAAGTGAAATTTAATACACCGCTGCGGACAACAAGTATAAAAGTATTTGGATTTGTAGATTTTGAAAGTTTGTAGTACCGGCGGTGGCAGCTGTTGGTTCTTGCATCTACACCTGCAACATCCGAAGCATTCACATTGCCGGCAGGCCAGCCCATCCACTTGCCACTTTGGTAAGAGGAAACACTTATCCTCACAGCAATAGGTTGTCCCCGTCTCTTCCTCCCAACGCTTCTTTGCACAATATGTGACGCCTTGTATCTCCAAACACCTATGCTCGCAACACGAGATGCGCTTACTTTCCATAGTTGATGTTGCTTTGACGAGGGAGCACGATGAAGTGATGCTGTGGTCAGTGGGAATGGGGTTTATATAAACTAAGGTGAGTGGAGGGGGAAAGGTCAAGGTCATCCAAATGGAGTTTTAAAAAAGAAAAGAGTAGAAAGACTACTCTTGTGTATCTATAGCGATTTCATTGATAGTGAGTGCTTCTGTATGCCAAGTTGATCTGTACTGACAGGCTCCTAAATAATGTTTGCAAAAACCTGCAAATTGATTGTTGCACAATTTGCAGCCAGTTAGCTGTTTTAGTGTGAATTCAATGCAACGTTCAGGGCAACAAGTGTACTTATGCCCTCTCATCTGATACACATGGAATGTCTTCAACTCTGGTTTCGGCTTCTTCCAAGACTTGCACTTACACATGCATTGACCAAAAGCTTCACATTTTCTACACGCCAGGCCATCCGCAACATCAATGTCATTTGGCCATGAAAAACATTTCCGTTTGCAACAGTAGTTGAGTTGACTCTCCATGTTGCTGTGGTGAAGGTGCGCGATGAAATGATGCTGCAGTCATTGAGAGTGCACCTTAAATAAACTCAGTGGAGGGGGAAAGGTCAAGGCCATCCAAACGGAGTTTTAAAAAAGATAACTAGTCGTCCTCCTCCTCCTCGTCCGTTGTACTTAGAGAGCTGTCAGACGAAGAGCCCCGTGCAGGTGCTCCCCAGATGAAAAACAAATCAATTTTAAAACGAAGACCAGGATCTTGCATCATCAATTCCTTCAATTTGTCACATACTAAGTCGACCTTGTGTAAGGTGTCAACAACAAGCTTCCAATTCGTTGGCTCAATATAACTTGTAGTAGAGTCTGCCTCGCTGATAACCACATCCTCCGGCCGTACTGGAGTGTAAAGATGTGTAAAGTTCTTCGGCTGTAGCTGAGGTTCAGGCTGGCTGGAAGTGGAAGGTTGAGTGTGGACACCTGTCGCATCGAAATCCATAGTCATTCTACATTCAATGTTGGGGTTTTCGTTTAATACATACACCAATTTCTCATGCAACATATCCACTTCTGCCGAGTCTTGCAGATGAACATTCCAGGAAAATGGCCATTCTTCATCCGTAGTAGATATGAAAGGCGGTTTCTGGGCCACCTCGCCCTTCCGATTTTCGGCCCTCCATCAACTTCATTTTTGACAGGTTTTGGGCCAGTTTTTATCTGATTTTGGGCTAATCCAAACCATTTTCCAGCATTTTTCCAACATTTTTCCGGTTTTCGAAATGGTGAAATTCCAAGTAAGTGTGAGGAAGGGTGAGGAAGGGCGAGGAAGGGCGAGGAAGGGCGAAGAAGGGCGAGATGCACTCTTCACCGAACCCTCGTAAACCTCATATTTGACTGGTTCTGGGCCAGTTTGTATCTGATTTCGGGCTAATTTCATCCATTTTATCAGGTTTTAAAAAATGGTGAATTTAATCCACAAAAAATTAATCCAGAAATTTAATCCAAGGAAGGGCGAGACGCACTCTTCACCGACCCCACATAAACCTCATATTTGACTGGTTCTGGGCCAGTTTGTATCTGATTCCGGGCTAATTTCATCCGTTTTATCAGGGTTTAAAAAATGGTGAATTTAATCCACAAAAAATTAATCCAGAAATTTAATCCAAGGAAGTATGAGACGCCCTCTTAACCTCCGTTGTTTTACTTAACATAATCCTGATTTTAAAAGGATTTTCGTCTACTTTTAGACATTTTTACTAAGAGATATGAAACGCCGATTCTGCGCCGTCCCGGGAGCCAAATGCCGATTCTGCGCCGTTTTAGCAGCCGGGATTGGTAGGTTCTGCGTCATTTGAAGAAAGAGCGCTTTGATTGGTTGAGCAAATGTTAAACGCCGATTCTGCGCCGTCCCGGGAGCCAAATGCCGATTCTGCGCGTTTTTAGGAGCCGGGATTGGTAGGCTCTGCGTCATTTGAAGGAAGAGCGCTTTGATTGGTTGAAACAGGTTACGTGACAAGGAAGAGTGCTTTGATTTGTCATTACCGTTACTTTAAGTCTGAGGTTGAAAAAAAATCTCGATACATTTTGATTTCCAACATCATTTTTTATAATTTTAATCAGTTTACACCGGTGCTTCCGAATCCGCCGTCTTTCCGTTCAGTTTGTTCAACTTGGTCTATTCGAATACAAGGTGGTTTTTTGTACATCTCGCAGATGATCTGCGCAATCCTATCTCCACGACTCACATGAAAATCGGTATCAGAATTGTTCATCAAGATAACACCAACATTCCCCGTATAGTCCCGGTCTATGACACCGGCGTTTACACTTATACTATGTTTTAAAGCCAAGCCAGATCTTGGCGCTATCCTCCTGTAGCACCCATCTGGGAATTTAAAAGTCAAGTCAGTTTTTATCAACTGTTGACCGCGTTTCGGTACAACATAATCATACGCACTTCTCAGATCAAGACCGGCTGCATCCGGTGACCCGTTGTACGGTTCAAATGCTTTTTCAGTCAAGCAATAATAACCGTAGCTTTCAGCCATTATTGATTCCTAATGCATGCATAACGGATTTCCACATCAAATAAATTAAACGGGGCATTTTCAAAAATATATTTAAACTATGTTTTTTAAAAACTATTTTTATTCGTCAACCTTAAACTCGATACTGTGCTTGAATTTATTATCTGAAAGTGTTATTTTACCGTTGTACAGCACATAGAGTTTCCCCTTAAAATTCAACAGTTGTTTGATATAGTTATTCGTCAACCTGTCATTCCAGCTTTCGGGAAGATAGAATTTCACATCATCGCATGTGACTAATATTCTCATACCGTATGATGAAGAGATTTTATCCATATTTTCCACAAAATATTTTTTACCGACTTCCAGGTCACCCACCCTGATGTAAGACTTTCCATTGATTTCTTTCAGTAAATCATTAAAGTTAGGACCGTTCATTTTTACCTATACAAGGAATAACGTTTTGCGGCGTCAAATAAAAAATAGAAACAGCCGATTTTCAATAAATTAAAAAATACTACACCCGAATCAACTCCAAATAAATATGCACATTCGAATCGAACATCTGCAATAAATTATTATTTTGGTCTGTAATGTAAATGTTGATTTGTTGGATTTTATTCAATCCTCTTTTCAACGATACGTAAAGCGGCGGCCGCGGCATCACAGCAATTTTATTACCAAATTCACCATATGGAAAGAAACTATACAACACCGAAGACTCTTTGTGTTTGTGCCAATGTTCGTCATGATTGACAAAACAATTTTCCACGATATCACAGTGGACTTCAATCAAGTCCCATGGTCTTATGTTGTGCGGTTTTTTCGCGTTGTACGTGTCCAAGTATTCCGGGGCATCAATTTCATCGAAACCCAGCAAACGCCGCAGCGGATTTTCCATGTGAAATTTTATAGGTGAAGTGATTTTCACCCGGTACCCCGTAGTTTTAAGTATTGAAACGACCGTGACTTTATTCTTTTTATCGTCTGTTTTACCGCGTAACAGCGGATCCACGCCTTTTTGTATGTGTTTCTGTATGGCATCAAATGTCCAAAAACCTTTACCGAAACCGATTTTCGTTCCACCGTCAAACAAAACACTACAACCCTCAAATAAATTATAAAAGTTGTATTCGCAGAAAAGTCCGGTGAGTGCCAACTTGTACTCAGCATCCAAGTGAATGGGATGTTCCAAGTTCAAGGTCAGTTGTGAAGTCTTACCTGATAGTCTAAATGTCGTCATTTCTATGTTAGGAAAAATGTTTTCCATCATAATGGTTTTATATAAAAAAAATAAACAACAACTAGTTTTTATTCATCCTGCAAATATTAAATACCATTTATTCAAACCGGTCGATCCACGCGAATTCGGGTTTTTATTTTGAACATCTCTGAGCCACTTAACTAGGATTCATCAAAATACATTTTGTGTTCGTCCAAAAATCTGCTAGTTACATTTTGATACAACAACACGTAATTCCAATCGATTTTAACTGCGAAATCGTGAATAAACTTTTCAGACAGCGTTTGATATTTGCACAGGATACCCCAACATTCATCGAAATGGGGGACCATCTCTCTTAGGAATTCCTCCGAAAATTTAATACGCCTCAACAACTTGGCCCAATTCACTCTGTGCGGGTACATCCGCAACATCTCGATTGGAAAATCATAATGGGAAGAGAGCAGATCCCAGTTCAAATACCGATCGAACCTCATGATGAATTTGTCAGTCAAAACCCCTTTGGGTTCTCTGGGCTCCATGGAAAGCAGGTTCCATGCTTCTGACTGGTTAGTTTGACTCGATGATCTAAACGTTGACATTTCTATATTAGGAAAACAGATTTTCGGGTGGTAATAAATTATTAAAAAAATAAAAATGGTATAAACAATTTGTTGACGGGGGCATCGTAAAAAAGTGACTCAATTGAACCACCCGAGCCAGGCGTATTTATTTTTATTTAAAATGTCTTTGACTTCATCATATGTTTTTCCATTTGAAAACTGCCTTAAAACTTCTAAACAAAGATGCCCGCAGATTGGCGGATCGCCATAATCTTGAAATCGGTCCGAATTATAACGAATGTCAAAACTTCTCATGTACTTATCCAATTCCAAAGGTGGTGGCGCATTTCCATAAGAATCAAAATAAATTACATTTTTACCCTTTTTATAATAACATGTCCAATGTGTTCCGGGTGTGTCCAGATCACCGAGATTGATTATACCGCACTCGTTTTTCCAAGGTACATCAGGTAAAAGCTCTCGTCTGAAAACACCGCGAAAATTCTTCAATTTCAATTTATTGGCCCAGACTTCCAGATCGCTCAACGTCAACGGAATTAATTTTTTTTTACCCGTACATCGTTCAAAGCCGCATTGAGTCGGTTGTTTATCATTTGTCTTAATCCGGCACCTGACGGATCTTTTTCTATAATTGTATCCAACTCGTCGTCGATCATCTTTTTCAGCCACGGAACGAATTTATCTTTTATAGCTGGTGCGACTTTGTCTTTGATCAGGGGTGAAGCGAATTTCTTGAAATAGGGGATACTCGTTTCCGCCAACTCCAGAATCTCTTTCAGTAGACCCCCTTCAATGTTGTTCTTCAACTGCGAATGGCTCAATATCAATCTCAAGCCTTTATTGTGTTTCATGGCTCTCAACACTTGTTTATGTTGTTCGTCCGTCAACATCACCTCGACATTCCCGTTCGTCAACTGATCTCTGTTCAAAGTTAAAATAGCGAGTTTCTGCTTTTTATAAGCGACACGCAACTTGTTCTTTTGACCCTTGGTCAACTGGATTTTATGTCTGTGCTGCATCTCGTTTCTTATCCTTACATATAACACACAATCTACGCAAATGTGCAATTTATTTAAACGACTTTGCATTTGCAAATATTTTATTTGACTTCAAAAGTAGCTGCGCATTATTAGACATGGAATTGCATTGCAGAAAGTGTAAAATAAACACACCATCCACGGATGTCAAAACGGTCAAAACGAGAAATAAAAGGTGGCTTGTGACATCAAATTGTGCGATATGCGGCAGTAAGAGAAATTCGTTTATCAAAGACCCGCCGGAAGTTTTGGAAGCTAAAGAGCTGCACAGACCCGTCGTGAAAAAGTTTATAAAACGCCGAATCGTCACGAAAGGTATCGATGACTTGTGGGCGGCCGATCTGTTGATTTTGAAAGAATATGCTAGGGAAAACAAGTGGTATAAATATATTTTAAATGTGATCGACACGTTCAGTAAGTTCGTTTGGTCAGAGCCTTTGAAGAAAAAAGATGGTCCAGATGTGTCATCAGCTTTTGAAAAAATAATTGCCCGGGCCAAAAATGACGGTCATTCACCGCCTAAACTCTTACACACCGATAAAGGGACAGAGTTTAAAAATACGCATTTTAACAAGTTGTTGAAAAAACACAACATTAAATTGTACCACACCGAGAGCGAGGAGAAATCCGCCATAATCGAAAGATATCACAGAACGTTAAATGAGAAGTTGAAAGTGAAATTCCAAGTTAGAAATTCCCACAAGTGGCACGACATATTGCAAGAATTGACCGACGAATACAACAAACACGATTTCCACCATACTATAAAAATGAGACCCGCGGATGTGAACAAAGGCAACGAGCAGGCATTATTGAAAATGTACAACGAATTGGAAAATAGAATACCCCGTAAAAAGGCGAAATTCGATGTGGGAGACAGAGTCCGCATTACGGCGAAAAAAGATGTTTTCGCGAATAAATACAAACAGAACTGGACGTCCGAGATTTTTGTAATCAAGCAAGTTTTAAACACGAGACCCACGACTTATAAGATTGCGGATGAAACTGGTGAAGATATAATAGGAGGGTTCTACGAGAAAGAATTACAACGTACAATGTTTTAGGTATTATTCAGATAGTCCTATGCTGGGACTATTGTATTTATTTTTCAGATAGTCCGGTATGGGGACTATTGAATTTCAGATAGTCCTGTGTGGGGACTATTGAATTTCAGATAGTCCGGCAAGGGGACTATTGAATTTCAGATAGTCCTGCGTGGGGACTATTGAATTTCAGATAGTCCTGCATGGGGACTATTGTATGAGATAGTCCTGAGCGGGGACTATTGAATATCAGATAGTCCTGCATGGGGACTATTGTATTTCAGATAGTCCTGCATGGGGGACTATTGTATGAGATAGTCCCGCGTGGGGACTATTGAATTTCAGATAGTCCTGCGTGGGGACTATTGAATTTCAGATAGTCCTGCATGGGGACTATTGTATGAGATAGTCCCGCGTGGGGACTATTGAATTTCAGATAGTCCTGAGTGGGGACTATTGAATATCAGATAGTCCTGCATGGGGACTATTGTATTTCAGATAGTCCTGCGTGGGGACTATTGTATTTAGATAGTCCGGCATGAGGACTATTGAATTTAGATAGTCCGGAGTGGGGACTATTGAATTGCATTTTTTAATTAGATAGTCCGGCGTGGGGACTATTAATGGTAAATTTAAATATGCAAAATAATAATGGCAAATACATTTTTTCACCATCTTTTCAACAATAAAAAACAACATTAAAAATGTCAATTTATATATTAGACAAAATGAATAATGAAATAGACATTGTGAATAATAGTTTTAGTTTTGGAAAAGATGAAATTACCATTATATTCGATGCTGATAATAAATTCTGGTTTAGAGGAAATGATGTATCCAAAATACTTGGATATAGGAGGCCTAGGAAAGCCATTTATGACAATATTAGCAAAAAGCATAATATTATTAAATATTTAGAGTTAAAAGAACACGACAACTTTTTCCGTTTCGCCGATGAACATCCTGATACTGCATATATAGACGACTCGGGTGTTTGTTCTCTATTGGGAGCGAGTAAAAATAAAAATGAAGAATTTAAAGAATGGATGTTGGAGGAACTGTTACCAACGTTACGAAAAGATCATTATGGATTACAAAATCTGATAGACGATAATAAGAGGTTGAAAGCGCTGGTGAAGAGTAATAGAATCCATCACGTGTTGTCTATTCTAAAAGCACGTAAAAACGAAGACGACGTAAAGCAATACAAGTACATTGATATACAAAGTAAATATTTTGATAAGGAGCAAATTGTGACTGGCGAGTTCGATTATTGTTATGAAGTCGAATATATCCCCGACGGTAACTTGATTAACAAGATTTTAAAAATGATGGATGAAGTGGGCGTCCGATATGATCACGACCGAAAAACGAATTGTATATCG
Source organism: Neoaliturus tenellus (assembly GCA_030545055.2). NCBI lineage: Eukaryota > Metazoa > Arthropoda > Insecta > Hemiptera > Cicadellidae > Neoaliturus > Neoaliturus tenellus. Next base: position 122,829,494 of record CM061534.1, on the reverse strand, counting down.
GTTTACGGTGATTTTGATTTTATCAGAGCTGTAAAAAATGTAATGAAAGACATGTGTGTTTTGTGAATAATTCCAATGTCGTCAATTTGAAAAAGAATTATATTTTGAAATCATTTCTCCGCTTTCATTTTTTACTGAATGTCAAGAGGTCATTTCACCCACATAGTGATGGATATAGTTTCATATTACAAAGAGGCATTCGAAGACAACCTGTTGCCCAGCCCGTTGCGATGTCTCATAGTGGGTTCTTCAGGCAGCGGCAAAACCAATTTACTGCTCAATTTCATTTACAACAAAAACGGTATTATATTTAAAAACTTGTACGTATTCAGTAAATCCATAGAACAGCCGGCTTATGTGGAGCTGAGAAAAACCTATGCGGACGCAGAGAAAAAGTATAAAAAGAGAATCGCGTATTTCTTCAACAATTGCGATGAACTGCCGGCGGTGGACGAGTGCAAGAATAACTCACTTGTGATATTCGACGATTGTCTGATGGAAGAGCAAAAGGGTATTAAAGACTATTTTATCAGAGGCAGGCATAAAAAGATTTCGTGCGTCTACCTGAGCCAGAGTTACGGCAAAGTGGACATGCAAGTCATACGGAATAATATAAATTTCCTTTGTGTCTTCAAACAGAATAAACACTATACCAAACGGATTTACGACGATTTCGTGGGGTCGGACATGACTTTTGGTGAATTTGAAAATATATGCAACAAGTGTTGGAATGAACCTTATGGGTTTCTCTCCGTAAATATGATGAAAAAAGCGCGGTGTGGAAAATACATGTGCAATATGAAAAATGTTTTTAATAAATAACGTCCGCGAACGTTTTTCAAAAATCGATGTCTAGACGCTGTTTTTAATAAATAACGTCCGCGAGCGTTTTTCGAAAATCGATGTCTAGACGCTGTTTTTAATAAATAACGTCCGCGAACGTTTTTCGAAAATCGATGTCTAGACGATGTTTTTAATAAATAACGTCCGCTAGCGTTTTTCAAAATCGATGTCTAGACGCTGTTTTTAATAACTAACGTTCGAGAACGTTTTTCAAAATCGATGTGTAAACGTTATTTTTTTGAATGAAAACGTTGTCGGACGTTTTTTTTTTCGATTCCAAATTTTTGTGAAAATATTCGTCACTTTTGTATTTCAATTATCCAATATAAAATTTGCCACTAAAAACCCAACTACCTATATTAGTACGATGAAGAGGAAAAGCGATAAAGAGATTGTCAAGACGTTAGTTAAAAAACACAAGTTGGCCGACAAAATGTGGCCCGACGAAATGACTGCGGAGGAGGGTAAAAAAATTGAAAAACTACAAGATAAATGGGTCGCGGAAAATGAGGAAATTCGAAAAGAACAAGTGAAAGAGCGAGCGGAATTGTTTCGTAAACATCCGCCGATACGTGAGCAATACGCACCCAAAATTCCTTTCATACCGATATCTGAACATAAGCCTTTAACTGTGCAGGAGGCTAAAAAATTGGATAAATTGCAAAACCAATTGGTCAGTGAATCCCAAGCAGTAAAGATTCGTGAAGTTGAAGAAAAACGTGAGATTGAAAAGCGACAGGAACCGGTCGTCAAAGCGATCAAGGAGCAAGGTTCCGATAAAAAGACAACATCACCACCGCAACGTCTGTCCGTGTCTAAAACTATACAACGAAAAAAAGACATTTTTAGACCCCGCGCTTTCAGTACACCGGGTCGAGAATTGATGGTGGCGCGTAAGGTGCCTTTACCTCGTGAAGATGAAGATGTGTTCGAACCTCCACCCGGAGAATCACCTCCACCCGGAGAATCACCACACATCGATCCTTTACCGTCGGAAATAGAATCGCCAGACGAAGGCAGGATAAAGCGTTCGATCCGCGAATTCACTGAAAGACAAGATATTGGTGATATCGCCGAACAACATCTCGCTACCAGCAACGATAGATCGTTCGGTATTCGCTACGATTTCAACTTGAACAAACTGGCCATCGGATCAAAGACTATTACGATTGAAAATGATGATATCATATTAGACAGCACCGGAGATAAATATGCCGGCACACCGGGATTGTGGAGTCTGTTGACGAAAGCGGAAATCAGTGGCTCGTCTCCGGGCGAGGGTACGACGCGAGAAAAACTCATAAGTGCAGGCGCATTCACAGTTCAGGACTTTAATAATTACAAGGATATACTGATAAAATCCGATGCGATTTTTCAGAACAACGATCCAAAGTTGAAACGCCCCAGGTCCAGTCAGTCGTGGAAATGGGTGAATTTGATCAGTGAGATCTGGAGAGAATTTAAACAGTCATCGGGCAGCGGATTGTTGATAGATTCACACGCTCCCGTCGAGTACAAATATATCGATGATGATGATAAACTGAATGAAAGATTAAAGTTTATCCGCGCCGAAGAGGAAGCCGGCAATAACGCTTTTCACAATGAAAAACTCGCCATCGTAAAGTTCATACACGATAAGATGGAAAAACTGGTTTCTCAGCCAAATGGTCTCGACTACGTAGAGCGATGTTTGGATGTAATAAAAAATGTTGAAGACAAAAGGGTTTTTCGAAATCTCGGGTTGAGACGTTTGAACATGTATAAAAACGTAAAACTGTTCAAGTAGTCGATTTTATTAAGTGATCAGGAATTCGGTGTTTTTTATTTTTTATTGCTTTCCACAACAGTTTTCTTATTTTTCATTGGAATTCGGAAAACCTAAAACCTATATTAGGAATGGAGAAATACTACGAAGAGGCATCGGATAAGATAGCGAGATGCGAATACGTCACGGTCCTACCGGTATCGGACTTGCACTTTAATTCACCCAATAATTTCACCACATTCAAACTGGACCACGGGGATTCGTTTTACAACAACAGGATATTGTTTCACATCCAAGGGGAGGTTGTCAAGAAATCCAATGGCGCTAGTTACGCCAGCACGGACCCCATCAAACTCGTGGACAATTTTGCGGCTTATTTGTTCAAGAGTATCGAATTGAAAAAACACAACCAAGTCATCGATTCCGTGGATAAAGTTGGTATCACGAGCACCATCAAAGGGTTGACCACGTACAGCAGATCGGAGGAAAACACGTACTACAGCAGCGGATTCAAATCTGTTTACGACAAGGGCGGCGGCAAGTTTGAAGCACTGGGAACGCTGGCCCATCTGGGTCTGGGCTTCTTTGACAGTCTAAAGTATCCCATGTACAAGGGTGGATTTGAAATAACGTTCACCCGCGCGGAAGACGATGATGCCATCTACCGCTGGACTGAAGGTTCCGGTGCCAATGCTGTTGACGCAGCGGAGGGAAAAATAAAAATTACCAGTTTCGTGTTGAAAGTCCCCCTCGTGGATTACGACCCCTCCAAGAAAGCCGTGCTCATCGATGGGCTTAAGAAATTGAGCGAGAAAGGCGAATTGGTATATGAATATTTCCGCTGGGATTGTATTGAAAAATTCGGTGTGATAGGCTCCAATTACACGTTCGACATAACGAATCTCTACCGGAACATACTCAATCCGGTCTTTGTGATAATCGGTTTACAAACGAGTCGTAAGAACGATCAGACCAAAGACCCTGGTCAGTTTGACAGTGTAAACATAAAGAACTTCCACGTGAAAATAAACGGGCAACGGTACCCGCAGGAGCAGCAAAATTTGAATATCACGGATAAAACGTACAAGCTGCTATACGACAGCTACTGTTCTATGAGACAAGTCATGTTCAAAAACGATGATGTATATCTCAATATAAACGATTTCATCAACAAATACCCAGTGATGGTGATAGACACACATCTCCATCCGTTTTCGACCGAGAGAAAAAGAAACGATATCCAAATCGAATTGGATTTTACAAACGCTGTTTCCGGTCCGGTCGCTGATAAAGGCACAACGGCCTACGTCATCGTGGTATCACAGACCATGTTCACTTATGACGTTAAAAAGGAATATGTACAGATGATGATTTAAATGTGTAGGAAAATAGGTGGATAGTATCAAAAAAGTCCCAACAAAAATAAGCAATAATATCAGTAAATTGGAAATTGGAAATAACAAAAGATATTGATTTAAAGAAATATTTTTATTCACAAATAAAAACAACTTGCTCTCTATTCCAGTGAAATGTTGCTGTTCAAAAGCAATTCGGCTTCGACATCCTTGGGTATCTTGTAGTGTCCCCACGGCAGACTGGTGATTCCGTCTTCCAAGATGTATCGCTTGTCATCAGTCGTGGATAGTACTTTTTTATACATTTCAACGCTGTACAACTCATGCCCGTGACTTCTTATAATGTTCATCGATTTGTATAGTTCTTTCTGCTCGAACAAACATTTCTTGTAATCCTCGAAGGTGACTTCATTTTTTACAACAGATTTTTTCACTCCTTTAGATTTTTTTAGCTCGTCACCCTCCAAAGTATAGTTGGCATACATCTTGGATCGCAGTCCTACGAATTCCTTACCGATTACACCACCGAATTCGTCTTTCATCGTTCCCAATTTTTTCTTGTTCACCCGTGGCATATTGAATCGGTTCCACTTCATGTAGTTGGAGGTGTCGTACCTGTCGAGTGTCAGTTTCATATCTTCATAAAAATCCGGCGTCTCTATCAGATACTCCAGACTGTCGGTATCTGTGTACTGCAATTTAGCTTTATCACCGTATTTAGCCTTTATAAAATTGTAATGGAAATCGTATACGAGTGTCTTGGATATGTCCAATATGCTCATCCCAATGTAAATCGCCTTGTTGAATAGTAAACTCATTTTCCTCATGTGCACCGCCGAAAGGTTTTCTGAAAATATCGTTCTGTGTTTGAACTGCGGCTTCGCGATCCATTTGTCGATCTGCTTGTCCTGAGTCGCCAGACGTATGTCTACTCTATTCCTGATGTTCTCGACGGTTTTCCCATAAATCGAGTTGTTCATCAGTTTGAAAAACTGTTTAGCCGATTTATTCGTTTGTTGTTTCCACATTTCCATGTTTAACTCTATGTATGGTTTCAACCACTTACTCTGACTGAAGCGCAACACTCTGTGTATCTTGGTAAGTTTCATTCCAAGTGTTAAATACAATTTCAAATTTCGATAGTGAATAACATATTTCTCTTTGTCATACAGAGTGGTAAGGAGTTTAACCTCCTTGGAACCGGGTGGGCAACGTTTTTCCGGAGCAAGAGGAAAATCGGAATGCAAATCGTGCAGTTCTTGGGGATACTCCAAGTCGACTTCCAGAATATATCCTTTGTCAGAATCATCATCGATCTTCATAACATCTATATCCGTATCAACCCATTCAAAATCACCATACGGCATTGGTTGAGACATCGCCCATCCGTATAGGTTCACGGCATCTAAATACATCAGATATGTAGTCGGTTCGTCTTTGTTATAAAGAGGCATGTACGGGTTGTTCGCCTTCGCATAGCGATTGCAGCATTGTGATATGCCCCCGCGGATGCCTTTGGTGATCATCAAAATCATTTCATAATCGGTCAACAGCTGAAGTTCTATTCCCGTCTGCTTCAACATGGCACTCCATGAAAGCCCCGGGGTTGTGAAATACCATGCGGGGTCGAGTGAGTAAGTTTCTATGCAAATGTTCCTGAAACTTTCCATAACATCGGCTAACAATAACACGTCAGCTTTATTATAAAGTAAGGTGTACTCTTTCATATTCTTTATCTCGAATCCCTCCCAAACCTGTTTTGCACGTGAATAGTCCGAATCCCTGATCCCGCATTTGTTCAGTTTATTGTAAAATTTTTCTTTGCTTGGTAAACTGGTTTCCAAATATCTATCATCGCTGTCCATATAATCGTATGGATAAACACCTTTTAGCATAAGCATAGACACCTGAGAACTACTACCCCCATATTTTCTTATGTGTACAAATCGGTCCAAGTTTTTTACCAGCGTATCGAGTGAGTCAATGGTAAATTTGAATGAATCTACGAATCTTGCTTTTATATTGATATTGAAATCAACTGTGTAGGATATGTATCGTTCCTCGTTATTCGGGATGACATCTATCTTGGTTTTATCATCTAAACGCAGCATTTTTACAAACAGATAAGTGTCGTATCCGGTCAGGTTGTGTATGAATATGGGGACGAATTTCGGAATCTGATAGTTCAAGTTACAAGAGTTGTGTGCTAATCCACGAAATTCACCCGTCAAATGATCGTGATCGAAGACAAAATCAGTTACCAAATCTTTACCACATATATGACATATCTTTGTTTTTTCCGCCTGCTCTCTCTGTTCGTCAGTCAGCGGGTTCATGGGTTTTTTGTTTGCAAGACAAAATTCTTCAATAGCTTCCAATTCAGATTTCAACACTTTTGCAAATTGTTGAGCAGCATCCACACCGAAATATGTTATCGGTTCTTTATAATCACCGTTAGTATACACCGTGTATAATACGAAGCTTCTAGCCGCGTGGTGTTGATATTTATTGGTGTACGATGTGCCGTTTTCCGGTGGTTGACAAGTGTCGATCGGTTCCAGTATGCACTCGAAATCTGCATACATGACAAACGGAATCTTCATCTGGCATCTATGATGGGTAAACTTGACGACATCACCTTTTTTAGGCATTCTGATTTTCACCGCTTCGTGTTCCTTACAGAGTTCTTTGTGACTTTGAAGCAGATCTTCCCTACCAAAATGTTGTAAACAACGCCTGCATATAAAGGTTTTATATTTATGATTACTGAGTTGATTTCTCACCAACCCCTCCAAGTTTTTTATATAACAATAATGAGATTTATTTGCAGTTTTCATATACAAGAGGTCAACGTGTTGATCTTTTTCATCTTCAGTCACAATCAAAGGATATACGTTGAGTTTATTTTCTCCTGCACAAGTATAACCATAAACATTGATGGATATCCCACTGCGTCTTTCGAATTTTTTCACATCATCCAAACTCACAGGAAATTTAATATCTTTCAACGCTTTGTCAAAGTCGTGTTCGTATTCACGGTATTTGCTGACTCTGTAAGAATGATTAACAACAGGATGCAAAGCTGCCAGTACAGACCATAGAAAACATTTCTGGTCATTGTTTTTAACATTTATGACAGCTTTTTTCTTTTTAATGACGTCTGGCAGTTTAATATAGCTTGACCCTCTGAATGGTACATATTTGTTTATTGCCAGTTCTAAAAACAACACTTCGTGTAGCGTCCAACCTGACCCCCGTGCCTCGAACTCTTCCATTCGAGTTAATAACTTTGCTTTCGCATCTTTAAACACTTGATGTAAGTCGGTCGTCTTATATATGATTGTATTCTCGGTTTTAAAGTACATGGTGTCTATTTCCAGCTGCTTATCCACACCAGGAACATTCCGTCTGTAGTTGGCAGCAAACGAAAAATTTACTTTCAAATTGTACTGTTCCAGGTGTTCTTCAATCTTGCCAATAATCAAATCTTGATATCTATTTAAAAATGTCTGTGGGTTTTTTATACCACGGCAGTTTTTAAATTGGTATGTTAAAAGTCTATTACTAAAAGCTTTTTCCTTTATACAGTGTTCATCTTCACTGACGGGTGGAAGGTCAACGGGGGGTTTAAAAAGATTTTTAATCGCATTCAGAGCAGAAGAACAAACCATGCTGACACTATTGCACACTTTCTGGATGATTGAAGAAACATTTTCATTTTCAATCCGTGGCTTTTTAATTTCAGGCTGTTCATCGAAATCATCTCTGTTCGGTGATGGTCGTTTATGTGTACCGCTCGTACTGGGTTGTTCATTATTTTGTATGGAAGGTTGGTTATCAGTAGTACCTTTACTACAGATTTTATAATGCCTACTAAAATTATCACTTGTAATCAATTTCCCACATTTATCACATTTTCTTTTACGTCGAGAGCTCAAGTCTTTATTTTGATTGCTCAAACACACTTTAAAATGACGTGAGATATGTGATTTAGATATTAGCTTACCGCAGAATTTACAATTAATTTTAATTGAAGACATCTTCTAATACGATCTATAAGAGAAAAAACATACAACTGATTTGAATAAATTTAAAATGACAATATTTTTATCACAATAAAAAATGTCCTTGGCAAAGGTAATTTTAAACGAATAACATACTAGCTGGTTAAGAAAAGCAATTTAATTCAAATAAACCAAAAGTCGCCCTACAATACTTTTTTTACATAAATGCGGCATTTTGGCAATCAACTAATCCGACCGCTCTTCCTTCAGATGACGCAGAACCTACTAATCAAAGATGGAGATGGCTCTTTAGACGAGCTGTAAAAGCCCTAAATAATCTAAAACCCCAAATCATCTACAACAACACCGGCTCCCGGGACCAGAAACAACATCGACTCCCGGGTTAGGAATCGGCGTTCAATATCTACTAACTTACAACGATCTACAAAAGGCTATCGTAAATAGAATAGTCCCCACGCCGGATATTGATTCGGCGTTCAATATCTACTAACTTACAACGATCTACAAAAGCCCCAAGTCATCTACAAAAGCCCCAAGTCATCTACTACAACACCGGCTCCCGGGACGGCGCAGAATCGGCGTTTCATATCTCTTAGTAAAAATGTCTAAAAGTAGACGAAAATCCTTTTAAAATCAGGATTATGTTAAGTAAAACAACGGAGGTTAAGAGGGCGTCTCATACTTCCTTGGATTAAATTTCTGGATTAATTTTTTGTGGATTAAATTCACCATTTTTTAAACCCTGATAAAACGGATGAAATTAGCCCGGAATCAGATACAAACTGGCCCAGAACCAGTCAAATATGAGGTTTATGTGGGGTCGGTGAAGAGTGCGTCTCGCCCTTCCTTGGATTAAATTTCTGGATTAATTTTTTGTGGATTAAATTCACCATTTTTTAAAACCTGATAAAATGGATGAAATTAGCCCGAAATCAGATACAAACTGGCCCAGAACCAGTCAAATATGAGGTTTACGAGGGTTCGGTGAAGAGTGCATCTCGCCCTTCCTCGCCCTTCCTCGCCCTTCCTCGCCCTTCCTCACCCTTCCTCACACTTACTTGGAATTTCACCATTTCGAAAACCGGAAAAATGTTGGAAAAATGCTGGAAAATGGTTTGGATTAACCCAAAATCAGATAAAAACTGGCCCAAAACCTGTCAAAAATGAAGTTGATGGAGGGCCGAAAATCGGAAGGGCGAGGTGGCCCAGAAACCGCCTTTCATATCTACTATCCGTAGTGGAGTCAACTCGAGAAAGAGTGCTGTCCGCCATGATAGCTAAGCAAGGAATGATGTGAGCTACAGACTGTGGTAACAGTATTGAAAAGTAGAGGGGGTAAACCAAAAGTATGTGGAGGGGGTATTTTCAAGGTCATTTAATTTGGGTTTTAAAAAAAAGGAATGAAGGTTACTCCTCTTCAGCCTCGTTGTCCCCCACATCCTCATTAGCCTCATCTTCATCGACGTCAGACTCGCCGTAAGGGTAGATCGGGGACATGGGCGAATATTGTGGAGATTGTTGACCGTTGTTATCGTCCCCTTGCATTCTAACTTGGGACCAATCATAATTTAAATTCATTTGTATTATGATCCCAGGGTTGTCCCGCAGTATTTCCTTCATCCGTTCGCAAACCGTTTCCAAATAGTGTACACTATCGATCGACAGTGTCCAACCCGTACTTGTACCAACATCAGTAGTGGAGTCAGCTTGGCTGATGGTGTTGTTGTCTGCCATGGTTGCTTGTCGGACAAGGAATGACGGTTGATGTGATGCTCATGCAGGAACATGGTGAAGTGGTGGGGGGTGTGGTGGAGTAGTGGGGGAATTTTCAAGGTCATCCAAACGGAGTTTTAAAAAAAGGAAAACCTACAAAGTAACATTGAAACCTTCCAATTGATGGTGGCGAGCGTTTTCTTCTGCAACCTTGCCGACACATGTGACTATGCCATACAGTATGAAAAGTACAACCATAATAAGGCCGAACAATAAAAGATAGCCGTTGACTATCATGATATTTTCTGAGTGTATCTGCTTTCTTCGTATCGCCCTCTCCTGCATCCTCTTCTCCAACTCGTGGACGAAGTCACAGCAAACGTGAGGACATGTTTTATCCGTTGGTAGGTTTGCCATTGTTGATGTTGTCGGTTTGGCTGTTGAAGATGGAATGAGGTTTCCAATTGTGATGTGCCATGTACATCAATAGTCAAGTGGTGGGGGTAGCAAAGCAGTGGAGGGGGAAGTTTCAAGGTCATCCAAATTGTGTTTTAAAAAACCTATCTTGTTACTGAGCTCATATGTCAGTAACAAGATAGGTGTTTTTGCTCTTTTACTTCTTTAATATAATGAAAAAATATACATATTCTATTATTGTAAGAACAAGGAAGACAACTGCTAGTCAGCTGAAGTAGTCCAAGTTGTCTGGCTCGGTCTTCATCGACGCCGGTGAGGAAGCCGTGGAGGAGTGTCCAGGCTCTTCTTTTGACTGCCGGGTGTTCCGTATGTTGCAAGCGTAAACTTGCACGTTTATACGGTAGCCTCGTGCCACCATGAGCTGCAACTCCTTGTACAAGTCGTTTAGCTCCTGCTGAGTCTTGATGCTCACCTCCTCGTAACTTGCGCAACTGACGTTCAGAGACATCCTGATGTTGCTAGGTTGGCTGCTGGAGTAGAAATGAAGCCGAGGCACAGCGTTTAGAGGTACATGAAAAAGTGGTGGGGGTAATGGTGGTGGGGGTATGGAAGATCCAATTAAACACTTCTAAACTTTTTCCATTGATACAGTGGGATGGAACAAATAGCACAGGTGTCCTTGTAGTTTTCAAATCTAAACATCGGTGCTAGAAATCCGAACTGTTTTCTACCACCTTCCTGTACGAACCGTCGAAGGTCTCTGACGGCAGCATTGCCACAAGGCCTACAAAACTTTTCCCCGTCTTGGAACCTATACCAGGAGTATCCCGAATACCCTCTATTATCTTTCTTGTACTCTTCGATATCCTGTTTTACTGTTATAGGGATATTATCTCGTAAAGCCGTCTGGAATAAAGATGCGTCAGTTATAACTCGTTGTAAGCAAAGCTCGTACAAGGTGCTCATCGTTTGCTAGTTGGCAACAGACTGACCGTTTTTCGCATCCAAGCAGGTTTGAATCCTAGTGCGGTAGTGGGGGTAATTACGGTAGTGGGGGTAGTTGTGAAATGCAAAGGTCAAAGGTCAAGGTCACCCGCGAAGTTTAAAAAAAAATGCAACATATCAATACGTGACGTTTGTCACATATTGATATGTTGCATTTCTTTTTGTTTTTTTTTATTTTTTGTCTTTTATGATTCGTTTATTTATAAAACATTACAACAACAACATATGTACAACATTAAAACTTAAATCTAACACTGCTGCTTGTCAGCGATGTGGATGGTCAACTCTGTAGAATTGCTACCCGTGCAGCCGTGCGACACCAGGTATAGACACCCGGGTTGAATAGAGCGAAGATCCTCGTTTTGTAGAAGATGGACGAATCTCTTGGGCAGGTACACCTGGAACTTTGGTTCATCCCCCGGAGTAAACGGTGCCTCGCTGAGACTGCAGCAGATGGCCTCCCCAACTGTAATCTCCATCTTCTTCATAGCATGGATTATGTAGTGCTTCTCGTCTTTTAGTTCCGAGCACTTCTTTACAGGTAATATTGTTGACTTGGAGTGAGCATTGAACTGCTCGACCAAAGTCTGAAGGAACTGATGAGATGCCATGGTCAGGTTACAGATCGTCTTCTTGCTCGGAGATGTTGTCGTCTCGGAATCTCGAGTAATACTCATGCCAGGTCCCTGTCTGCTCCCCACTTATATACTCTCCGTTACCCCCACCACTCCCCAATTCCCCACTTTGAAGGTAAGAGGCGAGTTTATAGGCATTTTTCAAAGCGCAATGTCTATCTTTATCATGTTCTGGGCTTTTTGTACAAATACATATGGTTTCCAGCATGTATTGATAATTCTTATCCAATTCCACATCATTAACCGGAACATGAGTAAATCCTTCGATCCATCTTTTCTTTTCCAGCCCCTTTGTGTAAATATTGGTAAACTTGTCTGAAAAGTGATGCATAATGTGATACAAGTCCGTGTAACTTGTAAAACCATCATACCAATCGATATGATGGAAGTGTTTTGAAATCCATCTGTTGGTAGTAGCGGCTTTACTAGTTAAAGACGAATAAGAACATGGTGGTTTAAATAAAAACGAATAAGGAACACTTGTATTCATGTCCAAAAACACAAGTTCTTTTATAATGAATCTATCATCATTACCACGAAACGCTTGAAACTCAATAATACCAGGCTTGGACTTTACTTGTTGTTCTTCTCCCTTGTCAATTTTGAAGGTCACACGTCTGCTCATTACGAAGTCAGGAGGTCAACTGATTTCCACACCACGGTAGGTACTACTTTTATACCAGGCCGTACAGTTGTTGGCGCGTTGGTGTATATTTAACGTGGGCACCGTCCCCAATAGGCCTAACCCCACAAAATGTTGGTTATTGTTTTAAAAACTAACCATCGTCATTTAAGTTTCCATCTTTATATTTTCCTTGTTTTCATTTTCATCACTAACACTTGATTCTTCTCCTCCATCTTCCTCTTCTTCCTGTTTTACTGATTTCTTATGTAGTTGAGCGTACTTTTCCAATTGTCTCCACATCTGTACTTCATGAGGAACTCTATTAAATATAGAAGTATCCACAGGTCCGTATAATATAGGTGCGTCCGGTTGTTTGTCCAAAGTGTCTTCCAGATAATCTTTAATAATCGAACTTGAAAACACCAGTTGTCTCAAGTATCTTGTTATAGGTTCAGTAGCACAAGTTAAAATGAAAAACTCCTCTCGATTAAGTTGAATTTTGTTATCATGTCTTGTTGTGTCTCTAAACCGCAGCTGATGATCACCACGTTGTATAATAATATCAATTTCCACATTTGAATCTAAAAGTCCTACTCTTGTCTTCCTTCCAAACATGTTACTACTTAAATAGCATTCTAGCAGATGCAAGTGTTTCATAAATGATTCCCAAGCACTGTCCGTAAACAAAATCATTTTGGGTCCATGAGTTAAAATTACAGTAGGGGAATAATCTGTAGATTTCATAACACCGATTAAAACACTTTTGTCCAAACTGGAAGAGATTGGGTAAAATATTCGCAAAAATACCTCACTCAATATGTTTGGAGAAATATTATCTTCAATATCCCTTTTTCTCTTTTGTATATTCTTTCTTCTTTTACCTTTTTCTTCAACATTATTACTGGCGTGAAATTGTCCGCAAACGTTTTGTTCACCTCCTTCCTGGACCTTGAGGATCTAAAAACTCAGATATCTCCTTCTCAATATCTATCACATTTTCAGGTGTACCACTAGGAGAAGCCATATTGAATACGATGCTACCCATACAACAGTAGGCAACAAACTGATGAGGAGCGGTCTGTACGCTCTGCTTTTATACTCGCGGAATGAAACAAAACCGGTTTTTACAGTACATTCTTAACAATTCCAGTTAAAGGTGTGTATGTTACAATTTTATCATGTAGAATTAAACAGTATGCAGTTGTATTAGCCGGTATAGCAGCGTTGAATTCCATTTCTATTTTTATATCCACACTTGATGATTTTACTGATTCATTTTGTTTAGAACAATCAATTACAACTATTGGGTAGGCATCGAAATATTTTGAAGGTGATAATAAAGGTGTATTTGCTTTACCGTAATATGAACTTTGGAATCTCGCGTACATATCGTACAATATACTGTATTTCTTTTTAGTGAATGACACATTTAAATTGTCGTATGGAAAGAATTGTGAATTTAAATAAACTTTAATATTTTTCAAGTTACAATGATCAAATTGTCCTGCATGTTTAGTGATGTCGTCTCTTCTACCTGTTTGTAAACCAAATATAATATACCTGGCTCGTTCTACATAATTTGATGTTTTAACAGTCCAAGTGTGTCGATCCGTAGTAGGTAAACTGGGATGCTCATGGAATTCCCAACTCCTAAATGGAATAACAATATCACGATCGGCTTTTAATTTTCTTAAAAGTAGCATTCTATGCTCGTCAGCTAATTTAACATGTGGAACTCTCCATACAATTTTGTCTAATTTTAATTTCCATTCTAGGTTTGCATCAGTCGTATTATCTGCAGCTTTAATAATGTCTTTATCGTTAGAAGATCTCAACAAAACTAATTCTTGTTTAACGTTTAATATTATTTTCCTATAATCTTCAGCAAAACCAAGCAACAAACGTAATGGAATATGAAAATCAAAATATCCATCTGAATTTGGAGTGATCGTGTCAATTGTAGGTAATACCCATCCGGCAGGTTTAAGTAAATTGGTTTCATTGGGTGTTATAGATGTTAGTCCTTTTAAAGTCGTTGAAATACCTACTTTTTTAGTGGAATCAACTGTTACACCTGATATTTCATATCTAATTTCATCAAACAGGAAAGCCATAGGATTATTTATAAATGGAACTGTTGTACCAGCAGTAGTACCGTCCTTTTTAGTAACTTGTCCTTCAATATACAAGTAACTTTCACATGGTAGTGTGTAAATGTCTTGATGTTGTATGGGAATACGAATTTCATCGTTATTGTTTAATTTCGATGAAGTGTAAGGGTTGTGGGTGTGATATTCTTTTTCCCATAGTGTTTCGTCGAATGTTGGACCCTGCGCTATATCCAGTATATCCATAATCGGTTAATTTTAATCCAACTCTCTCTAAGAAACGAATGTTCTCGCGTGTTAACTCCTCCACAGCTGAAGAGCTACTAATGCGGTTTCCCGTAGGTTGTTCGCTTTTAAATGTTAAACCCATGGTTTTTGTATTAAAGTGTAGATTTTAAATGTAATCTAATCGTAATAGGCTCTTTTCTGAAGTCTACCAAGTTACCGTCTTGATCCAATACGCTCAACACGATGTCTGAAATGAAAGTGGTGTTCAACGGTAGATATACCAAGTTTTGTGGCTTTTCAACAATTTTAAATCCAGGTGGTACACTTGGGTAAAAAGTATGTATGATGTGGGTGTTAGCCCCATCCCTGTAAGCACCTTGTATAATGTTACAAGTTATGTCTATACTATTGACTTTTAATATTGTTACTGTTTTCTTACCGGAATGTGTTACATCTGGTTCTAAAACAGGCTCATCGTTGGAAAATCCTAATAAATCACCAATTGAGTTTGGTTGAGTGAAATCTATATAGTATTTGGAAGTAATTTCAGCTTTCATCGTATTATTATTACCTTTTAATGTTATATTGTCTTTTCCCATTTTAGTTTGCAAAAATTCATTTATATGATCAATTTCATAAGAACCTGTGGGTAACCTGCACTCTTGTAAGTCTGTAAATTTTCCACTGGCATCCTTTCCCTTATAATAATGCAATACGTTATTTTTACCTTCCGTAACATTGGGAATAGAGTTGTAAGTTGTAAAATCCAATAGTGCCGCCTCCCAAAACCTTCCTTTTTGCAAGCGTAACGCTGGAAAAAGGATACTTCGTAAAGTGGACGATTTTCCTGTTAATGATACCGTATAGGAAGACATCTCAATAGTGACTGATACTTTTAGCTAGAAATTCCAAACATAAATGGCCGCATATTGAAGTATTATCAGGTTGTTCTCTTTTATAGTTATAATATATGTTTTTAGCAGATTTAAAGTAATTTTGAAGTTCTTTTGGTGGTGGCAAATTACCGAAACTATCAAAATAATATACATTGTTATTTAGTTTCTTATAACAAACCCAATGGGTGCCAGGCCCTTCAGTATTATCCAAATTTACAATTCCAGTCTCATTTTGCCACATTTTCTTTGGTAAACTGTCTTTCATAAACACACCGCGGAAAATGGTATTTTTAAACAGGAAATATATTTAAATAATTCAATATTGGTTAATGCTTTATGTGGTATGACCAATTGATTTCTTTCATTTAATATGCACGATAAGGTCTTAGGTAAAGACCTGCCCCGTTTTTTACCATTGACCACACGGTGGGCTTCTTCCTGCCTTTTCTTGTAGATCGTCGTCTTCTTTTTATATTTCCTCCATGTTTTCTTGTGGTTGACCTCCTTTTTACTCTCCTTCTCCTCCTTCTTCCACCTCCTACTGCTGTTTTAGCCTTCATACCTGCTGTTACTGCTAAAGCTGCTGCTTTTTCTGCTATGCTAGCGTCACTTGATTTTACTCGTTGCCAAGCTATGTCCGCAAGCTTTTTGTCAGCTATTGATCTATTTTTTGAATCGGCAAACGTGGAATATGCGATATCGTGTTCTTTACAAGCCTGATCTAACTTGTTTATGCCAGGATCGCCTCTTTCCAGTCGTTTTTTTCAATTTAGTTCCTGGTCCGCAATACTGATAACCTCCTGGTATATGAAATTCGTATGGTAATGCGTCTATTGCTCTATTTACTATGGATCCTACTGGAATTTGTTTTAAAGCTTTACTTAACAGAGAAACCGCTGTGGACGTGATCCCACCTCCTTTTCTTGCAGTGTCTCGATATGGACTGATGTACTTGAACGTCATTATTGTCCTTTTATAATGGCAATGTGCAACTCATGTGTTAACTCTATGACAGGTTGCACATAAATGAAGTCATTTATTGAGTTATTTACTTAAATATCAATATCACCACAATCTGATGATCTAAACTGTTTCGTTTTAGGGTTAATAAAGTATTTATTATAAATTTCTCGTTTAATATACTCACCTCTCATGGATTCATCATAAGTATTATGACCTGATTTTCCTTGAAGAATATCTGGTGTAAAATGATTGTGTAAATCAAATATCGCATTACCTAAAACTTTTACAAGAAAATTAACAGTGACAGCATTATCTACATGTTAAGGATCTTTAAGGTTTGTTATACGTTTATTATTACAATTATACACTTTACTATCCTTTAATGATGTTGTAATGGTCTGTCCTACAGTTGCAGCATCATTTGCTTCTCTTCCTTGTGCCAAGTCTCTTATCACTCTATTATTACATGTAAACCATCTAAAATATCGATCTGGATCTAGATGTACGGTTTGTGATAAAGCAGCTGCATCATGTTTTTCATAACCCCATCCCATATTTGATAACTTTTTATCCATGCAATCCCAAGCATTATTTTTGAATGTTAATAAATTAAATTTTTCATTACCTTGAACAAATTCATCCCCTTGCTTCGATACTACTTGATCTTGTTTTACAAAAGAGGTTGTTTCTTGTTTTAAGGTTTCCATCATTTGACCCACTGTTGCACCATCTGATGGCGCCGAACCATCTTTAACATTTGCTAAACAATTATTAAAACAATCTATAACCCCTACATCACGTATGATGCAATGATCTTTAATATATTTTAGATTTACAGCATCGTTTTCAGTTTTTGGATAACCTATATCATTAATAACAAATTTATAAAAAGAAAATCCATCTTTTGTCTTTTCAGGTATCAAAGAATGTAAATAGCGTCTATTTACGCTGTCTTTTGCATCTTTAGGGTCATCTACGTTGGATATACGTTTATTGTTAGCACTATACGTTTTCCCATTGAATTTTAACGTATTTTTTAATTCAGATGACAAATAACCTTTGTTTATTGCATCACCGTTTTGATTTGGTTTACCAACGTTGATGATTCTATGATCTTCTGCGTCATATGTGTTATTTTGTAGTCTTAATGTTGGCGATATCTTTTCCTTTAATATTTTTAAATTTATTGCATCGTTTTTCATCCGTAGGATCTTTTACGTTTTTTAACCTTTTATTACTCATATCATAATCTCCATCAGGTGTTTGTGGTAAACCAGCACTTCTTTTTAAAACTATTGGCATAATATAACCCATCCGAGGAGTAACGTCCGAACTTGTCGACACTCATGGGTGCAACTGAATAGTATTCTAGGGTAGTAACGCATTTTTATGAGATTACCCCACGGTTTCGGAGTTCATCCACTAAAGCCACCCATTCGTTTTCCAATCCAGTATGACCCGCTTCTTTAGCTTCATGTATTAGTTTCATTCTATCCACCAATTTATTGATATTATTGTAATAAATCACATTTGTGTTATATAGTTTCTTCATTAAACCTGTACCTGTAACAGACTTGTTTCTTTTCTTGGTTCTGGAGCACTTATATCCAAAGTGGATGACACAAACCTTCGTTTTACAGGTTTTCTTGGTATTATTGGCATTGGTTGTCTTCTCGTTGTTGGTATTACCTGGATACAAATTCTCTATATTTAAAGACTTTGATCTAAAACAGGTTGGTCAGCTGATACTTCCTCCTGTATGCATTAGTTTGTTCCAAAATCTTTTTATATGCTTTCCATGTCTTTTTCTTTAACTAACAATTCTAAAAGGCTTATTTTCAAATAATAATTCAAATAATCCCCTTGTGCCCTTATATCTATGATCACCAACATAATATTATCATGTTCATCAATGTTTACCGGGCTATTACCAACCATTAAACCGTCTTCTCTTAATCTTACTCCATAACTATGGTAGTTTTTATTAGGATTTGTTCCAGCTAACATTTTTATCATGTATTTCCTTCCTAAAGGTCCTTTGTTATGAATGTTTTCACCCAACAAGCTTATGTTTTGACGGACCTTCCCTTGTCTCTTCTTCTTTTTCCTCTTCACTAGCAGTTGCTACAACTTCATGTCCTCTTTTGGCTTTTACTTCATATAATTCTCTTATTCCACTATAGTCCGGTGATTCTAGCTCTCTTTCGGGTTCTCCACCGGTAAAACCACTATATGTAGAGGATTCCGGGTCTTCATCACTAAACTCTTCTGATTTTACATTTTCTCTTTCAAACTTCGTAATAGGTGCAATCGATCTCCTTCCAATACAGGTTTAGCAAATTTTTTGTTTTAATTGTTTCAAGGGTTCAGTAATAGGTTTAAAAGTAGATTCAAGGAATTTTCTCCCTCTCGCTAATACCTAGTTTCAATGCTCTGTTTTTAGCCCGAATAGAATCACTAAGTGATTTTATTTCTTTTACTAATTTTTACTTGGTTAACCATGTTGTAGCAAGACGTGTTGTACAACAATGAATGTTTTATACCACGTTCAATGTATTAATATAAATTTATCAAATCCTATCCTGTATCGGACCATTGTTTAGCGGTTGTTCCTTCATAATTGTTAGGAACCCATACTTTTCAGCCCAAGGCCTTTCCACACAACTCTTTAAATCGTTCAAATGTCATATCCGCATTTACATGATCAAAATATATATGTTTTAGGTTGGTTTCGTCCTGTTTAAATACAATTAACATGTTTGCATTGTCTCTAATGAGTTGTTTAGGTATTTTGCTGTAAGTTTGGCCAATATAAATGCTATCTATGTTGTTATGTCGACCCATAGCGAAGTAATTCCTTATTGTGTTTTGGTTTTCACAAGATACATCGTCGAAATATGACACGGAGAATGGTTTAGCTTCTTGTGGTTGCATGACACTCTCGCTTGCATTAACTTTAAATATTTAACTCAGGCACATTAGTCAGTATCTTTTCCAATAATTGATACTTTGGTTGTTGTAGTGATTTTGAAAATACATATAGATTGTTAAAACGTAATCCTTTAGGGTTTGTAATCAAATTGAATACTACATTAGTTTTTCCACAGTTAGAAGGTCCGGTAACCAGACAACGAACGGTGTTTGGTAACAAATTGCCATGTTTCCCACTATTGAATTCTGAATTATCCACTGTGAGTTCATCTATATTATTAATAGTAAAACTCTCTTTTTGTGGTACTATCTCCATCCTTTGTAATGGTTCAACCTAAAATGATTTTCTATCGTTATATCAAATACTTTTTAGGTATCCAAGAATCTTCCGTCTTATTAAATCCTAACCATCGTACTTTGACCTTATCTTTTTTCCGTTGCAACACCTTTTCAACTAAATATACATCGCCTACTGTTGATTTTAACATTTCATGTCCATAAAACCCTCCTTCAAGCAATTGTCCTTTATTATCTTTTAAAATATATGTCTCAGGTACTGTAGGTTGTACTTTGAATACAGTAAAAACCTCATTGGTCCAATTTGGCAGATATCTTTTACTGAATACACCTTTATATTTACTTATTCGCACTTTATCACCCACATTAAATTTTTTTAGGCTTTAGTTTTTCAACTTTTGGTTTAGTATTCATTTTTATACGTTTTAATACAAGGTTTACATTTTTAGTAGTTACTTGGTTTGGTTTCATCCCGATAGTCCTATGAAATTTGTTATTGTAATCGTTTATAAGTTTTGGTAACATATCAATCCATATGTGCGATCCTCTGTTGGAAAACATTTTATACATTGCACTTTTTAAAGTTCTGTTGAATCTTTCGATTATTGAGGCTTTTACCTCTGAATTGGTTGAGTAATGGTTTATATTGTGTTTTTTCATTAAATTTGCAAATTCCTTATTAAAATATTCTTTTCCATCATCTGTTTGTAAATGTTTAATAGTATGTTTGTCTCTTTGTATAGCTGTTTCCATTGCTTTTGTAACACTTTTGCCACTTTTATCTTTTAGTGGTAAAGCATCTGCCATTTTTGAAAAACAGTTAATAACAGTCAATATGTATTTATATCCTTTATTTTGTTTGCTATAAGGAATCATTTCTATTAAATCTGCTTGATATAAATCATTAATTCCTTTTATCACCGTATTTCTTCGTGGAAACTTTCTTCTTGCAGGTTTATGAAGTTCGTTGACAATTTGTTGCTTCAAGTCCTTCATATTGCAGGTTTCAATGTTTGTTGTATCACATGTATAATCACAATGAATGTTGTTTTAAATATTCACATCATTTATATGGGTCAAGGTCATCCAAACTTGTGTAAAAAAATGGGGAACACGGCGTTTGACTTGCCGTGTTCCCCATTTTTTTACGGAAGGAAAAAGGAATAAGGTCGAAGTTGTAGAAGGACGAAGAATAGGTTACTAGTTGATAGGGTTTAGAGAGTAGTGGCCAAAAGGAAGAGTGTGGATTTTGTCGGGCATAATGTGTCTTTTATCATCCCGAGCTGACAGCGCTTTTTTAATTTCGGTGACACTGTAGACTTGATGCTTGAAGCTTCGGATATTGTTGAATGTTGCTGATATTGTAGTATCTTCAAACAAACAAGTCTTGTAGTGGTCAAATGTCACGTGTTTTTTCAAATAAGATGTCTTCACTCCTTTTGCTTTCTTGACTGTCGGTGTGTTGTTCTCGTGGTACATCTTAAATGAATACAATTTCGCCATCAGCGCCACTATTTCTTCTAAAGGCATTCCATTTGCTTCATCTTTGAATTTTCCAATTACTTTTTTATTTTTTTCATTAAAATTTGGATGGTTCTTCGGATAGTCAGAAAAGTCGAAATCTTCTTTGTATGGAAAAGTCCTTAGGTCTTCATACATGTCCAAAGTCTTTATCCAGTAGATGAAACGCGTCCGTATCCATGTATGCGACTCCAATGTTTTCCCTTCCGTAGTGTTTAACCCATTTTGTTATAATGGAAATCATACATCAGGGTTTTACTTATGTCCAAAATCGACATACCTATGTATAACGGACGGTCCATGACTATTGTTGTTTTCTTCATACTGACAGCGACTAGGTTTTCGTTTATAATCATGGATGTTCCGAAATTTGGTTTTTGCACTAATTTTTCCAATTTCCTAGGATCACTCACTAATTTTACATTTTTGTGTTTCTTTTGTTCTCCAAGGTCTTCCCAAAGATGGCGTTGTTCATTAATTTATAGAAGTCCTTTTCAAATGCTGTTGTCGCTGCAGCTCTTCTTGTAGTGTTGGAATCAATATATGGTTTCAACCAACAAGACTGGGTGAATTCAATTGCTCTATGAATCCTCACTATACGTAGACCCAATTCAAGAGCCTGTTGAACTACCCAGTAGGTGAGCCACATACCGATCTTTATTCTCCAAGATCATCATCAATTTTGGCCATCTTCCTGTCGGTGAAACTTCAGTCTTGGCTAGGAGAGGCAAGTCGTAGTGATGGTCATGAAGGTGCTCCGGGTATTCAAAATCACAGTCCAAAATATAGCCTTTTGGACATCCTTTGGAATCTGTGAGATGTCTCCGATGGTGGCCGGGTCCGATCCATTTGAAGTCCAGCGTAGGGAAGCGGATTTGACATTGCCCAACCATAAAGGTTGTTTGCGTCAAAGTAGCCAAGGTAGACCGATGGTTGTTGCTCGTCGAAGCCGGGGATGTACTTGTTGTTGGCTTTGACAATGACGTGTTACAGCTTGTGTCAAACCGCCCCGTACACCGGATTCCATCATGAGCACCATATCTATATCTGTTAGAAGTTCCAATCGACAGTGTGTTGACTTTAGCATAGCTTGCCATGCTAATCCTGGAGATGTGTACGAGTGTAGAGGTCCAGTCCATAGGCAGAGAAGCAGGTGTTTCTGAATTCTTCCATCACATCGCACAGCAGAGTTACGTCCAATTTTATATAAAAGTCAGAATATTCCCCTAAGGTTTGAATGTTTAGTTGGTTCCAAAACATTACAAGCATGATTGTAGTCTTCAACGGAGATTTCACTTTCGTTTAATTTGCTATTGAAGGCTTCAATCGGTGGAAGACTGGTTTCTTCAATTTTTCTGCAGATAGTTATGTAATCGTAGGGGAACACTCCTTTACGTAATACTAAGTCCAATTTATCTTCAGATACAATTTTGCTGTTTCTTTTAAGTCTTCTCTTCTTAGGTTATCTGACAATTTGGCTAAACTAGATGGCATAAATCTGTAAGAGTCTACGAAGCGAAGTTTAATTTTACCTACTGTTTTTGAAAAGCTGATGTACTTTTCCAATGTTGTAGCAAGAACATCAATTTTACCGTCATCTCTTCCTAACTCTGGAATAATAAAGTGGGAGTCGTAGCCGCTAAGATTGTGTAAAACGACAGGAATAAAGTTTAGCAGTTTGTAATTTATATTGCATGAATTACAAGCAGCTCCTCTGTATAACCCTGTCAGGTGATCGTGATCTCTTACTTTTGGATTTTCTTCACTGAACATCTTCTTGCATAAATAGCATCTTGTCGCTACGTTGTATTCTTCTTGTTGATTTTGGTTTAAAGGTTCCATAGGTACAATATTACCGAACAAGCGTTGAACCTTTCCAGCAATATCGTACAGTTGGTCTACAAAATACTTAGCGGCTTCTTCACCACGGTAGAGTATTGGAGTGGATGTTAAACCATAGTCTTGCAATTGGTTTTCAGACAAGGTTGATTTAACTAGTAGACAAAAACTGTTGGGTTGATGCAACTGATATTTTGTTCTTCTAGTCACTTCGCCGTCCGGCAGCTCCTGTGGTACTAACGTTGATTCAAAATCTGCGTAGACCACTAGTGGGATTCGGTATTGGTGAACTGTCTTGTTAAATTGTATTGAAGCTCGGGTAGGCGGTGGAAGACTTATCTTTACTTCATAGTTCTCGTTGCAAAGTCTTTTATGTTCCAACAACCAGTCTAATCCTCCATGTCTTGAATCTTTCCAAGAAAAGCAGAAACATCTCTTGCAGACTGTAATCCTATTTACTCTTTTGGTCAATTGTTTTACAACTAAGGCTTCAAAGTCCTTTATCCATACATAATGGGAAATTTCACCCTTAGTTATCAGTAGCAAATCCGTGTGGTTTCTTTGCTCAACTTTTACTACCCGCAAAGGATAAACGTTGTTCGAATCATCCAGACCAAAAACATTCACTGAAACGCCAGGATTTTTCTTTTCAAATTTGTCTATGTCTTTCAATGTAACTGGGTAGGTGAGGCCTTGGAAGTTGTAGCGGTGTTCATTTTCGTAATATTCTCTACCAACTCTTTCAGGATGATCTTTAACATACTTGGTTAACATTGCATACTTGAAACATTCATTACCTTCATTTTGCACATTCCTACACGATTTAGTGTTTTGGATTTTCTTTGGTAAAGGGATAAAACTACTACCCCTTAAACCATATCCATGCTTGTGAACCCTTACATCCATACCTTCAATTGATGACAAAGTCCATCCAGATCCTCTTCCTTCATGTTCTTGGAGTTTGGTTATAAGTTCCTCCAAGCATTCTTCAATAATATCATCAATGTCGGAGGTGAAGGTAAGGGTTCGATTTTTGGTAATGAATGCTCTCAATGCTGTTTCACCATCAGAATTGTTAAACATAGCCTCTAACACCATTCCAAATTTAATAAAATTTAGCCTTTGTAGTTCTTCCCTCAAAGTTTGACCAACAAGTTCCTTAGCCTGGGTTATGAATGTTTCCAGTTCCAATTGAACGTTATTAATTTTGAAATGTGTTACAACTCGTCCTGGCAAGGCCGTGGTGCGCAGTTGTCTTACATCTTCCATATCCTCTTCTTCGGTGTCCTCTTCTTCAATAGGTCCTTCTAGCAGTAGATGGTCCAGCACCAGCGAATTGTATCACACTAGGTCTTCTTCTTTGCATTTGCTGTAGATAGCTGTCCCAGTAGTCCGTCTGCTTCTGGTGCTCTTCCAAAAACCGGTCAATTGAGTCTAAGTCTATTTCATCCATGGTAATATCTTCTTTTCTATCTTCGTCTTCATGTAATTCTCTGTGTAGGGTGAAAAGATCTTCGTCTTGAAAGATTTCCCCACAAATGTCGCAAAGAGCCATTTCAAACAGTTTGGCTTTGAATGCACACTCTGTGAATGTCCACGCAATAATGAGCAGCGCGCTCGACCGGGACCCTTTATATCCGAGGCAGATAGGTGGGGAAAGTGACGTCATATAGAAACAGGTTATCAATCATGTGCTAAATTTAGCCTTTACACAACCGTTTGTAATACATTTATCAGTAGGCTTGATAAATTGATGATATTTGGTCTAGATTCAATAATTTGTACAAGTTTTTTCAAAGACGTCTGTTTGAGCAAGTTTATATAGGTCAAGGTCATTTGGAATTATTATTTTGAGCGGGGGATAGAGCACTAAGCAGCATCATTTACTACAAAGTGCTCTATCCCCCGCTCACATTGTTTTTTTTTTTGTTAAAACTTCTTACAAAGGAGAAAACATCACCATCAGAGTCGGAATCATCCTCATCACGGAATAGGCAGCGATGACAATACATAATTCTTCTGGCAACTAACATCCTATCCATTGGACGGTGAGGAGTGTCTTGTTCTTCTTCTTCTTCTTCTTCTTCAATTTCCAATTGGAATTCCATTTCCGACTCAGATGATGACTCTAATGTTTCGTAGGCGTGCAAGTCCACTTCATTGTCCGTTGAACCAGCTTCGTCAGAGTCCGTTTCAATATCCATTATTTCTTCCTCCTCCTCTTCCTGATCAACCGCAGGTAGTTGGTCCTCTGCTTCTATAACTTCTACAGGTATTACCTCCAGAATTGAAAGAATTCTGTCGCGATGGAACACGGTGTTGTCAAGTGGAGCCATGGTATGAAAGTGGTGTATCTATCCAATTGGTTTGCCTTTTTTATACCCCCACCAACTATACAATTTATGTGGGTCAAGGTCACGTAAAGATACCCTTTGAGCGGGGGATAGACCACTAAGCAGCATGCTAGTCCATTGCCGCAAAGTGATCTATCCCCCGCTCTGTTCTACACAACCTCAATCAAGTCCAAGTTCGAGTCCTGTTTAACACATTTTATTCTAATTCCATATCCAATTTAAAAATTTCAATTTCACAAGGTTTACATTCCTGATGTATCAAACACTCCAGCTCCCTAAACATATCGTCCAGTTCGTCCAAATTATGATGTCCTACTTTTAACACATGGAGGTGGTTCATGCTTTGCATTGTAGCATGACCATCAACAAACAAGTTTCTTTTCCACGCTAACATAAATTCGCAGTTTTCTTGAAAAATCCTTCTCACCAAACACTCATACACAGCCGTCAACATGTCTCTACAGTTTTCATAATGCACCATCACAGTATACCTGTCCAAGTTAGCACCAAGAAGAGATCCACTCATTTTTCTAGCGTTCTACTGGAAAGTCCAAAGCAGAATGAAGGCAAAATGTACAGACCCCCTCTTTTATACCAGTTAACCGGTTGTCCTTGCTTATAAGTGGGTCAAGGTCATCCAATGCTACCCTTTGAGCGGGGGATAGACCACTAAGCAGCATGTTAGTCCATTGCCGCAAAGTAGTCTATCCCCCGCTCTGTATTCTACACACACACACACACACACACACACACACACATGTCCCTGTCTTTTCATTACATACCTAGTATATATTCACTACCTTCAT
Source organism: Neoaliturus tenellus (assembly GCA_030545055.2). NCBI lineage: Eukaryota > Metazoa > Arthropoda > Insecta > Hemiptera > Cicadellidae > Neoaliturus > Neoaliturus tenellus. The sequence continues at coordinate 122,803,168 of CM061534.1, read as the reverse complement.
CGTCACTATCACTCATCTCCGTTTCTACAAACTCCATCGGGTTAAAGTTATATTGTTTCAATTGTTCTTTTAGCTTTTCAATTTGTTGGTCCTTTACTTCTAAAACACTGTGAAGGTGTGATATGTAGTCCGCTGCCTCGTTGATGCTTGCTACTCTGGGATCGCCTAACTTCAAGCTGGAAACTACACCCTGCAGCCTGAAGTACGCCATACGCCTTTCTTGCTCCTGCCGTTGGCCAGGACTGAGCAAGCCTTGCCCGTCTTGGCTCACCTCCAGCAAGGTCCGTAGCATCGGAGCTTTGCAGGCGTTTGCCCGAGCAACAGTTATGCTATGGAATGGTCGAGCAGGTCCACGAGTAGCAGGCAGGACGTTGGCAGCACGCCTTCTTGAAGAAGAGGAAGCTTGAGAAGTTTTGCAGTTGGAAGCCATGTTAAAGTGTACAAAGCAGAATAAGCAAGCGGTGTCAGCTAAGCGGTACAAAGCAGAATAACCAAACTGCACATCAATACCCGTATATATATACATTTATCAGTAGTGGGGGTACTGGCTAACCTTGGTAAAGTGGGTCAAGGCCATCCAAAAACATTACCAGAACGGGGAATAGATCACTAAGTGGCATGTTAGTCCATTGCCACAGAGTGATCTATCCCCCGCTCTGTATTCCACATTCACGCACACATTCATACAAACACACAAGTCCCAGTCCGAGTCTTTACCCACACACCTATCCACTCTCATCCTCACTAGCATCACTGTCCACTAAAAGATCTTGACACTTCATAATTAGTCTGTCGTATTTCCTCAGGATTGAATTTGCCTCACGGATTACACTCTCTAACACCCTATCCTTTTGCTCTATAATTTCGTTGTACCTTTCGATTAGGTTTGGTGATGTCTGGGTAGATGCATCTGATGTGGTTGGTTGAGAGGCTCCGCTGCTGCACAGCTCCTTCCTGACAGGGCCAAAGCCGGAGAACCGGACACGACTTCTTGACGAAGGCCCCGATCGGATCGGCCCAACACCTGAGCCGGAGTTAGAGGCAGAAGCTGAAGCGTTGCCAGACATGGTGCGAAGCGTTCGGCTTAACAGTGTAAAGCAGAATGAGAGGACAGTGGATTACCACTCCTATATATACCCATTTTTGTGGTGGGGGTAACTCAAGGTCAACCTTCCCTGGTATCAAACCTGGTTATTATAAGTTTGGCCTGAATCTTATTCTCTTCAATAAACTTGCTTACTTCAAACACCCAGGAGAACAGTTCGTCTATATTTTTATATTCAATTTTAGTGTAGTGTGTAATGTTTAAGGTTTGTCTGTTTATAACACATAAAGAAAACATAGCCCTATCACGTCTTATCCAAAACTCAACATCCCTTCTCAAACCGCTTAAAAGTTCCCATGCAGTGTGTTCATCTAAGTTGTATTTACCACCTTTGTAGGAGAACGGTGCCATGTTTAGTATCAAGCGTAGAAATAGACTGAAGCAAAATGAACAGCTCATACAAGCTAAGCAAAACGTTGGAGTGGGGGTATCACATGATACACAACCTTGGTTGCAAGGTTAGCTCTTTACTTTTCAGAATAGTTAATATAGGTCAAGGTCATTCAAACTTTAAAAAAATTTTTACCTCCAAACACTTGTGGCTTCCCACAAGTGTTTGGAGGTAAGTTTTAATTTGTTAAAGATTTTTGTAACTTAGTCTTCACCCTCAAGGACACGGTTTGAGATTGTCCCAGTGATTTTACATCACCGCCAGGTTAAAGTATTATACAAGTCAAGTATTTTTTTTTTATTATTAGTTGACTTGTATAATACCCCTCTCCCTTACTTTAAGAGGGTTAGGACTAAATTTGGAAAAAATAATTTGGAAGAAGAATTTTTGTTTTTTAAATATCGTCCAACACAACCTAACAATTTAGAATTTCTTTTGGTAGGCCTACATCCTAATCCATTTCCCACACAGATTGGCATCCTTCCCTTCGTATTAGATAGCCTTTTTTATGGATGAAAAATTGTCTTTGTACCATCCGAACGGGTACTTTCATTGTATGAAGGCTGCCATCACCTTTTACAATGATTTCTACTTTGGCATCGAAAGCTCCATAAGTTTGAACAATAAAATAATATTTTTCATCCACTTTAAGTCTTCTAATATCAAGCGGTTGCGGACTGTAGGGATGTCTGGGTTGGGATGTTTTAGACCTAATGTTGTTAAGACTGTAGGGTCTTACTCTCGGAAGATTGATATTTTTGTTCAAGTGCGTTTGGCAACGGTCTTCATCTAAAACAGCAAACTTCTGACAGCAAAGAACCCCAAAGTCTTTTGACATATACACGTAATCGCATTTATTACCCTTGCCAGCAGGGACTTTAACACGCTTACGTTTTTGTGTTGGACGCTTTACTGGAGTGTTTTGGAGCTTGTCCGGTTTAGGCTGGCTAGAAGGAATAGGGGTAGAACGCTTTACGCGGTGAAAAGGAAGGGAGCAAACAATTTTGGGTGGGGTAGGAGAACGTGTTAGGTCGATGGTTGGTAAGGTAAATTTGGATGTCATATCAATAGTAGGATAGGAAGCGTCAGGAGAAAAGATAGATCGACGGGGTGGTTTAACAGGTGTTGGTGGGATAGGGGATAGAGGTAGAGGACATTGGGATTTGGTGTATGAAAGGATTTTTTGTGAACGGGAGTATGGGGTGTACTTCGGCTTTGAAGTCTTCTTCTTCTTCTTGTCGTCCTCCTCCGTCTGGAAAACGGCAGCATCCGAGTTGGAGTCCGAGGAAAGGGAGACAGCTGGAGAACAAATCAATCCTCGGCTGGTCCCAGCGGCAGTTGTATTGGTTAGCGCTGGCATCGATGGCAGAAGGCTGGTCACAGTCGTGATTACAGCCAGCGCTTGCCGCAGGACCGAGTACTGCATCGTAGTGGTCCCAGACGAAGAAGGCGGAGTAGACTGGACAGCCGAAGTGGGGTTAGCAGAAGAAGCAGAAGCTGGAGGGTAATTCTTCAATTTCAAACCCTTCAAACCCATTTTAAAAGTGAAGAAGTGAAGTGAAAATATGTAATATAAAGATGCAATATAAAGATGCAAAGAGCAGGAGCACCGGTCAACACGAGTGTTGGTGGTCCAATGAGAGGTGCATGCAACCCGACCGCCTTATATCCCCACCGACCATGGGTGAGCTCCACCCTAGGGTATAGAGGTAGGGGTAGGGGTAGGGGTAGGGGTAGGGGTAGGGGTGGGGGGGTGGAGGTGTGGGGTGGAGGTGTGGGGTGGAGGTGTGGGGTGGAGGTGTGGGGTGGAGGTGTGGGGTGGAGGTGTGGGGTGGAGGTGTGGGGTGGAGGTGTGGGGTGGAGGTTGGGGGGGAGGGGGGGTGGAGGTGTGGGGTGGAGGTGTGGGGTGGAGGTGTGGGGTGGAGGTGTGGGGTGGAGGTGTGGGGTGGAGGTTGGGGGAGGGGGGGGATGCTGGAGCAGTCTTTCCTATAATTAGGTCAAGGTCACACAATAACTTTAAAAAATAAAGCCCCACCTGGGGCATTTAGGTTGCCATCGCTGTAGCCTCCAAAGAGACCCAACTATGGACAACAGCAGACTTGTATGTTAGTAATACCTAACCATTAAGGATTTAGAAAACTACTGTATTTAGGTCAAGGTCACGGAAAAATTTAAAAAAATAAAGCCCCACCTGGGGCATTTAGGTTGCCATCGCTGTAGCCTCCAAAGAGACTCAACTATGTACAACAGCAAACATTCCAATGTTGTCTGTCCTTCACCACGCAAGACTTTTACACATTTACTGCATTGCTAACAAATAACTTTTTCAAAAGCTAACAAAGGTCATTTACATAATTTTGAGAGAGGTTGAGGACAACCCTAGTGGCTTACGTCCTCGGTCCGAGTGCAGAGGCCGCCGCAAATTGGCCACAGCTGTGGTCTGCATGCCAGCGTACAAACGGACCGGTTCCCAACCCAGCCGCAATATTGCCTGCCTGAGAGGACCCATGCTAACATTGGTATAAAATGATTTTACACGGGGGCCTACTCCCGTTCCCTATCTTTAATATTTAAGTTTAGCAATGCATTAAATTTGTATAAGTCGTTACTAGGTCAAGGCCATACAAACATTAAAAAGTTTCGGCCCCCGTACATCCATGGCGAACCACGAATGTTCGGGGGCCTTGGGGACAAAAAACACAAATAGCTAACAAAGTTTCATTTACGTAATTTTGAGAGAGGTTGAGGACAGCCCTAGTGGCTTACGCCCTCGGTCCGAGTGCAGAGGCCGCCGCAAATTGGCCACAGCTGTGGTCTGCATGCCAGCGTACAAACGGACCGGTTCCCAACCCAGCCGCAATATTGCATGTCTGAGAGGATCCATGCTAACGTTGGTAAAAAATGATTTTACACGGGGGCCTACTCCCGTCCCTATCATTACAATTTACTTTGAGCTGTGAAAAAGGCTCAAGGGGGAGTGCTAAAACAAGCGTATACACATTAGATAGATATAACACACACTTACAAAATAGGTTGAGCTCAACATGGTAAGTGCTGGAACAAGCATATACACATTAAACACATATGACATAAAAGACAAAACAAGACACACAGGATAAAACACAAACAAGACACATAGGAGACATGGGGTACAAGTAAAACACTCACATATAAAACAATTCCTAATACCCAAACGCAAGCGCAATATCTTAGAAATAATACAAGTCTTAAAGTTAGAGTAGACTTCGCTAAACAGTGAAGGCGCCTTTCAGTGTTTAGTGAGGCCTATGGCGGTCCGTCCCGATCGTTCACGTTCAACGCTCGGGAGCGGACTGCGAGACGGCTGTGCCCCCCCCGAGGTGGGGGGGGTGGAGGTGGGGGGGGGGTGGAGGTGGGGGGGAGGGGGGGGGGTGGAGGTCCACCCAGGGGGGGGGGGTCCACCCCTCAGGGGTGGTTCAAGGTCACCGACTACACTTCTACTCTAAGTCTGCATCAAGGTCGCCCACTACACTTCTACTCTAAGTGTTGGTAATACCCCCACCATATTCGAGTCCCTAAGCTACGCGACGGCGCTCAGCCAGTATGTCTCAGGCTTGCATGCGGTAAGCATCGCTACTCTTCGACTCTGTTCATGTAAGTGTTTTACAGATTTTTGCCTCAAGGTCATTACACTTGAACTCTGGACAAACATGGTTTGGATTTTCTCTGATTTTCCTCAAGGTTACTACACTTTAACTCTGGGACGATATCGACTTGTAGTATTTCAGTGTTTTGACTCAAGGTCATCACACTTCAACTCCGGCGTCGAATTATCGTACCAGAGGTCCTCACTTACCTAACTTTTAATGTTTAGGGTGGCGTTTGCACGCCACGTGGTATCGCCATGAGTGTCCAGTCCAAATTTTAAGTTAAATTAATTTTACTGTAATCTTTTCCATTTCCACTTCGTTTTGCCAAAGAATAAGGTGTCGCTTTATAAAGTGGTATTTCTCTAAAGTTATAGGGGATTGCAGGGATACAATTAGTTTATTTAGGAGACTCTTCATCTTGGAGTTTAACACAATTTCCACTTTGACTTTGCTTCCTCGGCTCTCACAGCCTAAGCTGTACAGAAATGTTTCTTCTAGTGCCAACTCGGGCCAAGAGAACAGTGTGTTGACTGTAGGACAGCTCATGGTGAAGTGATGCGATACTCCAGCGTACAACCTCACCTTCCCCCACCACTGTGACCTTCCCCCACTCCTGCTGTTTCCCCCACCTCTTTTCCCTTGACTCATGCGCTACAAACAGTCTCTCAGTATTGTGCGGATTTGTGAGGGAAGCCATGTCGCGGGACGCTTTAGGTAAGACACTTAACCGTGTTAAGACTTTATTGGTTGCTCACTGTCCACCACTCAAAGTCAAAAGGGTTTCGACTTTAGCTAAGTGGCGCAAACTGTTGCGCGGACACCCTAAGTTTTATACCAAACAGACTAATGTAAGTTTTACTGATGAAGATTTGTTTAGAATGTTGGATGAGATGACTTTTCCTTGCAAAATTCAGTTAGTTACTCCCATTCCTGACAGTTTGGAGTCTTAGTCTCTCAAGCCGATATACCTAGAGTACGCGGAGCCTAGAGGTCAGTCGCTCGGTGACTGTCGTGGGGTGCGCATCGGTGTCGGCGCTCCGTTGTTAGGTTTTCAAGGTCACAGTAATATCAAATTGTTGGTGTTGTGCTGGTTCAAGGTCACCTGAGGGATAACCGATTGCCCATTTAGGCAGGGTCATGTCAGAAACTCGAGTTTAACTTGGCACTTTTGCCGTTTCTCGTCGAATATTCGCTCCAAGTGGTCAAGGTCACGGGGACTCGGACTGAAACTCGGAGCGTAGTGCGAGAAACGGCAAAAGTGCCAAAAAATTTTAAGTTTCGGCGTGACCTTGACCTTAGTGGCGTCGGTGACGTCATTTTGATGACGTAAGGGGTGATGACGTCATCAGCACGTCATTTCTGTGACGTCATGGGTGTGACGTCATCGAAATGACGTCATTGGTGATGACGTCATCGATGACGCAATCGATGACGTCATCGATGACGTCATCGGTGAGGTCATTGACCTCGATGACGTCATCCCTCAGGTGACCTTGAACTGGGCCAGCACCAACAATTTGACACTACTACATATATATATTTTTTAAATTTTACTTATATTTTAAAGAATGAAATACATAAAATAAGTCAAAACATTTCACTTACAGTACTATGAACGTTTCCAAATATTCATTAGTAGTAAGGAGGGGCCGATACGGGGCCATGAGGAAGGACGAGAAGGACGAATTTCCTAACAGTCCTATAGACCTATTTTTAACCGGTTTTCAGTAATTTTTGCCTACTTTTTGGCAATTTTACAGCACTTTTCAGGAATTCCGATAAAAACCTGATAGAGGAGGGTGACTGCGCCATGAGTTGTGCGAGAAGTGCGAATTTCCTAACAGTCCTACGTAAAGACTAGTCCCGTGTAAGGACTATTGTATTTAGATAGTCCCGCGTGAGGACTAGTCCCGCGTAAGGACTATTGTATTCAGATAGTCCCGTGCAAGGACTATTGAATTTAAATAGTCCGGGGTGGGGACTATTACATTTAAATAGTCCGGCATGGGGGCTGTTGTATTTAAATCGTCCGGCGCAGGGACTATTGTATTTAGATAGTCCGGCGTAGGGACTATTAAGGACTATTATATTTATAGTTTAGTGTGGGGGTTTCACGGTACAAAAGCAATAAAAAAATAATAGCGATTAGAACAAATAATTTTTCAACCATCGTCTTCTTCATCAGAATACTGCAAGTACCCCAGCTGATCTAAAATTCCCACATGACCTGGATAGTCTTGAAAGGGTATCTCAGACAATATACAAACATTTTCGTCACCATCCGACATTTCATCTTCATAATCGGGATCCGCCAACAGATCACGTCCGCATCTCGTAACTTTAAATGCTGACTTGTGACATAGGAAACACAGCGATTTAAAACACTTATCAGGTAATTCAACAGCTTCATCATTCGCTTCTAGTTGAACTATGCGATCGAACCCGCAATTATAGCAGTATATTATCTTGGCATCCTCCATTTCTCGAACCGCAAACTTTAATTTGATATTACCTTAGTCTTAAGCCCTAAAACATAGCAGCTAAGGCTTTGACCTGTGAATAGGGCCTATTAGCCACCAGCTTAGACCTAATGTGTTGGACCTAAGATCTAAACCTAAGGCATTACACCTAAGTAGAACGCCCTAAAACATAGCAGCTAAGGCTTTGATCTGTGAATAGGACCTATTAGTCTTTGGCTTAGACCTAATGTGTTGGACCTAAGATCTAAACCTAAGGCATTAAACCTTAGTAGAAAGCCCTAAAAGCTAGCAGCTAAGGCTTTGACCTTTGAATAGAACCAATTAGCCACCAGCTTAGACCTAATGTGTTTGCACCTAAGATCTTAACCTAAGGCCATGCATCTGAGTCCAAGGCCATAAAACCTAGCAGCTAAGGCTTTGACCTATGAATAGGGCTTATTAGCCACCAGCTTAGACATAATGTGTTGCACCTATGATCTAATTCCTTAGACCCAAGGCTTTAGACTTAAGCCCTAAAACCTAGCAAGTAAGATTTTGACCTATGAATAAAACCTATGAGGACTATTGTATTTAGATGGTCCTGCGTGAGGACTATTGAATTTGGATTGTCCAGTATGAGGACTATTTGTTTTGGATAGTCCGGTATGAGGAATATTGTATTTAGATAGTCCGGCATGGGGACTATTGTATGTGGATAGTCCGGCATGGGGACTGTTGTATTTATATAGTCCAGTGTGGGGACTATTGTATTTGAGATAGTCCTGCATGAGCACTAATGAGTTTTAGATAGTCCGGTGTGAGGACAATTGAATTTTATATAGTCCGACATGGGGACTATTGTATGTAGATAGTCCGGCATGGGGACTATTGCATTTTAGATAGTCCGGCGTGAGGACTATTGCATTTTTGATAGTCCGGTGTGGGGACTATTGAATTTGAGATAGTCCTGCATGAGGACTATTGAGTTTTAGGTAGTCCGGTGTGAGGACTATTGAATTTTAGATAGTCCGACATGGGGACTATTGTATTTAGATGGTCCCGCGTAAGGACTATTGTATTTAGATAGTCCGGCATGCTGACTATTACATTTTAGATAGTCCGGTGTGGGGACTATTGAATTTGAGATAGCCCTGCATGAGGACTATTGAGTTTTAGATAGTCCGGTGTGAGGACTTTTGAATTTTAGATAGTCCGACATGGGGACTATTGTATTTAGATGGTCCCGCGTAAGGACTATTGTATTTAGATAGTCCGGCGTGGGGACTATTACATTTTAGATAGTCCGGTGTGGGGACTATTGAATTTGAGATAGCCCTGCATGAGGACTATTGAGTTTTAGATAGTCCTGTGTGAGGACTATTGAATTTTAGATAGTCCGACATGGGGACTATTGTATTTAGATGGTCCCGCATAAGCACTGTTGTGTTTAGATAGCCCGGCATGGGGACTATTGTATTTAGATAGTCCGGTGTGGGGACTATTGTATTTGGATAGTCCGGCGTGTGGACTATTGTATTTAAATGGTCCTGCAAAGCCCAAAAACCTAGCAGCTAAGGATTTGGCCTGTGAATAGGGCCTATTAGCCAACATCCTAAACCTAATGTGTTGGACCTATGATCTAAACCTAAGGCCTTACACCCATGCCCAAAGCCCTAAAACCTAGCAGCTAAGGATTTAACCTGTGAATAGGGCCTAGTAGCCAACAGCCTAAACCTAATGTGTTGGGACTAAGATGTAAACCTAAGGTCTGACACCTGAGTACAAAGTCTTAAAACCTAACAGCTAAGGCTTTGACCTGTGAACAGGACCTATTACCCACGAGCCAGAACCTAATGTGTTGCACCTAAGTTTTAAACCTAAGGCCATGCACCTGAGTCCAAACCCCTAAAACTTAGCAGCTAGACCTGTGAATATGGTCTATTATCCATCAGCTTAGGCCTAATGTGTTGGACCTAAAACCTAAACCTAAGGCTTTACACATGGTTCCTAAGACCAAATGCATTGGACTAAATTAAATCCTTAGACCAACGATCTAATTCCATAGACCCAAGGCCTTAGACTTAGGTCATAAAACCTGTCAGCTAATGATTTGACCTGTGAATAGTGCCTATTAGCCAACAGCCTAAACCTAATGTGTTGGGACTAAGATGTAAACCTAAGGCCTTGCACCTGAGTCCAAAGCCCTAAAACCTAGCAGCTAAGGCTTTGACCTGAGAATAGGGCCTATTAGCCACCAGCTTAGACCTAATGTGTTGGACCTATGATCTAAACCTAAGGCCTTACACCCGAGTCCAAAGCCCTAAAACCTAGCAGCTAAGGATTCCACCCGTGAATAGGGCCTATTAGCCAACAGCCCAGACCTAATGTGTTGGACCTATGATCTGAAACTAAGGCCTTACACCCGAGTCCAAAGCCCTACAACCTATCACCTAAGGCCTTGACCTGTGAATAAGGCCTATTAGCCAACAGCCTAAACCTAATGTGTTGGGACTAAGATGTAAACCTAAGGCCTTGCACCTGAGTCCAAAGCCCTAAAACCTAGCAGCTAAGGCTTTGACCTGTGAATAGGACCAGGAGGCCTTAGACTTAAGACCTAAGACCTAGCAGCTGCGGCTGTGACCTATGAGCCATTAGCCTAGAACTAATGAATTAGACCTAAGATATAAACCTAAGGCCTTACATTGCACCCGAATCCAAACTCCAAACACCTTAGACTAGACTAATTCTTTAAACCTAAGATCTAATTCCTAAGACCCAAGGCCTTAGACTTAAGACCTAAAAATCTACAAGGGGCCGCGATTCACAGCCCCTCATATATTGAGCAAACATTAGGCAACGAGGTCTTGTTTCTTTGATTTTAAAATCATGATCAGCTATGGTTGTCAGATTTAGATTGGGGTGTTTGAAGACCAACCTCCATCTATCTTACCCAACACCTAAGACCCTACCGCATGGACCAGACCCAATACATAAAGCTAGACACCATAGTCTTGGCTTTTAAGTTCTTAGACCCAAGACCTAAGGCCCTACACTAGGGTCTAGAATCAACACCAAAGATCCTTGGTCTAGGATATTAGGTTCTTATTCCCAAGACCTAAGACCCTACACCAGAGTCTAGAACCAATGCAAGGTCTAAGGTCTGTGGTCTAGACTTTTAGGTTCTTATACCCAAGGACTAAGGCCCTACACCAGGGTCTAGAACCAAGAACAAAAGTCCGTGATCTAGGCTTTTAAGTTCTTATACCCAAGACCTTACACCAGGATCTAGAACCCTAGATCTAAGTCTAAGATCTAACCTAAGATCTAAGACCCTACACCAGAGTCTTGGACCAAGGTCTAAGTTCCGTGGTCTAGACTTTTAGGTTCTTATACCCAAGGACTAAGGCCTTACACCAAGGTCTAGAACCAAGGTCTAAGTTCCGTGGTCTAGACTTTTAGGTTCTTATACCCAAGGACTAAGGCCCTACACCAAGGTCTAGAACCAAGAGCAAAGGTCCGTGGTCTAGGATTTTAGGTTCTTATTCCCAAGACCTAAGACCCTACACCAGAGTCTAGGACCAAGGTCTAAGGTCCGTGGTCTAGACTTTTAGGATCTTATACCCAAGGGCTAAAAGGCCAATACCAGGGTCTAGAACCAAGATCTAAGGTCCGTGGTCTAGGCTTTTAGGTTTCTTATACCCAAGTCCTAAGGCCCTACACCAGGGTCTAGAACCAACATCTAAGGTCCGTGGTCCAGGCTTTTAGGTTCTTATACCCAAATCATAAGGCCCTACACCAGGGTCTAAAACCAAGATCTAAGGTCTGTGGTCCAGGCTTTTAGGTTCTTATACCCAAGTCCTAAGGCCCTACACCAGGGTCTAGAACCAAGATCTAAGGTCCGTGTCCTAGGCTTTTAGGTTCTTATACCCAAGTCCTAAGGCCCTACACCAGGGTCTAGAACCAAGATCTAAGGTCCGTGGTCCAGGCTTAGGGTTTTAAGCTCTGAGACCCAAGACCTAAGGCCTTACACCGTTTTCTAGGCTTTTAAGTACTTAGACCCAAGACTTAGGGCCATACACCACGGTCTAGGCTTTTAAGCTCTTAGACCCAAGACCTAAGGCCTTGCACCGTTTTCTAGGCTTTTAAGTATTTAGACCCAAGGCCTAAGGCCCTACACCGTGGTCTAGTTTTTTAAGCTCTTAGACCCAAGACTTAGGGCCATACACCACGGTCTAGGCTTTTAAGCTCTTAGACCCAAGACCTAAGGCCTTGCACCGTTTTCTAGGCTTTTAAGTATTTAGACCCAAGGCCTAAGGCCCTACACCGTGGTCTAGTTTTTTAAGCTCTTAGACCCAAGACTTAGGGCCATACACCACGGTCTAGGCTTTTAAGCTCTTAGACCCAAGACCTAAGGCCATACACCCTGGTCTTGGCTTTTAGGTTCTTATACCCAAGACCTAAGGCCCTACACCCTGGTCTAGGCCTTTAAGTACTTAGACCCAAGACCTAAGGCCATACACCCTGGTCTAGGCTTTTAGGTTCTTATACCCAAGACCTAAGGCCATACACCCTGGTCTAGGCTTTTAAGTACTTAGACCCAAGACATAACCCATAAAGTAAAGACCTGAAAACTTACAAGGGAGTCGTGATTCACGACCCCTGAACAGACACTGTGGACCCAAGACCTAAGGCCATAAACCCTGGTCTATGCTTTTAAGCTCTTAGACTCAAGCCCTAAGGTGGTCCGCATGGGTTAGACTCAAGACCCAAGGGCATACACACTGGTCTAGGCTTTAAGTACTTAGGCCAAGACCTAAGGTCATAAACCGTAGGCTAGGCTTTTAAGCACTTAAACTCAATGCCTAAGGCGGTCCGCATGGGCTAGACTTAAGACCTAAGGCCATAAACAATTTTCTAGGCTTTTAAGCTCTCAGACTCAAGACCTAAGGCCATACACCGTGGTCTAGGCTTTTAAGTACTTAGACCCAAGACCTAAGGCCATACACCGCGGTCTAGGCTTTTAAGTACTTAGACCCAAGACCTAAGGCCCTACACCGTGGGCTAGGCTTTAAAGCTCTTAGACCCAAGACCTAAAACTATAGGGTTAAGACTTGAAAACTTACAAGTTAATCGCAATTCACGATCCCCGAACAGACACCGTGGTCTAGACCCAATACTTAAGGCCCTACACCTAGGTCTAGACCCAAGAGCTAAGGTCCTTCACCATGATCTAGACCCTAAGACCAAAGGCCTTATACTATGGTCTAGTAATCGGCATAAACCGTTTGCAGTTGTGGTTGTTTCATCTATGGCTAGAGGTAAGTCGGCCTCTAAGTTCTTAGACCCTAAGACCAAAGGTCTTATACCACGGTCTAGTACTCGGCATAAGCCATGTGCAGTTGTGGTTGTTTCATCTATAGCTAGAGGAAAGTCCTAAGTTCTTAGACCCTAAGACCAAAGGCCTTACACCATGGTCTAGTACTCGGCATAAACTGTTTTGCAGTTGTGGTTGTTTCATCTATAGCTAAAGGTAAGTCGGCCTCTACGTTCTTAGATGTAAGACCAAAGGCCTTACATCATGGTCTAGTATTCCTCTTAAGCCGTGTGCAGTGGTTAATTTGTCTATACTTAGAAGAAAGTTGGCCTTTAAGTTCTTAGACCCTAGACCTAAGACCCTACACCCATGGACTACAACCTGGACCTAAGGCCACATCCCGAGGTTTTGTACTCGTTTTAAGCCGTGTGCAGTTGTGGTTGTTTCATCTATAGCTGGGCGAAGATTGGCCTTTAATAACTGTGTGCAGCTATTACTGTTTCGTCTCGAAAAAGAGAATGTTTAAGCTTTTACACCATGACTTAGAACGAAAACCCGTGGTCTTATTCCTAAAACCTAGGACCTTAGACCGATACCCTAGGACATAAGGGCTTAGACTTATAGCTTTAGATCTAGGGCAAAAGGAATTTAAATGAGGAGCTAAGGCCTCATAATTTAGACCAACCCCAATCCCAAGCATTTAAGGCATCATACCATGGACCTGTAAGTATATGACCTTAAACTTTTGACCTAAGACCAAAGACTTTAACATAAGTCTTAAGCCCTAAGACCCTACCCCATGGGCTAGTACTGGTCCTACACCTTGTGGGACCGTGTAAAATGGCGTGCATAAAGCCAATCACATGGATTATTTGAAAGCCCAGGGCACATGAACACCTGTGTTTGCTGTTGGGAGTTTTTATGATTTGCGCTTTTGGGCGTTCTGCAAACTCGACGCGGAAATTACGATCGCAGACGTAAATTATTAAAAAACATCGTGTACACATCGATTTTGAAAAACGATCGTACACGTCGATTATTTTAAACAGCGTCAGGGCATCGATTCTAAAAAACGTTCGCAGACGTTAATTTAAAAAAAAACATCGTCTACACATCGATTTTAAAAAACGATGTGTACACGTTAATTTTTAAAAACATCGTCTACAGATCGATTTTAAAAAACGATGTGTACACGTTAATTTTTAAAAACATCGTTTACACATCGATTTTAATAAACGTCACGACGATTTTTAAAATCGATGTGTAAACGATGTTTTTAAAAATTAACGTGTACACATCGTTTTTTAAAATCGATCTGTAGACGATGTTTTTAAAAATTAACGTGTACACATCGTTTTTTAAAATCGATGTGTAGATCGTCTAAAAGCTATAAGTCTAAGCCCTTATGTCCCAGGGTATCGGTCTAAGGTCCTAGGTTTTAGGAATAAGACCACGGGTTTTCGTTCTAAGTCATGGTGTAAAAGCTTAAACATTCTCTTTTTCGAGACGAAACAGTAATAGCTGCACACAGTTATTAAAGGCCAATCTTCGCCCAGCTATAGATGAAACAACCACAACTGCACACGGCTTAAAACGAGTACAAAACCTCGGGATGTGGCCTTAGGTCCAGGTTGTAGTCCATGGGTGTAGGGTCTTAGGTCTAGGGTCTAAGAACTTAAAGGCCAACTTTCTTCTAAGTATAGACAAATTAACCACTGCACACGGCTTAAGAGGAATACTAGACCATGATGTAAGGCCTTTGGTCTTACATCTAAGAACGTAGAGGCCGACTTACCTTTAGCTATAGATGAAACAACCACAACTGCAAAACAGTTTATGCCGAGTACTAGACCATGGTGTAAGGCCTTTGGTCTTAGGGTCTAAGAACTTAGGACTTTCCTCTAGCTATAGATGAAACAACCACAACTGCACATGGCTTATGCCGAGTACTAGACCGTGGTATAAGACCTTTGGTCTTAGGGTCTAAGAACTTAGAGGCCGACTTACCTCTAGCCATAGATGAAACAACCACAACTGCAAACGGTTTATGCCGATTACTAGACCATAGTATAAGGCCTTTGGTCTTAGGGTCTAGATCATGGTGAAGGACCTTAGCTCTTAGGTCTAGACCTAGGTGTAGGGCCTTAAGTATTGGGTCTAGACCACGGTGTCTGTTCGGGGATCGTGAATTGCGATTAACTTGTAAGTTTTCAAGTCTTAACCCTATAGTTTTAGGTCTTGGGTCTAAGAGCTTTAAAGCCTAGCCCACGGTGTAGGGCCTTAGGTCTTGGGTCTAAGTACTTAAAAGCCTAGACCGCGGTGTATGGCCTTAGGTCTTGGGTCTAAGTACTTAAAAGCCTAGACCACGGTGTATGGCCTTAGGTCTTGAGTCTGAGAGCTTAAAAGCCTAGAAAATTGTTTATGGCCTTAGGTCTTAAGTCTAGCCCATGCGGACCGCCTTAGGCATTGAGTTTAAGTGCTTAAAAGCCTAGCCTACGGTTTATGACCTTAGGTCTTGGCCTAAGTACTTAAAGCCTAGACCAGTGTGTATGCCCTTGGGTCTTGAGTCTAACCCATGCGGACCACCTTAGGGCTTGAGTCTAAGAGCTTAAAAGCATAGACCAGGGTTTATGGCCTTAGGTCTTGGGTCCACAGTGTCTGTTCAGGGGTCGTGAATCACGACTCCCTTGTAAGTTTTCAGGTCTTTACTTTATGGGTTATGTCTTGGGTCTAAGTACTTAAAAGCCTAGACCAGGGTGTATGGCCTTAAGTCTTGGGTATAAGAACCTAAAAGCCTAGACCAGGGTGTATGGCCTTAGGTCTTGGGTCTAAGTACTTAAAGGCCTAGACCAGGGTGTAGGGCCTTAGGTCTTGGGTATAAGAACCTAAAAGCCAAGACCAGGGTGTATGGCCTTAGGTCTTGGGTCTAAGAGCTTAAAAGCCTAGACCGTGGTGTATGGCCCTAAGTCTTGGGTCTAAGAGCTTAAAAAACTAGACCACGGTGTAGGGCCTTAGGCCTTGGGTCTAAATACTTAAAAGCCTAGAAAACGGTGCAAGGCCTTAGGTCTTGGGTCTAAGAGCTTAAAAGCCTAGACCGTGGTGTATGGCCCTAAGTCTTGGGTCTAAGAGCTTAAAAAACTAGACCACGGTGTAGGGCCTTAGGCCTTGGGTCTAAATACTTAAAAGCCTAGAAAACGGTGCAAGGCCTTAGGTCTTGGGTCTAAGAGCTTAAAAGCCTAGACCGTGGTGTATGGCCCTAAGTCTTGGGTCTAAGTACTTAAAAGCCTAGAAAACGGTGTAAGGCCTTAGGTCTTGGGTCTCAGAGCTTAAAACCCTAAGCCTGGACCACGGACCTTAGATCTTGGTTCTAGACCCTGGTGTAGGGCCTTATGATTTGGGTATAAGAACCTAAAAGCCTGGACCACGGACCTTAGATGTTGCTTCTAGACCCTGGTGTAGGGCCTTAGGACTTGGGTATAAGAAACCTAAAAGCCTAGACCACGGACCTTAGATCTTGGTTCTAGACCCTGGTATTGGCCTTTTAGCCCTTGGGTATAAGATCCTAAAAGTCTAGACCACGGACCTTAGACCTTGGTCCTAGACTCTGGTGTAGGGTCTTAGGTCTTGGGAATAAGAACCTAAAATCCTAGACCACGGACCTTTGCTCTTGGTTCTAGACCTTGGTGTAGGGCCTTAGTCCTTGGGTATAAGAACCTAAAAGTCTAGACCACGGAACTTAGACCTTGGTTCTAGACCTTGGTGTAAGGCCTTAGTCCTTGGGTATAAGAACCTAAAAGTCTAGACCACGGAACTTAGACCTTGGTCCAAGACTCTGGTGTAGGGTCTTAGATCTTAGGTTAGATCTTAGACTTAGATCTAGGGTTCTAGATCCTGGTGTAAGGTCTTGGGTATAAGAACTTAAAAGCCTAGATCACGGACTTTTGTTCTTGGTTCTAGACCCTGGTGTAGGGCCTTAGTCCTTGGGTATAAGAACCTAAAAGTCTAGACCACAGACCTTAGACCTTGCATTGGTTCTAGACTCTGGTGTAGGGTCTTAGGTCTTGGGAATAAGAACCTAATATCCTAGACCAAGGATCTTTGGTGTTGATTCTAGACCCTAGTGTAGGGCCTTAGGTCTTGGGTCTAAGAACTTAAAAGCCAAGACTATGGTGTCTAGCTTTATGTATTGGGTCTGGTCCATGCGGTAGGGTCTTAGGTGTTGGGTAAGATAGATGGAGGTTGGTCTTCAAACACCCCAATCTAAATCTGACAACCATAGCTGATCATGATTTTAAAATCAAAGAAACAAGACCTCGTTGCCTAATGTTTGCTCAATATATGAGGGGCTGTGAATCGCGGCCCCTTGTAGATTTTTAGGTCTTAAGTCTAAGGCCTTGGGTCTTAGGAATTAGATCTTAGGTTTAAAGAATTAGTCTAGTCTAAGGTGTTTGGAGTTTGGATTCGGGTGCAATGTAAGGCCTTAGGTTTATATCTTAGGTCTAATTCATTAGTTCTAGGCTAATGGCTCATAGGTCACAGCCGCAGCTGCTAGGTCTTAGGTCTTAAGTCTAAGGCCTCCTGGTCCTATTCACAGGTCAAAGCCTTAGCTGCTAGGTTTTAGGGCTTTGGACTCAGGTGCAAGGCCTTAGGTTTACATCTTAGTCCCAACACATTAGGTTTAGGCTGTTGGCTAATAGGCCTTATTCACAGGTCAAAGCCTTAGGTGATAGGTTGTAGGGCTTTGGACTCGGGTGTAAGGCCTTAGTTTCAGATCATAGGTCCAACACATTAGGTCTGGGCTGTTGGCTAATAGGCCCTATTCACGGGTGGAATCCTTAGCTGCTAGGTTTTAGGGCTTTGGACTCGGGTGTAAGGCCTTAGGTTTAGATCATAGGTCCAACACATTAGGTCTAAGCTGGTGGCTAATAGGCCCTATTCTCAGGTCAAAGCCTTAGCTGCTAGGTTTTAGGGCTTTGGACTCAGGTGCAAGGCCTTAGGTTTACATCTTAGTCCCAACACATTAGGTTTAGGCTGTTGGCTAATAGGCACTATTCACAGGTCAAATCATTAGCTGACAGGTTTTATGACCTAAGTCTAAGGCCTTGGGTCTATGGAATTAGATCGTTGGTCTAAGGATTTAATTTAGTCCAATGCATTTGGTCTTAGGAACCATGTGTAAAGCCTTAGGTTTAGGTTTTAGGTCCAACACATTAGGCCTAAGCTGATGGATAATAGACCATATTCACAGGTCTAGCTGCTAAGTTTTAGGGGTTTGGACTCAGGTGCATGGCCTTAGGTTTAAAACTTAGGTGCAACACATTAGGTTCTGGCTCGTGGGTAATAGGTCCTGTTCACAGGTCAAAGCCTTAGCTGTTAGGTTTTAAGACTTTGTACTCAGGTGTCAGACCTTAGGTTTACATCTTAGTCCCAACACATTAGGTTTAGGCTGTTGGCTACTAGGCCCTATTCACAGGTTAAATCCTTAGCTGCTAGGTTTTAGGGCTTTGGGCATGGGTGTAAGGCCTTAGGTTTAGATCATAGGTCCAACACATTAGGTTTAGGATGTTGGCTAATAGGCCCTATTCACAGGCCAAATCCTTAGCTGCTAGGTTTTTGGGCTTTGCAGGACCATTTAAATACAATAGTCCACACGCCGGACTATCCAAATACAAAAGTCCCCACACCGGACTATCTAAATACAATAGTCCCCATGCCGGGCTATATAAACACAACAGTGCTTTTGCGGGACCATCTAAATACAATAGTTCCCATGTCGGACTATCTAAAATTCAATAGTCCTCACACAGGACTATCTAAAACTCAATAGTCCTCATGCAGGGCTATCTCAAATTCAATAGTCCCCACACCGGACTATCTAAAATGTAATAGTCCCCACGCCGGACTATCTAAATACAATAGTCCTTACGCGGGACCATCTAAATACAATAGTCCCCATGTCGGACTATCTAAAATTCAATAGTCCTCAAACCGGACTATCTAAAACTCAATAGTCCTCATGCAGGGCTATCTCAAATTCAATAGTCCCCACACCGGACTATCTAAAATGTAATAGTCAGCATGCCGGACTATCTAAATACAATAGTCCTTACGCGGGACCATCTAAATACAATAGTCCCCATGTCGGACTATCTAAAATTCAATAGTCCTCACACCGGACTACCTAAAACTCAATAGTCCTCATGAAGGACTATCTCAAATTCAATAGTCCCCACACCGGACTATCAAAAATGCAATAGTCCTCACGCCGGACTATCTAAAATGCAATAGTCCCCATGCCGGACTATCTACATACAATAGTCCCCATGTCGGACTATATAAAATTCAATTGTCCTCACACCGGACTATCTAAAACTCATTAGTGCTCATGCAGGACTATCTCAAATACAATAGTCCCCACACTGGACTATATAAATACAACAGTCCCCATGCCGGACTATCCACATACAATAGTCCCCATGCCGGACTATCTAAATACAATATTCCTCATACCGGACTATCCAAAACAAATAGTCCCCATACTGGACAATCCAAATTCAATAGTCCTCACGCAGGACCATCTAAATACAATAGTCCTCATAGGTTTTATTCATAGGTCAAAATCTTACTTGCTAGGTTTTAGGGCTTAAGTCTAAAGCCTTGGGTCTAAGGAATTAGATCATAGGTGCAACACATTATGTCTAAGCTGGTGGCTAATAAGCCCTATTCATAGGTCAAAGCCTTAGCTGCTAGGTTTTATGGCCTTGGACTCAGATGCATGGCCTTAGGTTAAGATCTTAGGTGCAAACACATTAGGTCTAAGCTGGTGGCTAATTGGTTCTATTCAAAGGTCAAAGCCTTAGCTGCTAGCTTTTAGGGCTTTCTACTAAGGTTTAATGCCTTAGGTTTAGATCTTAGGTCCAACACATTAGGTCTAAGCCAAAGACTAATAGGTCCTATTCACAGATCAAAGCCTTAGCTGCTATGTTTTAGGGCGTTCTACTTAGGTGTAATGCCTTAGGTTTAGATCTTAGGTCCAACACATTAGGTCTAAGCTGGTGGCTAATAGGCCCTATTCACAGGTCAAAGCCTTAGCTGCTATGTTTTAGGGCTTAAGACTAAGGTAATATCAAATTAAAGTTTGCGGTTCGAGAAATGGAGGATGCCAAGATAATATACTGCTATAATTGCGGGTTCGATCGCATAGTTCAACTAGAAGCGAATGATGAAGCTGTTGAATTACCTGATAAGTGTTTTAAATCGCTGTGTTTCCTATGTCACAAGTCAGCATTTAAAGTTACGAGATGCGGACGTGATCTGTTGGCGGATCCCGATTATGAAGATGAAATGTCGGATGGTGACGAAAATGTTTGTATATTGTCTGAGATACCCTTTCAAGACTATCCAGGTCATGTGGGAATTTTAGATCAGCTGGGGTACTTGCAGTATTCTGATGAAGAAGACGATGGTTGAAAACTTATTTGTTCTAATCGCTATTATTTTTTTATTGCTTTTGTGCCGTGAAACCCCCACACTAAACTATAAATATAATAGTCCTTAATAGTCCCTACGCCGGACTATCTAAATACAATAGTCCCTGCGCCGGACGATTTAAATACAACACCCCCCATGCCGGACTATTTAAATGTAATAGTCCCCACCCCGGACTATTTAAATTCAATAGTCCTTGCACAGGACTAGTCCTAACGCGGGACTATATAAATACAATAGTCCTTGCACGGGACTATCTGAATACAATAGTCCTTACGCGGGACTAGTCCTCACGCGGGACTATCTAAATACAATAGTCCTTACACGGGACTAGTCTTTACGTAGGACTGTTAGGAAATTCGCACTTCTCGCACAACTCATGGCGCAGTCACCCTCCTCTATCAGGTTTTTATCGGAATTCCTGAAAAGTGCTGTAAAATTGCCAAAAAGTAGGCAAAAATTACTGAAAACCGGTTAAAAATAGGTCTATAGGACTGTTAGGAAATTCGTCCTTTTCGTAGTCCCTCATGGCCCCATCAATTTTTTATGCCTCGAAAATCCTTAAAAATGCTTTGAAATTGCCGAAAAGTACGCAAAAAATCGCCGAAAACCGGTTAAAAATACGTCTATAGGACTGTTAGGAAATTCGTCCTTCTCGTCCTTCCTCATGGCCCCGTATCGGCCCCTCCTTACTACTTTCATTATCATGGGCATTTCATAAAATAGTTTAGTATGTATATTCTTTAAAAAAAACCACACAATTAGTTTTAAAAATCTAAGAGTTTGGAGAAGGTAAAAATATGAAAATTAATCGCCTAAAAGTTGTCATCGAGGTAGACGAGCGATACAAAAGAAACATGGAAATTTTTAAATACAGTACAAGTACACTATACTGTAGGCTACGCAAAGCTCGGAGGTGTTGTTACTTAAGACTTGTTGGACTTGTAAAGAGCCCTCAGTGAAGTCCATGTTGACCTTTTTTCTTGTTTAAAATCTGTAAAAAAAGGTTAATTCCCACTTTTATTGTTTATGAGAAAAGTTTGTTTTTATTGTTTATTTTTCTAGAATACAACACAGAATATTGTTACTATATTGCACAGAATTCAATAAAAAACGAATTAGCTACAGTACGTGTTAAAAAAGGTTGAACACATAGACATTTTTGTCAACAAATTTTTTCATTCCAGATTAGGGGTTTCTGTTCTCTTTCCATTCCTTACAATTCACGGCAGTGTATCACGTTATAAAAACCCATCCAAGGATTCTCCCACAGCAAAACCTGTATCCTTTGTGTTCCGTTTTCCACGGCCACGGTACGGCACGGTGTCACGGTGGACGCCATCTTGCTGCCCAGACTGTCATTACTCTAACTACAGACCGATCACCGATCGCTCATGCATATCTGTGACTCCGCCGCCATCTTGTATCGGCTGATACGATCGCTCACAAGGACACTAGCAAATTGCCGGTTCCCGCACTGGATTGAGTCATTATTGTGGTTTCCGGGACCAAATTGCTGAATCCGGCCGCCGCACCGCGCCGCAGTCGCGGCCTACCATCACACCAGCATTAATTGCGCACCGCCCCTGGGCTTATTAACAGCCTAATTGTTGCAGGCCGATCTTATCGCCTACTCCGGTAGGTATTAGGTAACTCCGGGTACGCTGGGTGCCCACAGCCACTCAATTAGCTATCATTTGGATCTTATCGCTCTAAGTGGTTGTTTATTCGGGGTAAGGCTATATGGCTAGGTGCATGGGTAAGCTTATAGAGAGTAGGCTATATAAACACATAGGTATTGCAAATATATGTCAATTGAAAGAATTTACCTATTTGTCATGTCCTACCAGTTTTTATAACATGTGTTTAGGCCTAACTAACAAATTAAAGTTTACACAAACAAAGGACGTATACAAATCTTATTCTCCAATAATTATTGCCTTATTCACGTATACTGAACCTTCTTTTGTAGCTATAAATAAGGTACTTCCACACCACGTTGGTAGCCTGTTTTTAATGGTAATCATCGGGAATTGAATAGATATAAATTAAAAATAAATAAAGCGTTTCTCAAACAATCTTTTTCAGAATACCGCTAGTCTACAAAGAATTTGATTCCAATAAAAAATAAAACTGTAACTTAATAGCAGGCTAGCATGCTAAAGGGTCAGTCCTAGTGGACGTTGCTGAAACTACCTGGAATAGGTTACGCATTGTTTAAAAGCATACTGGGGTTGAGAATCAGTATACGAGTATTCGGTGTAAAACACTGTGGATTAAGAAACGCTGCTGCACTTCAGCTCATTTGACCCAAGACTGGTGAGGAAGGAGATTTCGCCGCGGAAAGTAGGATATTACTTCACGAAAATTATATGTAGGATTGGATACATTCATAGCTTGCGCGCCTAGCAGTTTCAGCGGCTGTTCACAGAGGCTGTCAGTATCCGGTTCTCGTGGGTCAAAAATTCAATGTGCAGTGTTTCACGTGCTCCAATTTTCAGAGCTTATTTTAAGTCTGATGAAAGTTGGCGTAATTCTAAATGAAAGATAAAGACTTGGGCTATTTGACCATGTTTTTGATTTTTTCATATTTTGAATCCATATTAAGCTATAGTGGATCAAAGTCGATCTCAGACTATACAATTTGATCCATTATAGCTTGATATGGATTAAAAATATGAAAACATCAAAACAAGGGTAAGTAGCCCAAGTTTGTTTTTTTTCATTAACAACCCCTTCCACTTATATCGAACTTTAAAAAACTTTTATTAAAAAAACATATTTTTTGTATATAATTAATCATAGTGTGTAAACAGTTAAAAATTAATCTATTCCAATTTATAAATAGTTAATTGATTTTTAAATAGAATTTCGTTAATCGAATTTTAACTTGATCATTACCATGTCACCACCTATAGCCACAGCATATTTTTCAAAACGTTCTCTGTCTTTGTATCGTTTGACTAGTAACTAGACTTGTACAAATATGTAACGTGGTTGATATCTGGGAACCATTAATTAGTGGAACACAAACAGGTCCGATTGGATGTCTGGAGGCAGCGAGTGCGGCGCGGCGTCGACGCGCTACAACATCGCAACAACATCGCATCGCATCGCCTGTAATTGACTCAGCAACTCGGTTAGTCTGGCTGTTTCTTGTTTGTTGGGTAAGCACACTTTCTCTGTTTGTTGTTGATGCTCAAAGTTATACATGATAGCGTGGAACGGAAATAAGCAACGCACGCGCAGTTTAGCTTGCTTGCACTGATTTCTTTGAGAGATGCTTGATTCGTGTAAGAAGTGAGTAGCCTATACACAGCTATTAGAGCTAAAAAGTTGATTACAATTTCCTTTTTTATAAGCTATTATATGTATTTGAATTTTTTACTCATTGAGTATATGGTAGCACAAATTTTAATTATGGAAAAATGTTTGAATGGTAAAAGGTAGTTCTGGTTATTATTACGAACGTTGTTGATATCCAGTTGTTTTCACAGTAACTGAGAGAGAAACTATAACACTACCGCTACCTGTTTTATGAAACTATCAAGAGGTTAAACTAGATACAGTGTAATACAAAGATAGGGAAATCTATCCCCTCGCTGTTAACTGCGCCATTTTACCCGCGATTCCCGCCGTTCTCTTGGGTAAAGCGACAACGTCTCGTCGTAGCCAATTTTACCTGCGGCCGCACCATACCTGCTCTGCGGGGGTACGACATTGTGTCGTTGTTGCCGCTTGAGGCGGGCGACGACACAATGTCGTACCCCGAGAGGGGAGGTTCAACGAGGGACTGACAGTTCGCGTTGAACTTTTTATCGTCTGATAATAATGGTGGAGAATTGGAGTTGTCTAATTTGTTTACTAAATTTATTTTCCCCCCAACGGGAGCAGGTACAATTCAGACACAAAGTCGTACAATCGTTTTCTTGGTAACCAGTCGTTTGTTTACACTTTCCCATCATCAGTTATTTGCCATTTTACCAACACCTATCCAAAGTTTATATGGTAACCAATCTCAATAGATCAGAAATGTTCAAAGACTATCAAATTAAAATGGTTTTGAACAAGTAATCAGATGTTTTAAAAGTATAATCTGTGATTTTTGAAGCGTGTTGATATCATTCAGAATAGGTAAAACTGATGGTAACCAAGGAAAAGAGGTAGAGTGTGGAATGGTTGCCACGGAAACGGCGGAAATTGTGGGTAAAATGGGGCAAATCAACTGGGGACAGAAAATTAAGATGATGTGTAGTTATATGTATGTTAACTATGATTATATGTGGTTTAACCTCGTTGGAAACTATATTACTTAGATATGAAAAAATAATACAAAAAATGTTACAATCTAACACTGATAGAGGAACTAATCCAACAGAGAGAGGAGTAAGCAACTGTAGATTCTACTACAAAAATTGTTAACCACTGAACTTCTTGATTATTTAAAACTGTCATCTTAGCCTAGTATGCACTTTTTGAATCGAAACTCCGATTTGAACTTTTATAGTCTGGGGAGCAGTCAATGAAAACTACAAAACAGAAATACACATCCTACAAAAGAAAGCAATCCGTATCATCAATACTTTACTTTCATTTCCCTCTATATGTTTGAACTCATTAACCTTACCAAAACCTTTCCACTCCAAAAAAGAGGCATAAGTATAGTCATATAAATTCATAAAATTTAAATCATCCCCAACATAATTTGAAAAAAAACCAGAAAACTTCCCAAACTACATTGGTGCAAAAGTCTTTAATTTGTTACCTAACTCTTTAAAACTAATGAGCAATAAGAGAATTTTTGCTAAGAGGCTCAAACAGTACTTAATCAGTAAACTTTATTACACTCTGAAAGAGTATATCGATGACCATAGTTTTTCTGCTAAAAAAATAGGAATAGCCCTTCACATTTTACAAACAAATATCCATTCCATGCACCCACAAACACATTATCACTATGGAACCAAAACATCCTGGAAAAGGATAACACGATGACGAATCACTGACCTTGAAGATTGTGGAGATGAAGAGGATAAGTAAGTTAATAAAGTAAACTTTGATCCAACTTTAGTCTATCGTTTTGTCAAACTCGAACTTGAGTCAAATTAATGGCAACGACAAGCTTTTTAACATTAACAACATATAATTCTCCAAAATCATGATATATTTAATTTGGTGAGTCGCAACAATGTCCGGAGAAATTGAAGTAAACCGGTTTGATTCCCGAGTTCCGGATCCAAGGGGCAGAATATTGAGTTATTACCGCGCGAGTCAGGGACCGCTCGGCGCTCGCCGCTCCGAGAAAGTAAATTACAGGCCGCGAGTGCGCGCGCCTCCGTGTAATTTCGTCCATCCAAATGTCTCTATTATGGGAATACGCTTGTGGTTTCTTCCTGTGGCTAGTTCACCGGGTAAATAACAGGTTACATTGTAAAAACTGGCCACATTTTGTGTTCTTCCCAGGCAACTGTCGAAGGTGGAAATTTGTTCAGTTTTGTTGAACACTTCTTTTAAAATAAACACAATAAGTATAGTTTTGAAAAATATGAGACTAGTGCGGCAAAGAGTGTGGTTTAGTGGGTATTATATTTGTCTGGCAAGATGTTTTTCTAGGCTTTATTAGTTACATTTATGAAGAAGTTTATTTTAGTCATTCTATAATATATTAACAAATATAACGAATATATTTTTTGGAACTGCTTTAAAATTATTTCAACAAGTAATAGCTATTTAAATACCTAATATCGACAGGAAATATACAGGTTTTAATATAACTGTATATTTAAATGGATAAAAGTATACGGATGTTCTTTTGGTATATTTTTTACAGTAATAGAAAGACAGTTCGCAAATTAACTGATCGTCCTCATTTTATCGAATTTATTCAAACAAGAATGACAGAGACAAACGGTAAAGGATTATGCAAATTGATTCTCTTTCTAGGAAAGATTTATTTCGTGTCCATAATGCTCGGAGCCTTGACTCAATCCCATTTAGATCATAATATACTTGCATGTTGCCTTTCCTCATAATCCCTTCGGCAATAAAGGCGCAAAGATATATTAAAAACAAATAGTTACAAAGGATGTAACTGAATTACCCCTTATTGTTTTGTTCAGTTATTTTTTTTTTAGTGAAAATACATCATAGTTATTATTCTAATGACGAGTAAAGGGTACACACAGGGTGATTGAAAAGTAACTTGCACCCTCTCCTTGACTTTTTACCTATTTGAGATATTTGAAATCGGTTTGCGGCAACTTTTTTGGATACGAGGGGCTACAATAATGATGGTACGATGACATCATGTCCAATAAGGTTGCGGCAAACCAATATCTCAAATAGTTCAAATGTTAAGGGAAGGTACAAGTTACTTTTCAACCATCCTGTATAAACTATAGCACAACTTTATAGCTTAATGAAGGGTTTTCTTTTATTTCTTGAAAAAGTAACTTTAAATTTTTGTATAGCACAATGCTATAACTGGTATTAAAATACCAGTAAAACACTGGACGTATAAATTTCATAGAATAAAGTTTCTCTGCTTTGGACAGATAACGTTTTGGATTTCATTGGATGACTCAATAAGGTAACAAGATCTTTATCATCCATTGTTATAATCTGGAGGATGTCTTAAATGCGCTTTAAATTATTCAGGGCTCCGTCACGTTTGTCCCCAGGCTGCCAGTAATAAGCATTGTTGCCGCGTCTTCATCTTCATCTTCCTCGTTCGCAACCCGCCATCCGTGCATGGCTCTGCAGTCCCCTGTCCTCGACATTTATTTATGCCAGAATTTATCTAGAAGTTTTGGTCTCTATATTTTATTTCATATAATTAATTAAAATGTAAAAATTAAAACTTCTTAAAATGTTAATTCCCATACAATGTTAATTATTGTCAGAGGAACAAAATTTATTATTATTATTATTATTAAAATTTTATGCAATAATGAATGCAGTAATTTCTGCTCCAAAAAACGGTTAAGGGTCAACGGATCGTCTCCATTATATTTCTATTATCAAAATGTCAATGGAGTACGGTCTAAATTGCTAAACCTAATCACTGCATTATCCACAACCGTGTATGATATTGTAATTCTTACAGAAACCAATCTACCTGAGGAGATCAACGATGAAGAGTTTTGTCCTGAAGGCTTTACTGTCTATAGATGTGATCCATCCTCACTTACCAGACACAAGCGGGGTGGGGGTGGTGTGTGCATTCTGGTTAAAAATAAGTATCCCTCGCTTCGACTTACCTCAGTCAATAATATAGAACATGTAATTTGTGAGCTCAATTTAGGACTGGGCAGAAGTTGGCTTGTTGCAGGAGTCTACGTTTCACCTTAGCAGCCGCTTTCTTCCTATCAAGATTTTGTTTCATCTATTGAAGTACTTACGTCCAATAATACATACAATGAAATTGTCTTTGCTGGGGACTTTAATTTACCTAACCAGTATTATTGTCAACCTTCTGAGTTATTGGCTTCATTGGATCCCAGTCTCAAGAATTTCTAACCTATGTGATCAGCTGCACCTAAAGCAGGTTAACAATGCACCTAATGAACGAGGGGTTATCCTTGACCTAGTTTTATGTTCAGTACATACCATGTCAGTGAAAGAATTGGATGACCCTCTGGTCTCCTTAGAGGAAAGGCACCACCCAGCCTTATGTTTTCAAGTCCATACTAACACAGTTAATAGCAAGCCACAACGATTCAAATACTATGATTTTAGGAAATGTAATTTGGACACTATCTTCGACAGTTTAGCCTTCCACGACTTTTCACCCTTCCTCTCAGCAGTGGACGTCGATGAACATACCAATTTTTTGCTTGATACTATCTCTGGCATTGTCAAAACTTGTTCCCCGATTAGACGAACTGGTCACTCCCCTTTTCCCCGTTGGTTTACCCCTGAATTAAAACATCATATGATTGTCAAGAAAACGCTTCACAAAATCTTCAAGCAACGTCCTACTCAAGCCAACTATCTACGTTTTGCAAATGCAAGGGATAGATGCAAGCTATTATCTAAACAGGCATATGACCATTATATAAGTCGGGTGGAAAATGGCATCCCTTATAATCTCAGATTTTTCTGGAATCATGTCAACCCCATCCGAAAGTCATCGTCTCTTCCCAACTGTTTGCAGTATAGAGGATCAATTGCGAAGACCCCACAGGATATGTGTAACTTGTTCAAGGAGTTCAACAAATCCCAAACTGGATTTTCTTGGCTCACGCTGTCCTCTGGTGATTTATGAACAAGATATATTAAAGAAACTCGAAATTTTTAATACCACTAAGGGTTGGGGACCAGACGAAATTCTCCCTATTGTTGTAAGGAATTGTAGGACTCTATTGACTGGTCCGTTATGCTCACTCTTTAATAAACCCTGAAGCACATATCGCCAATATTTGCAGTAGTGCCTACAGGTCCTTGGGGTTCATTATCCGTTACACTAGAGGTATCCCCAACATCCCTTTTCTAAGAACTCTTTACACAGTCCTTGTCCGTCAAAAACTGGAATATGCTTCTGTGGCTTGGTCACCACATCAGCAATTTATTCCTTTCTGATGAAGTTGAGAGGGTCCAAAGAAGATTTATAAGATTAGTTGGTGCCCGCATTGGCTACAATTACTTTGACGTGCCCTTGGATGATGTAACAAGACTGCTTAACATCACCACCTTAAGCATTCGTAGGGCTGTTACTGACCTCTCATTCCTTTGCAAATTGGTCAATGGTCTCGCTGACTGTCCATCGCTACTTGGAAGAATTGACTTCAGAGTTCCCTCAATTTTTATAAGACTAGGTCTAACGACGTCTTTGTCAGGCGACATCACTCTTCAAACTACGATGCCAACAGCCCAATAACCCGTCTTCACAGACTTGGGAACCTGTCCTCTTCTTTTTCTGATCTTCAATGGAAGCATCTACACTTTCAGGAAGGAGATCACCTCTAACTTGTCTCGGCTAGTTTAACTCCCCTGCCAGTTGCTGTGAACATTATTATCATGCGTTGATGTCAAAATAATAATTATGCTACGTTGAGTTTGTTATTTATTGTTAGGCTATGAGAGTCATCCATGTTATTTATCGTTTAATAGTTATTAATGTTATTTATTCTTAATAATAGTTATCATTGTTATCGTTCGCACATTTCATTCATTGTTATTGTTTTAAACATGTTTATCGATTGTTATTTATTGAAATATTGTTATTCATTGTACATTGTTTTTCACTGCACATTGTTATTTATAATTACTATTGCACACTCTAATTTTATTGTATACCAATCTTGTCACCATCGTCACATTAATGTGTATTCAAATTTTTCAATAAGAGGATGAATATGTATCATACCTATGTAAAATGGAGATTATTCGTTGAAATAATAAATAAATGAATAAAAAATAATTGTCGATAATCCAAATACCTATTTTTTCTAGAGTGAGAAATCTAAAACATCATCTCTACATTTCACCCTGCACATTTGAAAATGAGTATGGTGTGGTAGAACTATGTCATAAATTTATAGGTTCCTAATTCTCAACATCTTTTGAAAAATAATTTCATATATATATAGCCTACAAGGTGTTTCAGAACTCCCTACCAATATTTTAGGGCATTGTTCCTGGGTTAAAAACATATCTAAATATCATATTTAAATTGCCCGGAGGTCTTAAGTTACTCACACAGCCGCCATTTTGTTTTTTACACATAATAATTTTTATTTCCGTAACGGATGGTTGTATTCAGATCATATTTGGTATAAATCTTTATCATATCAATGTACATTTCCAAGAAAAAAATAATTTTTTTTATTGTATATTTTCAAAATGGCGGCTATTTTAAATTTTCAAACTCAAATATTTCAAAATCGGTAAATTTTATAAAAAGTTTACAAGACACAAAAAATTTGCCAAATTAAATTACCTAACCAATGGTGCCAAGTTTGTAAGGATCTGACAACAAATAACGGAGTTATAGTGATTTTTCTTCATAAAAAGACGGATTTTGCATTGAATTTAATGCAAATAAGGCCATTTTATTAGGTAATTTAATTTGGCAACTTTTTTGTGTCTTGTAAAATTTTTATAAAGTTTACCGATTTTGAGATATTTGAGTTTGAAAATTTAAAATGTTCGCCATTTTGGAAATATACAATGAAAAAAATTTATTTTTTTCTTGGAAATGTACATTGATATGATAAAGATTTATACCAAATATGATCTGAATACAACCATCCGTTACGGAAATAAAAAGTATTATGTGTAAAAAACAAAATGGAGGCTGTGTGAGTAACTTAAGACTTCCGGACAATTCAAATATGATATTTAGATATGTTTTTAACCCAGGAACAATGCCCTAAAATATTGGTAGGGAGTTCTGAAACACCCTGTATATATTACATTCCACGTAGGCCTACAGTTTTTTTTTTTTTTTTTTTTTTTTTTTTTTTTTTTTTTTAGTCTAAAGAAAAATAATGCAAGGAAATATAAACTGATAAATTTAAAACATTTATTAGTTGTGTTGTGTGGGGGGTGATGTTGTTCGCGTCCGCAGCATTCCATTAAAGTTGCACGTACTCCCCGGGTGGTGCTAAACGAACAACAACTTTGGCAGCTGAACTGTCACACACAGTGATCTCTCAGCTATGCCAGCTGCCAGACAAAATCCAAACGGCCCTTTCCAGGGCCAATTTAGAAACTTAGGCTGTGTTTTAAATGTTTGTCATTTTAACGTAGAGGGTCTGAGCAAATCTAAAACTGCCTCAGCAAGGTGCTGCTGGAAAATGAGGTCGATGTCCTCGCACTGCAAGAAACACATGCAGAAGACTTAGAAAACAGTGCGAGGGGCAACATCCCAGGATATAAGCTTGTGGAGGAAATAGGTCACAGGGTCTACGGAGTGGCGACGTACGTTAGACAGGACATAGACGACGTATCAGTCTCCCACAAAAGTTGTGATAACAACACATTTGTTGTTGCTGTTAAGGTGTCTGCGACTACTATTGTAAATGTATACAAACCACCAAACACCCAGTGGTCAGACACAGTTCTCCCAACTTTTGAACATCCTGTGGTATATGTAGGTGACTTCAACAGTCATCATACCCAGTGGGGATACTCGTCCGATGATGACAACGGCACTCGTCTTTCAAGCTGGGCTGAAAATAACAACCTTTTCCTGGTATATAATGCCAAGGACCCACACACCTTCCATTCAGCCCGATGGCGTCGTGGGTACTCTCCAGACTTGTGCTTTTGCTCCCGTGAACCATCAGCAACACCCGTGCCTACTTCCAGGATGGTCCTTGGTGCATTCCCCCACTCTCAGCACAGGCCTGTAATAATATCAGTAGGAATGCAAATTCCTCTCGTAAGATCTTTTCCTCGGCCTAGGTGGAACTTTAATAAAGCTGAGTGGGAGGCCTTCTCATCAAGGCTTGATAGCGGCATCAGGTTCATCCCCTCTAAAATAAAAAACTATGATCGGTTCACTCGCCTTGTCCTGTCTTCCGCTAAGGCGACAATCCCAAGAGGTTTTAGAAAAGAATACATTCCAGAATGGAGCAGAGAGTGCGAAGATCTTTACAGTGAGTTTACAGACACTGCTGACAGAGATGTAGCTGACCAACTCCTTAACTCTCTCGACAACTCCAGGAGAGAGAAGTGGGTGAAAACTGTCCAGAACCTGAACTTCACCAAAAGTAGTCGGAAAGCTTGGTCTCTGCTCAGGAAACTCTCCACTGGTAAATCAAGTGAAAAACACGATGCCTCACAGCCTAGCCTCGTGAAATTGCAAAACGCCTCTCCGTACTTTCAAAACCTGTGCGTACGTCTGCAGACAGAAAAATTAATTTCAAGCTTAATGAGATAAAGGAGTGTCGGCAAGCACCCTTGGAAGTCTCTAGACCCTTCACTTACGACGAGCTGGAAGTGGCGATTGATGCGATGCCAATTGGCAAAGCAGCAGGTTTGGATGACATTTTCCCGGAGTTTATAAAACACTAGGGTAACAAGGCTAGACAGTGGCTTCTGGAAGTTTTTAACACCACTCTGAAAACCGGCGACATGCTGGGATATTTAGAAAATCCAAGATCATAGCTATCCTGAAGCCCGGAAAGGATCCAAAACTGCCTGAAAGTTATCGGCCTATAGCTCTTTTAAGTGTTTGTTATAAGCTGCTAGAGAGGTTGATTTATAACAGAATCCTCCCTATTCTCAATGCCAGCATCCCTGTCGAACAAGCTGGATTTAGGCCTGGTCGCAACTGTTGTGACCAGGTTTTAGCTCTGACATCTTTCATTGAGGATGGGTTTGAGCGAAGACTGAAAACCTCTGTGGCTTTCTTAGATCTGACTGCAGCATATGACACCGTCTGGAGAAAAGGCCTCCTAGTTAAATTTTACGACCTTATTCCTTCCCCTTTCTTGTTGCGTCTCCTCAACTCAATGCTCTCCAATAGGATGATAAAAGTATATCTGGGACGCAGAGAAAGTACGTTTAGGCAACTAAAGGATGGCCTACCACAAGGGTCAGTGCTCGCCCCACTGCTCTTTAATGTGTATACTGCCGACATTCCTGTAACTCGGTCCTTAAAGTTTATATATGCAGATGATATTGCATTGGCATATCAACACCAGCATTTTCGACAAGCTGAGGAAACACTAACAAATGACCTCACGACCCTCGGTGAATATTTTGAAGCCTGGAAGCTAAATCCAAACCCAACAAAAACTGAGGTTGCTTGCTTCCACTTGAATAATAGACTGGCCAACCAAAAGCTTAAAATCGTATTCAACGGTGTTGAGTTGAAACATAATGACCACCCACAGTATCTGGGAGTCACTTTAGATCGGTCTCTCACGTTTAAAAGCCACTTACAAAAAACGGCAGCTAAGGTGAGAACCAGGACTAACATTGTCCATCACCTTGCTGGCTCCACATGGGGAGCTAACGCACAAGTTCTGCGAACAACTGCTCTATCATTGGTATATTCAACTGCTGAGTACTGTGCTCCCGTGTGGTTAAATAGTGTGCACGTTAGAGAGATCGACGTCCAGCTAAACAGGACCATGAGAGCCATTAGTGGTACACTCATGGTGACTCCTGTACCCTGGCTCCCGGTGCTGTGTAATATCGCTCCTCCTGAAATAAGACGAAGGGATGCACTCATTAGGGAATACACAAAGATCTTATCTGCTCCACAGCTGCCCATCCATGATTACCTACCCCAGAATGCGGGCCGATTGAGGTCCCGAAAACCACCTCTACGAACAGCCTCCCAGTTGATGGACTCGAACTTCACCATCCATACAAACTGGACTTCCTCCTGGGACGCTTTTCAAGGTCGGAACCACTTCTTGATAGATGACCCGACCGTAGCGGTAGGTGGTATGAATCTTCCTCGGAAGCAGTGGACTATACTCAATCGTTTCCGCACTGGAGTGGGGAGATGTAATTATTGGAAGCACAAATGGGGAATGACACAAGACCAGTCATGCGGCTGCGGAGCAGAGTATCAAACTATGGAACACATAGTCGAAGAGTGCCCACTGAGTGCCTTCCCCGAAGGACTGGCCGGTCTGCATAGCTCAAGTGAAGCTGGGCTGCAATGGCTTAGCGCCCTGGATTTAGCTCTATAAAGAGAGATCTAATTTTTATTTTTTTTATTTTAGTGTTTAGATTTTTACTTATACTGACTCAGGTGCTCTGCACCGTAGAATTTTTTTTATTATTCTTAAACCATGGTGGCTGGCTGAATGAGCCATACGATATATATATATATAGTTGTGAAAACAAACTAAAACTTTTTTACACTGACAAAGTGTAAAACAATTCAACTCATTAGGCTGCGTTCACACGAGACGACTTTTCGCCGTCCGCCGTGGACACCACGGCTTGTGTCGTAAGGATTGTACGGCCCGCGCAGCGCCGCGCCGTGTCGGCCGAATCGTCAATAGTAAACATAAAAATTTGTTAGTTTAACCTTTTATAATAGTAAAATCAGTAAAAGGTTTTGATTACAGTCCACGCATTAAATAAAGACTGCGATTATGATACTACCTAAATGAGAGGCGATGCCAAAGGAAAGTTTATTAATGCATTAATGCATAAATTGTAATAGAATATGTTTAAGTTTTAATCATCTACTGTAAGGTGTTTACCTATATTTTGTAATAATGGTTTTAAGAAAGGATGAAAAAGCTCCTCTCAGAAAGTCATGCAGTGCTTGGCCTGCTCACATTTTATGTCTTTATTTAAACTCCGATAAATATAAATAATAATACTATAACTTTAAGTAAAGGGAGATCATCAATTAACTGATAGTTCTCTTCGCCTGAAATGCCTGCACCTTTTTGTTTTCTATGCAGGTGGACCAACGGCTTAACGTGACTTCCGAACCACGGGAGCGGCCGAACGATCTTTTTGTCCCCGAGCCGGGATTTGAACCCGGGCCCTCTGGGTGATAACCCAGAGCTCTGAGCTCTGATACCACTGAGCTACGGCCGCTGCCTAACTGCGATAAAACTTTAACTCGGATGAAAGTGAGAGAGGATTTGAATGAAATATAAAGACTTTCTTGGACTTTTTTATTCGCTTTTGAGTTTTATTATATTTTGAATCCATATTACGCTATAATTGGTCAAAGTTTAACAACTTTAGACCATCACAGTTGAATGTGGATTCTAAGTATTAAAAATTCTAAAAGTGAATCAAATTGCCCAAGTCTTATCTTTTATTAAAAAACTCCCTCATTTTTATTAGCCTTAATTAAAGGCGCAAAATGGGAGCAGGTGAAGCAGTGCACAACGCTCTGGGGGAAGGGGGTCCTTTACCCCCCTTCCTTTAAGTGTAAATAATCTATCGTTTACTTTTCTATAAGATATTTCTGTTTATATTATGCACACTGGTTACAATAGTTGAAGTGGCAATATTAGTACTAATACCAGATTCAACATGTGATTGAATTAAAATGGTCGTGAATGTTCCGTGAAAGAGCCGTGGCCTCGAATTTAGCGCCGTCCACGGCCGCCGTGACGGCCGACGTGGACGGCACGGCGCCGTATTCGACGGGCGTCGTAATGTGTGAACACTTCCATATACTCCAATGTAATTCAACCTCCACGGCGCCGTGCCGTCCACGGCCCACGGCGAAAAGTCGTCTCGTGTGAACGCAGCCTTAGGCTACTTCATTTTGTATAATGTGTGTTTCAGATTTTTTGATGAATGTAATGTAATTTTTCAGAAGTTAGATTACGCTTTTTAGATCACCAACTAAGATATGACAACCTTTTCCTTTCGTATTTGGTCAGGGAATAAAACAAATTATACCTTGGATGAGATTTAGTCATAACTAAATTCAAACAAAAATTATGTTAGGGGCCAAACATTACTTTAAAATAGAATTTTGATTTGGGTAGCTAATTAATGAATTTTCCTAAGTTTATAAGATTTAATCAAATAATTTGGTTACTAAACAATATGCTCAAACTTGGTTACAAATTCAACAATTCAACTTTCCGAGCGTAATTTGATCCGTAACTTCTGTGCAGCATATAAACTGTTTTGTTTCGTTGAAACGTGGAGACTTGGTAATGTGAGCAACCCAAAGCGTTTTCCAGGAGTGTGGCCGCATACATTCACCTGTCTTTACCATAGTAATGGCCGCTGCGACACCGGGCATAAACACCCGACACTTGACACTGGCCACTCTTGTGTGGCATTGGTCACGCACCGGTTAAACCGCCAGGCGATAACATTTGCGAGTGCAGAATGCAACAGAGAGCTCTGTAAACTAAACAAGTAAATGGGCGAACATTTGTTTCTCTTACTTATGAGTTTACTACTTCTACGCAATTATTACAACTTACACAGACCATCAAATCCATATGTCATAATTGTGTGAAATCACAAACTTGTTTAAAATAAGTAAATTTTGCTTATATACAGTCTAATTATTGTGTCTTATAATGTACATTAAAATTGCTTATGACAAAAAGTTACCAAACTCCAAGTTTGATAAAATATTAGTTGTATGAAAAAGTAGTTAATCTTCTAGACACACGTCGTACAACTAAATCATAATATAAAAAGTTCAGATTTGAATAATATAATATTTGTTTAGACAAATATATTGTATGATTGGAATCATAACAAATAATATTATGATCCCGAGCTAACTCTCATTATACCAAGTGTATCATTAGGCTGGCTGAACTTTCCGAGCACTCTCTAGATATTAAATCGAACTTGAAGTGAACCCTTTACTTTATGAAAACCCCATTAGACACCAATCCAATTTTAAATCAATATACTCTTAGTTTATCTCAATAATACTGCATTTTATTTCTAAATTATAATATGTCAATTTTAGAACTCATGTTACCTAATAGGTATAGAACCTTCTTCAAACATTTTTTCAACCCTATAGAAGTGTTCCATAATTTGATTAAAATACGCACTAAACACGTAGGTATTTCAAAGAAAAATATACTGTACAATGTATTTATTGTACCTAATTTATTGTTCGCCTAATTTATTGAAAGTAATTTGCGATTATACATATATCTAGTGTATTGCATATTTGAACACACATTACTTTAAACCATACTTACATACTTACATGCCTTAAAAGAAATTTGATCTTTAAAACTTCAATTCGGATTTACGAATGAAAAATATTTTAACTATATGTAATAGCAAGTACGATAAAATTGACGCCTAACTTGTGGGAAGAAAATATACCCAAAATGTGATAAACATCATATTATAAATAATTAGCATTTACTACGTATTTACGTTTTACAGAAAACTCTAGATAGCAAAAGCTCGTGCAATATGCAAAATTAAGAAGAAAATTTAGAATACCTCTTGGAAAATATTTAGACCAAAACCTCTCGTAACACAATTTACTTTAGCGTTGTTATGCAAGAGCAAAAATAAAACAAATGTACGTACATGTCATAGACGTGGTTTATTTACATTAAAGTAGAAATCACTTAGTTTTTTACTAAGAGAAATACCTGTTTTCAAAGGTTTGAAATAGAGAAATCTAATTGAAGTAATTTTTGTTTTACTAAGCCTTAAACACTGTTTGTACATTGGTGTAAAGTTTAAATGCAAACATAGTTAACACTTTCACGAGTTGATTAAAAGTTGTTGGCAAAACAACGCAAAACAGTTGAAACTGCTTTCAATGTAAACTCGTGTTGGAAATACAAGAGACATGTAAATATGTCTGAAATTTGAATTATTTCGGCATTACTTTTATATTTAGTAATTATAAATGTGTATAATAATCCAATTTTATATCTCATTGCGAAAATAGTAAACCGTCAAATAATCTAACACATTTTAATAATGCAATTTTTTTTAGTTAACATATTTTTCTTTGTGACAAATATTTTTTTACTTGATAAACATATGTTCCATAGGATCAGCAGTTCAATAGCAGAGACAGCATCACGTGACTGTGTGTGCGGTGAGCTGTGAGACTCGTGTGTCTGTGACACTCTCCCTGAGGCAGTCTTAACTGTCTAGAAACTCAAAGTATTTTACTGTTTTTACTCATATTATGTACTTATAAGTGTCGTCTTAACTGTTCAAGTGCAACTGTGGCGTTGCTATTCAGCTGTATCTACTTAAAGATGGATGTTAGCTTTGATTGGTTTTTGGAAAAGGAAAATTGAGTTTTTCTTGCTTCCCAGTTATGTCGTCATTTTGTCAATCTTTCCGTTCTTTTACATCACCCAATGAGCTTAATCCCTATACTTATAAAATTTGTTCCAACAACGATTTTAAACCAATGATTTTAATTGTAACTTTTTGTTAAATATGCGTATTTTTATAAAATGTTATACAACCAATTAAAATACATCCATTGCAATGTACCATATGCAATAACTTACTGTTAAAAATATTAAACATTAAATTTGCCCTCAGTGCATGATTAATGAATTAGTAAAGCTGCATTTCAAATAATATTCCTAAACATTTACCAGCAGGTCGTAGTCGTGAAAGAGGATTGACCCACTTCACCGGGCAGGCATTGATCGCTGCATTTGTTCTTTATTTATTTTATCAAATATAACATATGTAACACTGATTTAAAATTAATAACAAATAAGTTTTTTTCTATTGGTGGAATTTTAATTGTTTTTAATACAAAAACTATTATTATTCAGTCGTTTTTACTTTTTTAAGTTCAACTTGTTTTGTATGCTTGCTGTTCTCATTCACGCTCAATTATTTCATCATAATATAAAAAAAACTAACATGAAAACACATTACAGGTTTGTTATATGACCTAAAATATTTTTCAAATAGTGTTTCATATTGTAAAACATTTTTCAAAAAAAATATAAATAGTTAGCACATTTATTTTTTATGTAAAACCAACTAAAAATTGAGATTTAATGTCATAATATTTTATTAGAAGTTTGATTAAAATGTATTTTTCTAGGATTAAATACAAATAATCATATAAAAACAAATATATTATATTTTAAAATAAATAAAATATGTTTATATTATTTAATTTTTAACTACTTGTTCGTTTAGAAAATGTATATCCTAGCTTTAGTAGTAAATTGATCATCTTCAAATAAAACTATTTTAACATTTTAAAACATAATTGATTAAATCATAACTGCTAAAAAGTTGTAGGAAAACACAATGAAAGCAGGAAAATCAGCAATATAACATTTAAAAGAATGTTTGTGTTTATGTTAGTTTTAGCTTAAATAAGAACCGCAATTTTATTATTTACTTCACCAACAAAGCGGATTTAATTGTTTCTCAATTATAGTTCTAACTTAATAAATAGTTATCTTTATCTCACAAATAAGTTATTATATTTATCGTAGCATTTAATCCCTTGCTTAATCCTTACAATTATTAATTTAATACAGTACGTATGTTTATACTGAATTGAGAGTTCATCCCATGCATGGGCGATGCCTATGTGGAATTTATTTAATATTGTAATAAAATATGTATCTACATCACTGTTATTTGATTTCTGAAATGAAAATGTTTTATCTTGACTTGATAGTTTTGTATAAAAAAGTTATAAGGGTAGTATGCATAAAAATATAGGTGTAGCCGTATTTTATTTAACGTCCCCTTAAACTTATTGTTTTAGGCTCGTAAATGAGCATTAAACGTTTCAAAAATTAGAAATCCAAATAAACTTTTTATTTCGATGGCATTATGTAACCGTTGTAGTGTCTAGGAAGTCGGAATCAATTCAGAGAGACAGATTGTTTGTAACATCCAAAGCTCACATCTCTTTGTTTAACAAACTGTCAGTAACATGCCTGTTTTAACTGTTTTGTCTTTGCACTGGTAAGCTTCTTCTCTGCCCATGCCGTATATTTTCTCCTCTGCAAATAATAATCATAGAGAAAAATGATACTTTTTTTCTGATTGACCGTTATTTTAAGTGGTTAACTAAATTATGTTATAGTCTAGTATTTAATATTTTCATAACTGTTAAGAATTTGCCTCGATTGTTTTTATGTAATGGTATAAGATACACTCACATATCCTATACTATTATATGAGTAAATTATATTTGTAGCCTATGTATGTTTGCACATTGATCCCAAAAACGGCTCGAACTATGTTCTCCAAACTTGGCAAACAACTGAGTTTTGAGATCGAAATAATATGCTCACAAGTCTCCATGCTGGGAAAATCGTATTTCGTTATAATCTTGAATTGAAGTTAAAATTTTTTAAATTGGTCTTGCTGTTAAAAATTAAAACAAAATAAATGTTGAGGGCAGCTGACTGAATTGTTAAAGTGCCAACCACACTAATAAACATGTAGTTTTACATTGTATCCAGTGGCTGAATAATATATTTTTTAGTAAACTATTTTAAGCAAAAATTGTGAGCGTTCCACAAATTGAATGATGATAGGAGTTATCTCAAATGATCCTAGGCACGTTCGAAAAAATCGGCATGTCTATAAAATTACTAGTAATTGAGAAATAACGTAAAACTCCTCAATAAGAATAGCAAAGGTATCCGAAAAACTTCTGTTTTTTGTAAATTTAGAACTTTTTTAACGAGATAATATGCCATAATATGATGACATTGAGTGAAGATGATCCTATGAATGGCTTGCTATAATAACACTGTGTTGGCCTTCATTCACCAAAACTTCTTCTTGGAGTATGAAAAATAACAAAATATTACTAATTTACAGTAGATTTTTACTTCAACAATTAATTAGTAAACATCCTACGAAATTAGATGGTTTGTCAATTGAGCGTGTATTCAAATCCCAAAAGAATTATTATTGTGATACAAGTGCGATGGGTGTTGAATTGTTATTAGATAAAAGTCTACTTTGTTTACAAAGAAGACAGTCAAATGGTTTCTAAAATGGGTATGATAAAGACTGTTGGAAAACGTACAAGCCCTGAAATGTGGTGATAAGCATCACTTACGTCAGGTTTTTACGTTTATGTTTTTATACTTTTTTGTCATTTTTATACGTTATTGGTAGGTAAACATCGCTCAAGAACGCTCAAGGACTATGCTTTTTTTCAAAAACCTATTATATTCATAGATCTATATATGTTTAAAAATATACAACTTCGGCTTTTGTAACAGATGTCTGCATAGTACAGTATTTTAAAGAGTGTTCTGGAGTAACATGCCCTATGAAAACGATATTGTTAAAAATAAAAAATAAATAATCTTTTAGAAACCTAAGTAGTAAAGTAATCCGTATGGTATATACTATTTTCATTATGATTAGGGGCTTTTGCCCCTATCAGCTACTATTAATATTATTAGCGACCATATTGTTTTAAATTAGTTTAATTGTTTCTAATTTCATATTGTGACTAATAAGCGACCATATTGTTTTTCATACTTAATACAGTTTTATAAACACAAATAATTACCACGAAATTTTTGGATTAGAAACTTACCATGAAACAGCTTAACAGTTAAAGAATTGCCATTTTTTACGCTGGCTCAGAAAGTTAACCAACCGTGTTTTAATATCACTGCATGAACTTTTGCTGAAATCGTAAGCAAAGTAGTTATGGATTGTAATTACGAAGTAATTTTCACAAATCTGTTTGAACTTGGCAAAGCCATAAATGGATACGACCTATTAATAATGCGAGGAATCAGTTAATTAACAATTATATAATAGTAAGATCATGATATTTCTTAAACATCAACAATTTTTACTTTTCTATTTTTTACAGAAAATTAATGTAAGGTTTCTAATGTTATCACTGTATTGTTTTATAAATAATAATTATTAAAAATTTCAAGCAAGACGTATTCGTGAGAGGATTAACTTACTTTACCGCGAAGACAGGCATCATGCCATCCGCTTTTTATTTCCGTTAGTATAACAAATTGTTTAACTAAGTCCTTTTCTTTTAGTTCATTTGAAAATTTTGTCAAAAAAATTTATGCGCGTTGTTAGGCTGTATGCAACTTTCAAAATATGTCGGTGAAATCTGTAGATGTGGCCAATGGCTAAGAGTGTATGTCTTGCAAGTCATATCAATAGAATAGAGACAGATTGTTTGTAACATGTCAATTTTTAACTTTTTTGCCATTGCTTTATGTCACGTGTGATTTTGACCTTAAAAAATCGGGATCTATCCTGTATCTATTATAAAATATCAAATACAAATTATCAATTACTAAGCCTCAATTGGGGAGCTACTCGCAAGTGAGAAGTGATAACAAATAAATGTCAGATATATCAATGAAACAATGAATATTTTATTATATTGTAGAGAAAAGACAAGGGTGAAATTACAAGGGTTAGATTGATGAAACTCAAATCAAGTGGAATGAATGTAGAGCTGAGATTTAAAAGAATAGTTTATAAAAGACGGTATCTATGTAAAATGTGCTATTGGGCTTATGGCCAAAGTTATCTAAGAAAGTAAAATCGGCCTTACCTGGCCCAGCTGTTGCTGGTGTCCAGAGTAGAAGTGAAGCTCCCTGGCCCAAAGGAGTGGCTCTATGAACCAGTTCATGAAACCATGCCTCAGCAGTTGTTTCCCAATCACATTTAGCAACTCTCTTCCTCCGAGTCCTCAATTAATATAGTAATTTATTGTTTAAGGATTATAATTTTAAATACAGAAAATTATTCATGCTAATTATTATTATTTTAAAGTGGATTACTTAGAACTTTAATTGTTGCATGAACAGTTGAAATTGTTAGATAACTCACACATTTACAATAATAATTACTAACATTTAGTAAACCCTCAATTGTTACAGTCATTTATTGTTTAAATATTGTAATTGTAGATACAGAACATAAGCTCTGCAAACTATTATTATTTTGAAATGGATTACTTACAATTTTAATTATTTTATGAATAGTTGAAATTTTTAGATAGCTCAAACATTTACAATTGGTATATGGACAATTGAACGTCAATTGGTCTTGGCTCGTAAAAATAGTGTACTTTTTAAATTGTTTACTGTGAGTTTTAACACATTTTTCAATAGGAATTCGGAAATGAAGATTATTAAATTGTTGTACTGTACTAAACATTATCTGAAAGAAAGCAGAAAATTGTAAAGACTTAACTTTTTGTTTAGTGATAAGTTTTGATATCATATTTCGGTAGTCATATTTTATTTAAGTCTGGTTTTGTCCGTTTGAAGTGTAAAATAATGTAGCTTTTGGCTTCTTATGAACGTTTTATGATTATTACCACATGATTGCGATTACGAATATTTCACTTATAAAATACATCATTTGCACATACATAAATATTTCCTAATTTGGCAGACAAATAATAAAATTTGTAATAATTTGATGTTAATATTATGAAAAAGATATTAAAGTATCATTCTAAGACATTTTTATAATTGAGTACAATTTTATTTTATTGGGTGGTTTTGGAGGTATAGGTAGTAAAAATTTGCTTCATGTTATTCTTCTAGGTCTACAAATGAAATTTAATTGCCTCTAGCTCCCTAGGTTCCTGAAAATATTTAAACTGGATCCCATTTCAGAAAATTGTAAATCAAAAAATCAATAAATAAAACACCATAAATCACTTCTTTTCAAGAAAAAACGGCTGGCACACTAATATCATACCCTGTGTAGTATCTTTTACGAAAGCATTTAAGAATTTTATGAAATGTTCAGTAACATCTTGTATATTTAGAATTGTCAGTGACTGATACAGTAACGTTTAATGTGGTCAACGTTAAAGTGATCACAAGAGTACGTTATCCGTAGCACGTACTGTTGGGGTCTCTGCGGCCATCATATGAGTAAATGGTGCTGCGATATGACGACCCCTTCGCATCGGTTTCCAATAAAGGTAACAGCCTAAAGCAGCTTTTAGTTTGCTGAGTTTTATTGTCATGAAGATAAATGTCGCAATTTGATTAAACCGCAGTTCTTTGTGTTCAGTTAACTCGTGTATGGGAATGTGTTGTGGGTTTTACGCCATAACAGGACATAATTGTACAAATTCGTTATACAGCCTTTATCTTAGGG
The DNA here is from genome assembly GCA_030545055.2 of Neoaliturus tenellus. Taxonomy (NCBI): domain Eukaryota; kingdom Metazoa; phylum Arthropoda; class Insecta; order Hemiptera; family Cicadellidae; genus Neoaliturus; species Neoaliturus tenellus. The sequence continues at coordinate 122,759,256 of CM061534.1, read as the reverse complement.
CTTTATATTTTGTTACTAGTGAACACTATGGGTCGTTTTCTCCAATTTAAACATAAACTCATGTTGAAACCAAAATTCCCTATTACGAATTTTAAAGCTACGTTTGAGTTAATCGTGTTCTGGAATGCGGCTCAAAGTTTAATTTCCTAAACATTGCAAATTTGGTCATTTTATTATTACTATATGATCTGATATATTTTATATTTTTATATACGGTATGTATATATAACCATACGTAAATATTTTGGTATGTATTTTAAGTTATGAATGCAATGTCATGGCGTTGGTTAGGACCAACTGCTTTCAAGTTAAAGCACCATGAAAGAATATTGCCAAGCACAAAATGTTTGAATGTGATAAATTAATTTTTTGAATTTTATCATACATAGAAGAATAAATTATGTAATTTATTAACAAATTTTCTATTAAAGAAAAAAATAGGTTGGTTATTAGAATGGTAGCAATAACAAATTTTTCTCAAGAAATACCCTTAGATTTAAAACATATTTTTATTATAGTAATTATAGTGGCGAAATTAAACCAAACAATATTTATTTACTAAAATAAACATCTAAAATAATGCATTGCATTGTCAAACATTTTAGCATCTTTAAATATGTCCGAAGAAATTTTATTAAAACATTAACTAAACAATAACATCAAATAACAAAAACAATATTGCAAGTACTGTAACACTATTTGTTACCTAAATAGTTTTACAAAACTACATTATTTTCAAATCATTAATAACATAATCTCGTGCTGATAATAAAGTATACGAGCAGCTTTTCAACGGTAGCCCCTCTGAGTCTCATAAGACGCCAATGAAAAACGGCAGGTTTGTAATAGTCCCTGCGGCGTGATTTACCCCCTTATATTTACACCCCTGTCTAAAGGTTAAGAGTCCGCTATAATTGCTACCCTTGTGGCGATCACCTCACTGCGACCTTTTGCCATCACTACACTAGAGCAATGATATATCGCTCGTAATTCTAGCACATAAATTTGAATTGCACACTTTCAAAAGTCTATAATACGTAAAATAGTGAAAATGATCGTGTTTTTAAATCTCATGATGTCAAGTGAATTAGTTTTATTAATTAGGTAGGTGAATAATAAAGTAACAATTATTAAAGTAAATTAATATATGTACAATAGCTTTTCTTGTAGCAAATCAATAGTTAATCTTGCTTATGGATAGAGTAATTAATTGTAAGACAAGATACATGATTTTTTAATGTAAGAAAAAAGCAGTGTTGGTTAAAGATTCTAAAACACAAGTAAAATAAGAATATGTTTTAATATTTTATAGTTTTATTTAAAAAATAAAATAACTGTATATGTGGTGAAATGTATATAATGAACCATAAGCTGCAGGGTTTAATGTTACGTGCCTGGATGTGCCCGTATATGAAAAAGTGGGACCACTTTAATATTCCGCAAGGGTGCGGATCTACAGTGACATTTTCCGTTGAGTGTCAGGTGAGCTCTCTCTATGGTTCTCATAACAGTTTATTGTATCAGGTTACTTTTCAACACTTCTACTTACCGCTCTTGATAACTCTTCTTTCTCTTATGTTTGAAAAAATGTTAAAAGGATCAGCGAGTGCGGCGCGTTACCTGAGGGTTTTCTAGGTCCCCTATTAAAATTTCTAAACATTTACATTCATATCACATAATTAAATTATGTTTATTGATATGAAATTCTAGAATATAGTCCACGTGTTTAAGTATATATAGAGTGATCAACACATGTTAATTTTTTGTTCAATGTTGATTTGCGCCATTTTAACCACAATTCCCGCTGTTTTCACTGAAATTATCCTACACTTTTCCCTCGTTTCATTGGTTTCCAGCAGTTTGAGCTATTCTGATTGGTCGCAACAAGCTTCATAAAACACAGATTATACTTTAAAAACATCTGAGTGGTACGTTATTGCACTTGTGTTGTTTTCTTGTTTGTTAAAAAAAGAAAAAAAACCCACTTTGATTTGATTTCTGGGAGAGTTTGGTTACCATACACACGTCGGATAGGCATGGTTAAAATGGCCGATACCACAAAAGAAACTGTAATTAATGGTCTGGTTACCATGGAAACAGCAGGAATCATGGGTAAAATGGCATCAATCAACAGGGAGCAGATTTCCTTATTTTCTTAGCACTCTATATATGTAGTTTAACTTGGTTGGTTCTAGTGAACAGCGATGATTGTGGAGGGTGGACTGCCCAAAGCCTGGGGCGAACCATTCATGCAATTGTTTGGAAGTTCTGGGAAGGGCTCTTTTTATTGTTTGTCTAAACTTTAAACTTGTTACAATCCCCTCATGAATTGCTAAAGAAGGACAAAATGAGATTACCGTAGTGACTCACACTTTACTACTTTAAAATAAAATTCAAAAGTCGTCTCAATACTATAAATATTTTTGCTACAAATGAAACATGCATAAATCTCCAATCAACTTTTAGCCCACTCTAAAATTATAGAACGACGTTTCTCATAAGACATTGTAACGATGAAACTAGACAACAACAAAGTGATCATTAAACTGTGCTAATCCCTGTAAATTCTACCCCAACTAATTTGAATGAATGATAATTTTGTGTCACAGGACATTCATAAGGGATAATATAAAACCTTTTGAGAGAAGAGGGGTGAGGAATTGCCAACTTAAGGAATGGTTGTAATAAATAGAGGGATAGCTTTGAAGAATTTTTTTGTATCTCTACTTTAGATAGTTCAAGGTAAAATTTGTAAAACCTTATAAGAAAGTAATTTTAACTGTAACCCAATTTATACTTGTAGTTGGCCTATTGTATATCTAAATTAAAACTCGTCCTGTAGAATATATTGAAAATAGTTAATAGATATACAATTAATATAGTAGGTACAAAATCCGTGTTTACGTATGCAGTATTATGAGAGACGCAGTGTAACACTCTAATAATGTAATGTAAACTGTGATTGTATAAGCACGTAGCTAGCTTATCAACAAATAGTCGTCTATAATTTAGATTCTATTAACACGTTCGCTACCACAATGTTAAAAAAATCGTAACCACAGCCCGCCGCCGCAATTTTGCGGCGGGCGAGTTCTACTGAGAGCCCACCGCCGCATATCTGCGGCGGCTGGGCTCATTAAAATAGACTGCCGCCGCATATCTGCAGCGGTTCCATGATACTAAATACGAAATTTCTTCAGTGCGGTCTATTTTAGTGGTCAGGCAGTTTAGGCGCGGTCTACGGGATAGTCCGCCGCATATGTGCGGCGCTTGGTCTGTGGCTAAAACGATCACTGACGTCACTAAAATGTTTTACGTAGATTTTTATTTAATGTATTTTTGAAAGTAACATTTTTTAACGTATTTGATATATTTTTACACAAATATTCATCAAATCTCTTATATGACACATTGAAAAAAGCTTATTGTGTAAGAAAAATGTATAAACATTTGCATTTTGTAAACTTGTAAAACATCATAATTATAGTCTACTACGTAAATGAATTGTAAACAACTCTTTTTGTAAACTAAATATTTCAATACAATGTTTTTATGTATAAGCCGTATTTTATTTTTCGCTTTTCAAAGGTTATGACTAAAAATAAGGTTATATTAGTGCCGACGCTAACATGTGTCACTTAGTCTCTAACCAAATTTGCGGCGCTAAAAAATTTACCAAAAATAAAGAGAAAATTGTATATATATTTTTTTATTTAATGAAATTAAAATATTTTGAAGTGGGAAAACTAATTTTGGACGGTTTCTATTCGTGGTCTGTGGCATAAGTCACAACCACTAGGGCCGGTCTACAGAGAAGTCCATGATTATTTTTGTGGGCTGTGGAATTGGCCAGACCGCCGCATATATGCGGCGGCTGGTAGCAAACGTGTTAAACAATTAACATATTTGTTAATTGTAACATAATTAACATATATCTACTTCTTCCGGTATTACCATTTACCACTAACTGCTTTGTGGTAGATGTGTTGTGTTCATCGTCTTCTATGCCCCACCTCAATCTATTTATTTTCTTCTGTACTTTCTTAATTAAGAGGGCGTTGGAGTCAATCCAAATTCCGCCTTTCTCCCATAAGAGCAATGTTAAACGGGATGTCAAATAACTCTTTTATTTATAATCAGAAAATAATGGTTTATAGCTCTGAATAAAGGGTTCATCAAGGCGGATTTTGTTTGCGAGAGGAAATTTTTATAAAAATTATTGTTTTTTACCAACTTGAAATAACAAAGCAAGTTTTTTACTGCTTTTAAAACATTTTCTACAGAATTTTATAAATTATTTACAAAGAATCGATCTCGCAAAAGGAACGGGGAATTTAATTGTGATTCAAACGCTATTTATTCTAAACCAATCGGACAAAAAATAAAGAAATTATATGACAAATGCCGGGGACAAGTTTAGCATTGCTCTTATGGGAAATAAATCCAACATGGCGGCACTCCAACGCCCTCTTAAATTGAATATTCAATGGGAATAAATTGCAATCAGCTTCATTACGAGAGCGGAGTAACGAAGCGTAGTGCAGAACTGTAGTTTATAAATACCTCTCGCTTTGCTCGGATCAACCTTTATATCTGCCGGTTCAATAGAAACAATAGCAACGTGTAAGCGGTTGGAAACTATCAGGCGCTACAACCAATCAGAGATTGACTGTAGAAAAACTCTACAGTTCAATCTGTGATTGAAACTATTATTGATTTGTGTTAAACATCAACACACTGATTAACGTGTATGATTAACATCAACCTTACCAAGATAGTAGTAAAAAAGAAACAATTTTAAAATACTTTCAACGCATCTAGATGACTTAATTATTAATTATTGGCTAATGAGTTCTTCGGCAACCGTTGACCTTACTTAATCCCCTCTTTAAAGCCCTAATGAAGGGCATGGTATCAATTAGTTACAACTAATGGTTTCAGATGGTGTTTTTGTTTTTGAAATATCCTAGTTAGGATAATGCCGAAAATTATAATTCGGAGGGATGGCTTGGTTGGAAATGGCTGTCTTTTAAACATTGATTTCCTAAAACAAAATTATTAGAACCTCAAAACGTATAACTTACCACATCCACTAATCCAATGACCACTTGTGATTTAATTTCAACTGACTATTTGTTTTACGAATAACAATATATCATCCTTTTTTATACGTCATTTTTAATTTATATTACTTTCTTAAATTCTTTAACATTAAGACTTTTTAAGGAAAAATAAAAATAAACGTATTTAATCTGAGTGATTTGCGGTCCGTCGGGCAACACTATGAATGTTTGGTCACAGTGTTGCCCGACGGACCACAAATCACTCAGATTATGTGACTTCGGCACACGGACATCAAAATCCTCCTTGAATTTGTCATACGTATTTAATATATACTATTTGGGTTAATAGTAATAATATTATAATACTATAGGCCTAGTATAAAATATATTATAATACCGCATTACTGGTTTTAAAACCTTTGCTTAGTAAACAATACCATAAACCGGACATATATTGTCCTCTGAATAGGTAATACAATTTTAAATTTTAGTAATCTAATCTTTTAAGATAATATTTTAATTTCTACCATTTTAACAGAGCCATCCTCTTACAATGGAATTTTTTAATGTATTATATTGGTATCTTTGGTGAGGTACAAGTCACTTAATTAGTATTTGTATTATTTTACAGTCACACCTCGTGGGCCAACTTCAGTTTTCGGCTTCGTAAAATAAAGTTGTTGAATATAATGGCGACCTGAAAAGTGTTGGTAGTGAAATAGTGGCAAAGTTCCTATTTCGATTATACACTGAATAAAACCAGTTTCAATAAACAAAATATTAATAGTATAATTTTTTATGTTTTGTTTTTACAGAGTGTCCAATCAAAGACCACTAAAGATTATGCACCTATTAGGTAGGTTACGTCGTGTAAGCTTACAAATAAAGGGTCAACACTGGCTAAATAGACCACCTAAGTTTACAGCCCTAGGGCTTTGTACTCCAATTTTTGGCATGTAAATAAAGTACACAAAACACCTGTTTTAGCCTAGTTTGATAAAGAGCATATTCATTGTAGTATACGTCTCAAAAGTTACCTATTCGGAGCGATATTATTTTTACGCATTCTCGGTCGCAAAATTCATCTAGCACCGAAATAGATGTTTGAGAGGAGGAATGAACAATACTTTATCACGATGTATAAGCCACACTAGACATTTAAATAAAAAAATCAGACATTCAGCAAATTTGATTTTTTCCACTGTTAAAATAACAGTTATAATTTGTATTGGAGATTCAGCTGTTCTTTTCAGTCTTGTTCTAAAAACTTCAATTCCACTTTTATGTATTTAATGTAGGCAAAAAAGGAAATACAATTAACGACTGAAAAATAATGTTAGTTAAAAAATGTATACAGCTTTTGATCGATTTTTCCCGGTACCAGTACAAAACAGAAAGTTGCATGATACTACGATAAATCAGCTGATTTATTTTGCCATGCTTCCAGAAAACGGACATTTTTTTACTCTAAGTTCTGTTAAAAAATATCCTGTTTTAGTACATAGTGACGATAAATATACTTTTCAAGACATCACAATCATCAGTAAATAATAAAGGAATTGAAGAGTCCCTTCGGTGCGATCGCGCCCTTATATTTACACCCCTATCTAAAGGTTAAGTGTTCCCTGTAATTGTTATACTCTTGAGACTATGACTCCACGATAACCTTTATTGTCTGGGGATTTTTGCTGAACTGATAGACTTCCCTATAGCCAACTGGGGTTAAAAATAACACCATAAATTGAACACATAAGTATATTATGTACCATACCTATTGAAAATTAAAAAGAGGCTTTTAGGTTACTATCTCCTTGTTTGTAACAGATATACGCAAAGTTCTTTGTTTTGCGACATTTTATTTTTTTATAATTTTACTACATTCATAAGGCGATTACTAAAATTAAACTTACTTTTAATTTATGCCATCCTTGTTTATAAAATATTTGTATCTAAGAATAAATTTAATTTCTTTAGGCCTAAACCAAATAAACTTTTCCTGCTTTACATGAGAAATACGGTAAGATAAATTTCTAAGTTTTCTTGAAATAAAATTGAATAGCTTATTAAAAAACATAACTCGTTGCAGAATTTCCAAATATCCTTAAATAAGTTATATATTTTGACCAAACAATAATTTATTATTAATTGAAATGCATAATTATTTTGGGTAACGGGACTTTGATACTTAAAGTTTGTAAGCATTATAATCAAACTAGTTCTTATAATATCGAACATACAAGTAAAAGAAGTACTTTAGGATGATGAAAGCTCGTCATTGGTAAAGTTACTGATTTGTATTAAAAAGACGCAATATTTTAATATAACGCAAGTTGTGATCAGTGAGGACCTGGTCTTTTTCTATACCTATTCTATTTTTCTATATATTGGACAGTTAAAATCATATTCTCTAATTCGAGTAAGATGTAACTGTATATGTATGTAAGTATGTGCAAATGTTTGTATGTATTGATGTATGTATGTATGCACACTGATCTCGAATGATTTTCACCAATTTTTGTAATTATTTATTTCTGGAGTAAATATTATATTTATATAGGCGTTTGCAATATGAAAAATCTTACTTCGTTGTAATCTTAAATTGAAATTTTACAATTTTTAACATTGATTTATTGGAATTTCAAATCAAAACAAAAGAGTTGCTAAATTAGTTGACTGTCAAAGCATGAACCACGTGCTTCAGTATAACTATATGGCCAATTCAATTGTAGCCAGTACACTAACCAAATTATTACTGAATGATACTATAGTAAAATAATTTATAAATTTTTAAGTAGTACTTTATACTTGTGATTATGACTAGTTAGTTAAATAATAGTAAAAAGTAAAAGGATAAAACAACTGAGCAGTTTGTATAAATGAAATTGAATATTAAATCAAAAGAATTAGCTATAATGAAGAAATCAGCTGCTGTCAACCGAGGTAGTAAAATCCGTGTCTTACAGTTCCAACGAACTCATATCAGAGTGCAGTAATCCTGGGCATACATTAAAACCTTCTGAAAGGTGAGTGAGCGAATCGAACGAACTCGTCTTGAAAAAAGAAGCCTTTTTGACTTTTCAATTTAGCGTTCAGTTTGTGACTGATTTTACTATGACTACAAAGAATTGCTTTAGTTTACTGAGCAAATGCTTGGCCCCCAGTTATTATGGAATATGCAGTAAAGAAATTTTTGTAAATTTGTATTGCATTGTATGTCATTAGAAAGATATTTTACTTTAAAATTTTGGGTTTATTTTAATTAAATTAAATCATTTATCAACTTCAACTAGAATATTATCAATAACTATGGTAAGTTTCCTGAAATCTACGATATTAAATTTTTTTATCATATTATATTCGTATGCAACCATCATGAAAAATTTATCAAATTTATTTTGAAATCAATTTATAGATAAAATTCGTAATAATATATTTTAGCCTATAAAAATAATTACGATTTTTATCATTTTGTTAAATAACTACTGAATTACCACGAGGGAACAAATGTTAATAACAGTTAACTAAAAATTATAAAAGTTTTCATTAAATAAAATACTTAAATATTCGAAAGCCTTTAAATAATTCACCATTGCAATTCATGTTGGCCTAAAAAGTTAACGAACTGTATCGTCCAGCATAGCACGACAAGTTTTTTAATCCAGGGCAAGTTGATTTTAGTTTTAATAATAATATAATTTTTATACAACTTTATCAATCATAAAGCCATAAATCCACAAGCATATAAAGGTGCATGAAAAAGATTAGGCCTAACTGCAATGATTAGCATACTAAATTGGTAGAACTTTAATCACTTATGATTTTATTTTTAATAGGAATTGCTTTGCATAAATATTAAATTTGATATTGTTATTGATATTATTAATACGAAGATAAGATGAGGACTGTATGGAGAGGACCACAAAGTAACGTCATGGTGACACTTGTACAGTTTCGTCCATCTTATAACATCTCGTGGACTTTGAGTTTCCACGCGGTTTAAGATTGTCTCGGGGTTATGTCACAGACACACAAATGTCCTTACAGCTCGCCGCACACGCTGTCAAATGTTACATGTCATTTCTGATATTTCATCTGGTATGATGGAAAATAAAAATGCTACATTGATATTTCTGGAGAAGTATTCTATTTGATTTGTGTTGTTGTTGGTGGTTCGACTTTTGTAGTAACATGAGGAGATAATGTAATTTCAAATGGGGGCCCTCTTAATCTTAATACCAAAATGCTTTCATCAAAACAATAAAAATCATTACAAACTTATATTAAGTAAATTTCAATGCTCTGAATTAAAAAAAAAGACTTTAAATATATTGTTTAAGAAACAGTATATCTTATATTCGTATTAGTAGGCCTATTGTAGCACAATCCAATAGTGGCAGATGGATTAGATTATTCCAAGATCAATTACATTTAATTTACACATAAAAACCATTACATTATAATGATCTCATGTTAAAATATCTTTATTCACAGCATAACATTTCATTCACAGCATCTGTTCATATGAAAGTATTATATTTTTAAGAATAGGTCAAGTTATAAATAGAAAAATACATAAAATATATGATTTAATATGAATCTATAAAAACCATAATTCAATACATAACAAACTCATAAAAATTGTTTAGTTTCTGTGTTAGAAAGATGGGAAAAAAGCGTACCACAATAAAAACACAGTTTTTACTTGGACGTATGTCCATCGTACATTGATCTAAAATTAATTATGAACAAAAGTTATTTCAAAGTCTTCTAAATTATTTTATTTATTTTATGAATAATTCATGTTTTATTTATTATCGTTATTATAAAAATTTTACCGTGTTTGAAATTATTGTTTGAAGTCATAGTTATTATGCACAATGTAAATAGCAATACAAATTAAATAATGAAATAAGGATAATTCAAATTTTATTTACATGGTAATGTATTTTGTAATTGCATAAGTTCGGCATTTTTACATTGAACTTACGATAACACATCAACAACAATTGAACCAAAAACTATGAATATTTCTCCATAAAGTATAAAATATGTCTTATTCCATCCATATAAGATAAATTTATGTGACGTAATCAATATCATTTAATTAGAGTAACGGGATATATACCTAATTTAAATTATCAATTGCTAACTATAAGTTATCATATTGCAATGACTGTAATTTATTGCACTTTTGCACATATGAACAGGTGGATAAGAAAATGAAACTTTGAACCACAATATTGAACCTCTCAGCCTTTTCAAAAAGTTAATGCTCCATATGCAAATGACGTCAGTGGCATGGCAGCCCCGGAGCGTTAGGTGGCGCCCAGGCCGCGCGGCTGTCACTCACATCTTGCGGTTCATTGTTGTACGGTAGCTCAACTTTGGATATTTGAATAAATACTTTAAGATATTCTAGTGTGTTTCTTGATGTTAGGAGGAATTTAAGCTAAGTCTGCCTCGATACCGCTGACATTATAACGTTTTTATATAGTAAAAAAATTAAGTTTTGTATATGGATTGGATTTTTCCTCATATGTTTTAATTTGTACATTCATAAAATAAGAATATCGAATTTAAATATTTTGCATTAATTACTTTTAAATCAGAATAAGGTTAAACATCTTATAATGACTTATTTTACAACACTAACCGATCAATCACACAGATGTCCTTTACACATATATTAAACAATCTTAGTAAGATATTCGGCAAAAAACTTTTTGATCAAACCAAATGAATCCCTAAAAATATCTCTAACAACCAAACCACTTTGATAATTAGTTTATACAATTATATTATTTAATATTTTTTGAAGTATTTTCTTCTTATCGAAAACATCAAAAATGTCTTCTTTTTCTCGTTTACATACTAAAAATTGATCAACGATATCGGTGGAGCTGTGCCATCATTGGTATTCATAGTGCTCTGCTGGTTATAATCCTTTGCCGAATTGCAATCAGAAGTGCAATGCATGGGCTGAATAATGCCCTCTGGTAAAACTGAGGAATTTTTATTCCCTTTCGATAAGTTGTTTTGGTACATTAAGAAAAGATAATGTACATATCAGAATAAGCTAAATTAATGTTTTCTTGGTTTAATATTTTCCTTGTTACTCTGACAGGACTTAAATGCCAAACATAAAAATACAGATAGTTTGAATAATTTAACAAGCCAAAATAATGTTCAAGCTATACAAAAAAGGATGTGCAACATCAAATTCTTTTTTCCTCCACCTACTATCTAAATTCATATTTTACTCCTTGGAATAGAGTACTAAAGTACTAGTTTTTATCCCACGTGACTTGAATACTTAATTTTTTCTACCTAGGGAAAACTCAACTTTTTTGTACCACGGGGCTAAAGTTAATAACATAAGAATAGCATTAAAAGAGAGATTAAAAAGAAGATGAGCCACAGTCAGCTGTTACTTGTATTTGTTTCGTTACTCTTTGTTTAGTAATAGCAGCTGTAGCTGAAGCTTACTGCTGACCATTCTGTCAGCAGTGAGCAGTGTACGTGTTTGTTTACATTTCACTTGGGTAGGCTATTAACCTAAGAAGTCCAAAACATAAGTGTAAAACTTTTGACTAGGCTTAAATTCTATTTTGTTTTTTTCGTGTTTTTTTAAAACTGATATAGCCTTCCTTGTGTGTTTTTTATGTTGATGTGACTGATCCAGCTTGACGGAGGAAGGGATCATATGAAGGTAAAGTTAAATTATATACGGTATGCCTATTAGGCCTAAATGTTATTCGTGTAGGCGAAGGAAAAATGTTGTGTGTATCACGGGGCTAAAGTACTTTTCTCCCTCAGAGAAATTGTCGCCCGAAGGCGACAACAGTTTCCCTTCAGGGAGAACAAATTATACTTTATTCCCTAGAAGCACAAATAACTATTTCCAACTATTTTATCCTACAAAAAAAAAAAAAAAAAAACTCCATGTAGTGTATGTGTTACAAATATATACTAATAATGTTATTTAAAATAAAACATGAATGTTTTTTAAAATTTTTTGAGGATTTGAAGATGACAATATTAATACATCGACTTAATTTCAACACTATGTAATTTCTGCTCTCAATACTTGCCAAACTCTAAAAACTACAAATTCCTTGACAAAATAAAACAATTAGGGTAAATGTTCACAGTAAATCATGGTGTATATTACTTAGCTTTTCACTTAAATCAAACTGGTATTTACATTCTGACAATAAATTATTAATCTTATCTCGCTTGAAAAATATGTTCTGTTTCCAGTTTATGAATGAACCTTGGTGTCAACAATTCCATCGGCAAGGCAGATATGGTTACGCAACAGATATTACGTAGCATTGCCGCACCGCCGCTGCAGCGATACAACATACAACCCTCATCGTGCTCTCCCTCTCTTTACCGTACTACGCAGCAAATAACACAGAGCCGTGACGCAATAACACAGTACTGTACTACAATTACATAACACAGCTGTATCACAATTAGCAATGAAACAAATATTCATCTTGAATAACCTTGGCGCGTATTAAATTATTTAGACAATTTCTGTCAGTTTTTAAGTTGTCAGTTTTTTTCCTGTATTCAATGATATCCGAAAGAAAATGTTTTTCTTCAGAATTTCATTACATTGTTATAAATTATTTAAGATTAATAAAGAATTAACTGATTACAACCTATTTGTTATATTATGACACATGTTGTAACAGCAACAGGCAACGCCATGAAATTGTTTTTCGTCCAATTTCTCTTTCCAATTGCGAATTTTTAGAGCCACTGTATAAACAAAGTGATAGTTTATTTTATTTACTCTTTTTCATAATAATCTGAATAATAAAGTGCATTTAATCAATATATAGGAATAATATTAACTAGTACCTAATTTAACGGTACATTCTCATTACTTTTTCATCACTCCGTATAAGAAAGTGACAACTTGCCGTACAGCTGAGACCTTGGAAAGTAGTCATTTCCCAAACTGACACCGTCAGCTGATTTTACTGACCTGTACGGAAAGTAATGTTTGTAAACATTACTTTCCGTCCAAGGTAAACAAACTGTTCCGTACAGCAACAATCAGCTGGGTTTAAAACAAATTAAATTTTGAATTCCAGCTTTGTTTACTTTGTCCAATGGCGAAGAATTTACAAAAATAATCCTCCTTTAAAACTTCCACATTTATTAATGATTGCGTCGTGATGAAAAGTTTTGTTCACAAGTCGTCCGGAAAGCCCATTTCCAGGCTCGATAGTGTTTTCCACCCTCGGCTTCGCCTCGCGCGTAAAACACTATCTCGCCCAGAAATGGGTCACTTTCCGGACTAGTGGTGAAATATACTATTTATCTTTAAGAAAGTTCAGAAAGTTTTATTGCATTTCAATATCGACCTTCTTAAGAAAGGATTGGATTGTTTATAAATTATTTTATATTAGCTATCAGTTAAATGTTAAAATTGAGGATCAAACCACTACTGCTATGTTCTTCTCCAAGCTTATACGCTACTTTATTACAGTATCTAATAACGGGATTCGAAGCAAGAGTCGGAATGAGGGTTGGGTTTTGCACGTTAGTATTCAACAAGCTTTCGGCCGCAAAATTACAATCAGTTGTTTTATTCGTGATTTGAATAACATAAAGACATTCAACCAATTAATGTCAACCGAATAACAAACGTCCTTGTTTTATAAATGAACAATGAGGTAATGAACACTAAATTTTAATTTACATTTCTAATTTAAAGTATTAGATATGAAATATTTTTGTGGCTTTTAGTGGAGGAAAATCAGCAATTAACTGATATTTATCTCGCCTGAAAAGTCTGCACATTTTTGTTTTCTATGGAGGTGGACCAACGACTTAACGTGACTTCCGAACCACGGGAGCGGCCGCTCTACCTCTGAGCTAGGGCCGCTGCCAGTATTAGACAAATAATATGTTTCTCTATGTAAAATGTACAAACTTTGTAATAAATAATAAAAAATAACTATCATATAGAAAATGTAATCGAATACAAACTTACCACTAAACCATATCAATTATTGATTTGAAACATTTTAAGTGACAATGAAACTAAATTCCAATGGGGTTTTTCGATACTCCTGTCAGCGTTTTTTTTTAATCAAAATTAATATTAGTAGAAAAAATAACAATGATATAGAGTGCTACATAAGACAACATTAAGGATATGTCCAAGCTGGAATAAATAACATAGAATGTAGTGTAAAATTCAATTTAAATGTGATTTTAAATAGATATTGATGTTTATGTATACAATCGTTCTGAACTGAATCCGATACGTCCGAGTTAAGAAATTCATTAATTCTAACAAAACCTTTTTAAACCACTGTGACCGTAGTTTGATATGATATTAAGCGAAAGTGCGAATAGTACATATAGTTGTTTGATGATTCATAAGTAAACCAGATTTATTTTTGTTTACATTTAAATATGTTTTCTGAAAGGTTATATCACATTCGGACAATACATAAAATAGCATTTCAAAAAATCGTAAATATCAAAACATAAAAGATCGCCAGAGTTTCTTGAAGCGAAATCATTATGTTTTATGCTAAGAGAACTTGAACTTCAAAAAACTAGAATGATATTTCACGTATAAACTACGACCCGAGACTGCGTCTCATGAAATTAAATTGTGTATCGTAATACATCACTCTGGTAATATATGCTGTCTGAGTGGGAAGGGCGAAAAGTTGTTTTCAGCATCGCCATAAATTGCGAAATTATCCCATTTGCATCTATATGGCGGGTGCTATATGAATTGTTTGAGTGACAAAACCGTTTAGGCGGTCCGGTCGGCGATGATGTAGCGGAGTGGGCAGGTGTCCCACGAATTCTTACCCGCCGTATAAATAACGACGGTATCTGGCCAGGAGATCGGTGGGAGTTGGGATGTCGTGGAGGCGCATGGGTATTATTTATCCGTGGTCGGCGTCTTGATTTAGACGTCGGTCGGCGGGGGAGGGCTAGTCCGCACCGCTATTCACTGCTTATTATATATCGCGGGGCTTATTGAAAATTACGATGTTAAAATAAGTTATCGCCTCTTGAGCACGGTTCTTCCTCTTATCGCGGCCCCGGCATCGTCTCGCGGTCACCATTGTTAGTGGGGTCGAGCGCTCGGGCGAGAGCACAGCGCGCTCTGGGGGGCGAGATGGCGAGATCGCGAGATCACAGCGTTGTCGGCCACCAACAAACCTATCGGGTTACTAATGGTGTCACTTTTCATTATACTCGAGTACATTTAAAAATGAAACTCTCGGTGGGAACAACCCGTGCCTAAGCTTGACTGGTTAACGGATTGAGTATAGTATTTTAACCGCTGTCATTGGCAATAACTGTTATACAGAGATTGCGATTCTAATGTAAAAAATTAACTTCCTCCAAAACCTTTATACTGCCTTGGTATAAAAAATATGGGATAATATATGTGAAGTGGGACCTTTGAAGTTTATTTCATAACGCGAATGTTATGAAATAAACATAACATTATTTAATGAGTGTGGATTTATGGATTTTTTTCTGGGTCTATTTGAAAATTAAATAATGTTTCTCGATGAGTCAATACTGTATTTGTAATCCAAAAAATGTTTAGCATCCATCTATAAGGCAAATTGCGTGTTCCAGCTACATTTTAATACTCATCCTAGTGCCGATAAAATCTCAAAGCGATGACGTGACGCCCATATGATGAAATACCATATTACCCTTTAACCAAACTAACATATATTTTTCTATCTAAAAATTTTCTGACTGTTGCAACAAACTAATAAAATAGACACAAAATTTTGTAATTTCTAATCAAATTACAGATGTTTCATTCCTTTGTAATGCTAAGAAAATGAGAAGAAAATTGGTGTAAAACTGCAATAATTAGGTTTGCACTCCTAAAATTAAAAATCCGGATTTTTTGGATGACCATTGGTGTTCAGTTGCACGGGTCGATTCGCTTTAAAATGCTTGATGCATTTAACCCTTACTCCTTCTCTTTTTTGAGAATTTTGACTAAGTCATTCTGCTTATCATTTTGGCGAATTGATGGTCTAACTACAAGCTGAAATTCTGCAATAACATTCAAGATATGTTTTTATATTGTTTAAATGCGATGTATAAAAAATCTTCTGAGTAAGTAGAGCGATTTATTCTCAAATTCTCAACTTTTTACCCAAATTCAATATCTATTACTAACTGAATTTCCTTTAAACCAATAGAGTGAAGATTTACAAGTCTTAATGATGTTAAGTGGAAGAAGTTGATATTTTATTCAACAATCCTTATATATATATATATATATATATATATATATATATATATATATATATATATATATTTTTTTTTTTTTTAATTCGTTAACATTTATGACATAACATGATTTATATTAAATTTGTTAAAATTAATAAAAAAAGCTCTATATACTTCATAAAAATGATATACAGAGGTGTCGGACCGTAGGAGGTCGCGCAGGATCATGAGAGAGGCACGAGGAGTCTCGACGACGGCCGGAGATGCCCGATAAGATAACTCGCTCTTTCCTTGCCACTCTTTAATTATGTGTCTCTAAGGCAAACAGTAAATTATTGCCAATTATCAAGCCATAAAAAATTTGATCATAATTAAATTCGAACACACTGTTTGAATCTTCACTGGCGATCTAGTGACATAACCAACAAGTTGTAGACACTGCATTAGACCTTGACCTAGATATATGCTACTGTATTGGTGATGCACTACTACTCCAGCCTTTATAAATAATCACTTTTGCAGCTTAATGAAACTATGTTTATCCTGGCTAATTGTATAGTTCCTCTCTTGATGTAGCACCTATTTAATAATTATAACTTCTTCTCCGTGGTTCGGAAGTCACGTTAAGCCGTTGATCCACCTGCATAGAAAACAAAAAAGTGCAGGCATTTCAGGCGAGGAGAACTATCAGTTAATTGCTGATCTCCCTCCACTAAAAGCCATACGATAATTAATTACTTCTTCTTCTGATACAAATGTTTTAAAATTAAAAATGCTCTTGGAAAATAAAACCGAATAACGTTCTGATTTATTAATCCTAATAAAATTCTGTGCTTTATTATTGTGTACACCACATTAACAATTAACATTGACAAACAAAGGATTTACTAAAGTTATGCAGATAATTTCACCAAGTCCCTTAAGCTCAGAGGGCTCCTGAGGCACAGTCAGCCGTGGAGCTGTGAAAATAATGATAAGATTCCAAGCGACATGGGGTGCTAATCCATATTCAACGATGAAATGGGAGTGTCAAAACCATACCAACAGTCCAACACCCAGCCGCGAAATATGGCACCTCCCCGCGCCGCGTGGGCCACAACTCTGGGGAAACGACTCCTCTAATGAGGCCCGGGGTAAACAAAATACTTTATTATAAACCGGAACAATAACGGGCAGTATCTCGGACTGGCGCTGGGCGACCGGAGGGCCACGGGGGGGACAACGGAGAGCGAGTTGTACCCGGCGCCCGGCCCGAACATCCGAACCGACTACTAGGGACAACGGGGAGCCAAGGGATGTGTCTAATTTGTTAACATTTGCATTGTTTTGGTAATCAATATTTAATACAGGAAAAATACTAGAATAGAATAGACACAATACAGTTGTCGCATTATGCACATTTTACTCCCACCACATAGTGTTAATAAGTATAAATTTAACCATGCAATGCAAAGTGCAAACATTACCTCACATAACAATTTCCAATAGATATCTTTACAATTCAAATTGTAATCTAATAGTTCCTGTAAAATTTAGCCAGAATGTTTTATACATGTCAAGGCACAAGTTGTAATTAAAGTTAATCAAGAGACTTGTCTATTGTCCTAAGACAATTTTAATCCCAAAAGAACAAATTGATCATATCATTGTATGAAAGTAAAGAGGCAAACGGACGCCTCAACCTTTACTTCAACTCAATGAAATTAAATACGTTTACATAGGTGTTCGCAGTTCACTAGTCCTAGTTAACTAACAAGACAAACTTTTCATTTCTTTAAATACCTTGCATTTCTTTTAAAATTGAAAAAATACAGAATTTTTCACAACAGTACAAAAAACAGTATTAAAATATAAACTTTATGTCTGGTTTTATTTAAAATAAAACCAATCATAACCAATCAAATCTTCTCTAATCAAGAAAGTTGCCAGAACCTTTTCGATTATCATCTGTTAAATAATGTTCATTTCCGTGACATTAGATTCCACATTTTTTAGCATCTGGTGAAGCTGCTGTATTAAATAAGATGTATATTTACATTTGCGATAATGTGTATAGTGTCCATGGTTTACTGCTAGATTAGGTATTACTAAACAGGATTTTTCAATCAATATAATCAGCTAATTGTACATAAGCAGTTTATTAAATAATTTAATATTTAGTACAGTTATAGTTCATTCGTATACCTCATTTGAAACCTAGGAGGTTGATTTTTGTGATTATTATTTCCAAATATTCCAACGATAAGTTCATACGTTATATATTGTATTCTAAAGGTTTTAGGAATTACTGTTCAACGCAGATGCCCGAGTCAGAATTGGACTTTCGATGATTAATTATCCTTGTTTGGCACGGCACATAAACAGGACGAGTTGTGTGTTTCTATGCAATTGCGGTTCGCAAACACAGCGGCTTTGCCATTAGTCTGAACTAGGCTTGGTTAGCATCTGTACACAGGCTAATTCAATATCGCAACCACACTGCTGATGAGTTTATTGAAGCCTCAAGGTAGCGCCTACTCACGATAGTGGTGCAAAATAGTCACCTACATTAACACAGGATATTGGCAAAAGAATGGTGTTAAGCATATGAACATGCAGTTTATTATTCTTGAGTATTATGAAACAATCGACTAAAACAAATCAAAATGTAGCTGTCAAAAATGTTGGTATTTCTATACAGCATTTCTCCAGGTAAAAGTAGCAAAAAAACTGCTAGGCTTGTATGAAACTAATATTATTTGCTGTTTTTAATCATCTGACACAATTTAGTTACTAAGGCAGGGAATACTAATAGAGTAATATCCGATCGTTTTGAGATCGTTGCAATAGAGAGAGCATACCCATTAGCTGCATTAACTGTTATACCATTGTGTTCCTGCGAAGGTGAAACTTAACCAACCTTTTAATTGTACATTATCAATTCTGTCTTTCATTTAAATGTGTTCATAATTATGAAAATATACGATGAAAATAGTCATAGGACACAAATAATTCTTTTCATTATTATGTACGAAATCAGTCAGTATTTCGTTCTCTGAATAGTACCAATACCATTTCTTTTTTGTCCTGTGAGTGAAAAATCAGCTGGAATATTTTTTAGGCCCTAGGACTGAAAAGTCAGCTGTTTGCTAAGTATTATCATTCGTTTATTAATTTTGAAATGCAGAATTTTGAAATTCAAACGTTATGAGGAGCATTGTTTGTAATTAACAGAAAGTGTCTATTTGATGCTTAATCGCTTTTAAAACACGATTGCGCACAAAAAAAAAAAAAAAAAAAAAAAAAAAAAAAAAAAAAAAAAAAAAAACACTTTTGCTCATAGTGATGAAAACTACTATTTTTATCAATATGTTCCTATCAATTATAAAGTAAATATTTGATAACCTGCTATAAAATGAAGACTTGTAAATATTTTTAGAAATAAATTTACCGCTTGAATTCAATCATTATGTCATTTCAACGAATGTTGTTTATAATTTTTTGAGAGGGAAATCGTTATACTATAATTATAACAAGTAAGACTGGTTCGATTTATAAACAAAGTTAATATATTGAGATGTGAATGACAAACAACAAGAGCAAACAGATTATTTAAATTGTTTAAACTTCCGACACGAGACTATTCTACTCAATAATTATGGCTTTAATTGAGTGTACTATTGTTCCAAAGATACACAACAGGTTATCCCATGAGGATGTTCTGCTCAGAGTTCTGTTTACACAGAAGTCGGATATTCGAGCCGCTAATGGGGTCCAATTGACTGAAGCGACACAAGTGGTTATATCCTAGGCAAATACCTCCTAGACTTCACCTGCGCGCCTCCAGTCTCTACATCTGCCCTTCTTCTGCCCTTCTGAGAACATTCCTTGTATAACAAACATTGACCACGGCTATCCTTATTTTTTATGTACAAATACTACATTAATTATTTTTAATACTATTAAAAAAACCATTTTGTGTTTGTTAATTCTTAAAAAAGTGTGCATTCGGTTTCACATACAGAAAATGTAAAGATAATACTTGTTTTACTAAAGAAAAAAAAACAATAACAACTGATATGTTGAACAAAGGCTGCATGCAACAAATCATGCTATAACAGTCCAATCTTGAACTAAATAAATAAAGAAATCGCCAACTTCGTCATTAATCTTCTTCAGATAGTTGCGCTGAATTTCCCAGATTTTACAGCCATTAGCGTTGATGCAAGGTGAATCGGTTAGACCGCGGCGTGCGATACAGCTAAACAGGTCAAATGAGCGTCGACCAGTCCGTGCATAGCTGGAGGGAGGAGACGCAGGCGATAGGTTCGAACACGACGGGCGGTGGTCAGCAGGATCGAGATAAGAGTGGAGTTGAAATAATTAGCGATCGGCGAACAGTCACGACCCGGTAATGATAGAGTGGGGCGAGTAGTAGCAGATTACAGAGAGGCCATGGGGCTGGATAACTCAATCGGCACACCTGTCAGACACTCATCGATTGACGATCGCTGGCTGCAGTGACAATGTAACCATGACTACACAGGTGACCACCTCACAGTAGTAACATATTACAGAGATCCTGGGGCTGGATAACTCAATCGGCACACATGTCAGACACTCATCGATTGACGATCGCTGGCTGCAGTGACAATGTAACCATGACTACACAGGTGACCACCTCACAGTAGTAACATATTACAGAGATCCTGGGGCTCTATAACTCAATCGGCACACCTGTCAGACACTCATCAATTGACTATCACTGGCTGCAGTGACAATGTAACCACGACTACACAGGTGACCACCTCACAGTGTTAACATATTACAGAGATCCTGGGGCTGGATAACTCAATCGGCACACCTGTCAGACACTCATCGATTGACTATCACTGGCTGCAGTGACAATGTAACCACGACTACACAGGTGACCACCTCACAATGTTAACATATTACAGAGATCCTGGGGCTCTATAACTCAATCGGCACACCTGTCAGACACTCATCAATTGACTATCACTGGCTGCAGTGACAATGTAACCACGACTACACAGGTGACCACCTCACAATGTTAACATATTACAGAGATCCTGGGGCTCTATAACTCAATCGGCACACCTGTCAGACACTCATCGATTGACGATCGCTGGCTGCAGTGACAATGTAACCACGACTACACAGGTGACCACCTCACAGTGTTAACATATTACAGAGATCCTGGGGCTCTATAACTCAATCGGCACACTTGTCAGACACTCATCAATTGACTATCACTGGCTGCAGTGACAATGTAACCATGACTACACAGGTGACCACCTCACAGTAGTAACATATTACAGAGATCCTGGGGCTCTATAACTCAATCGGCACACTTGTCAGACACTCATCAATTGACTATCACTGGCTGCAGTGACAATGTAACCACGACTACACAGGTGACCACCTCACAGTGTTAACATATTACAGAGATCCTGGGGCTCTATGACTCAATCGGCACACATGTCAGACACTCATCGATTGACAATCGCTGGCTGCAGTGACAATGTAACCATGACTACACAGGTGACCACCTCACAGTAGTAACATATTACAGAGATCCTGGGGCTGGATAACTCAATCGGCACACATGTCAGACACTCATCGATTGACGATCGCTGGCTGCAGTGACAATGTAACCATGACTACACAGGTGACCACCTCACAGTAGTAACATATTACAGAGATCCTGGGGCTCTATAACTCAATCGGCACACCTGTCACACTCATCAATTGACTATCACTGGCTGTAGTGACAATGTAACCACGACTACACAGGTGACCACCTCACAGTGTTAACATATTACAGAGATCCTGGGGCTGGATAACTCAATCGGCACACATGTCAGACACTCATCGATTGACGATCGCTAGCTGCAGTGACAATGTAACCATGACTACACAGGTGACCACCTCACAGTAGTAACATATTACAGAGATCCTGGGGCTCTATAACTCAATCGTCACACCTGTCAGACACTCATCAATTGACTATCACTGGCTGCAGTGACAATGTAACCACGACAACACAGGTGACCACCTCACAGTAGTAACATATTACAGAGATCCTGGGGCTCTATAACTAAATCGGCACACCTGTCAGACACTCATCGATTGACGATCGCTGGCTGAAGTGACAATGTAACCACGACTACACAGGTGACCACCTCACAGTGTTAACATATTACAGAGATCCTGGGGCTCTATAACTCAATCGGCACACTTGTCAGACACTCATCGATTGACTATCACTGGCTGCAGTGACAATGTAACCACGACTACACAGGTGACCACCTCACAATGTTAACATATTACAGAGATCCTGGGGCTCTATAACTCAATCGGCACACATGTCAGACACTCATCGATTGACGATCGCTGGCTGCAGTGACAATGTAACCACGACTACACAGGTGACCACCTCACAATGTTAACATATTACAGAGGTCCTGGGGCTCTATAACTCTATCGGCACACTTGTCAGACACTCATCGATTGACGATCGCTGGCTGCAGTGACAATGTAACCACGACTACACAGGTGACCACCTCACAGTAGTAACATATTACAGAGATCCTGGGTTCTCTATAACTCAATCGGCACACTTGTCAGACACTCATCGATTGACGATCGCTGGCTGCAGTGACAATGTAAAAACGACTACACAGGTGACCACCTCACATTGTTAACATATTACAGAGATCCTGGGGCTCTATAACTCAATCGGCACACTTGTCAGACACTCATCAACTGACTATCACTGGCTGCAGTGACAATGTAACCACGACTACACAGGTGACCACCTCACAGTGTTAACATATTACAGAGATCCTGGGGCTCTATAACTCAATCGGCACACTTGTCAGACACTCATCAATTGACTATCACTGGCTGCAGTGACAATGTAACCACGACTACACAGGTGACCACCTCACAGTGTTAACATATTACAGAGATCCTGGGGCTCTATAACTCAATCGGCACACTTGTCAGACACTCATCGATTGACGATCGCTGGCTGCAGTGACAATGTAACCACGACTACACAGGTGACCACCTCACAATGTTAACATATTACAGAGATCCTGAGGCTCTATAACTCTATCGGCACACTTGTCAGACACTCATCAATTGACTATCACAGGCTGCAGTGACAATGTAACCACGACTATACAGGTGCCCACCTCACAGTGTTAACATATTACAGAGATCCTGGGGCTCTATAACTCAATCGGCACACTTGTCAGACACTCATCAATTGACTATCACTGGCTGCAGTGACAATGTAACCACGACCACACAGGTGACCACCTCACAGTGTTAACATATTACAGAGATCCTGGGGCTCTATAACTCAATCGGCACACCTGTCAGACACTCATCGATTGACGATCGCTGGCTGCAGTGACAATGTAACCACGACTACACAGGTGACCACCTCACATTGTTAACATATTACAGAGATCCTGGGGCTCTATAACTCAATCGGCACACTTGTCAGACACTCATCGATTGACTATCACTGGCTGCAGTGACAATGTAACCACGACTACACAGGTAACCACCTCACAGTGTTAACATATTACAGAGATCCTGGGGCTCTATAACTCAATCGGCACACTTGTCAGACACTCATCGATTGACGATCGCTGGCTGCAGTGACAATGTAACCACGACTACACATGTGACCACCTCACAGTGTTAACATATTACAGTGATCCTGGGGCTCTATAACTCAATCGGCACACTTGTCAGACACTCATCGATTAACGATCGCTGGCTGCAGTGACAATGTAACCATGACTACACAGGTGACCACCTCACAGTGTTAACATATTACAGAGATCCTGGGGCTCTATAACTCAATCGGCACACCTGTCAGACACTCATCGATTGACGATCGCTGGCTGCAGTGACAATGTAACCACGACCACACAGGTGACCACCTCACAGTGTTAACATATTACAGAGATCCTGGGGCTCTATAACTCAATCGGCACACCTGTCAGACACTCATCAATTGACTATCACTGGCTGCAGTGACAATGTAACCATGACTACACAGGTGACCACCTCACAGTAGTAACATATTACAGAGATCCTGGGGCTCTATAACTCAATCGGCACACCTGTCAGACACTCATCGATTGACGATCGCTGGCTGCAGTGACAATGTAACCACGACTACACATGTGACCACCTCACAGTGTTAACATATTACAGTGATCCTGGGGCTCTATAACTCAATCGTCACACTTGTCAGACACTCATCGATTGACGATCGCTGGCTGCAGTGACAATGTAACCACCTACACAGGTGACCACCTCACAGTGTTAACATATTACAGAGATCCTAAGGCTCTATAACTCAATCGGCACACCTGTCAGACACTCATCGATTGACGATCGCTGGCTGCAGTGACAATGTAACCACGACTACACAAGTGACCACCTCACAATGTTAACATATTCCAGAGATCCTGGGGCTCTATGACTAAATCGGCACACTTGTCAGACACTCATCAATTGACGATCGCTGGCTGCAGTGACAATGTAACCACGACTACATAGGTGACCACCTCACAATGTTATCATATTACGGAGATCCTGGGGCTCTATAACTCAATCGGCACACTTGTCAGACACTCTTCAATTGACTATCACTGGCTGCAGTGACAATGTAACCACGACTACACAGGTGACCACCTCACAGTGTTAACATATTACAGAGATCCTGGGGCTCTATAACTCAAATGGCACACCTGTCAGACACTCATCGATTGACGATCGCTGGCTGCAGTGACAATGTAACCACGACTACACAGGTGACCACCTCACAATGTTAACATATTACAGAGATCCTGGGGCTCTATAACTCAATCGGCACACCTGTCAGACACTCATCGATTGACGATCGCTGGCTGCAGTGACAATGTAACCACGACTACACAGGTGACCACCTCACAGTGTTAACATATTACAGAGATCCTGGGGCTCTATAACTCAATCGGCACACCTGTCAGACACTCATCGATTGACGATCGCTGGCTGCAGTGACAATGTAACCACGACTACACAGGTGACCACCTCACAGTGTTAACATATTACAGAGATCCTGGGGCTCTATAACTCAATCGGCACACTTGTCAGACACTCATCAATTGACGATCGCTGGCTGCAGTGACAATGTAACCATGACTACACAGGTGACCACCTCACAGTGTTAACATATTACAGAGATCCTGGGGCTCTATAACTCAATCGGCACACCTGTCAGACACTCATCGATTGACGATCGCTGGCTGCAGTGACAATGTAACCACGACTACACAGGTGACCACCTCACAGTGTTAACATATTACAGAGATCCTGGGGCTCTATAACTCAATCGGCACACTTGTCAGACACTCATCAATTGACGATCGCTTGCTGCAGTGACAATGTAACCACGACTACACAGGTGACCACCTCACAGTGTTAACATATTACAGAGATCCTGGGGCTCTATAACTCAATCGGCACACCTGTCAGACACTCATCGATTGACGATCGCTGGCTGCAGTGACAATGTAACCATGACTACACAGGTGACCACCTCACAATGGTAGCTGATTACAGAGATCCTGGGGCTGGATAACTCAATCGGCACACCTGTCAGACACTCATCGATTGACGATCGCTGGCTGCAGTGACAATGTAACCACGACTACATAGGTGACCACCTCACAAATTCAATTAAGTTATGGTTTCATTAAAATTTTGTGTTTCCTAAATCCAAATTATGATTTTTATACTTTCAGTGTTAATATTTCCCATATACTCCCTATAGTTTGACATTTCGATAGTTCCACATTCTTTAAGTCCACAAAGTGTCGAACTATCGAGGTTCTACTGTACTCTATACCCAGTTATAATTAAACTTTTAGATTTATCGACATGACCAGTGTATACACTTCTCCGAGCTATCACAATGTGCTAACGCTGTAGGTCAACGTCAGCGGATCAGAGGTGCAGTGTGGCATGTGGCTTTGTGAGCTTCCTCCACGGCGACAGGCCGATGCATATGGATTAGGCCCCCGTCCGAGTCTGTCATTACACTGGACTCGACCCACGGACCGCTGGCGCTGGTGCTGCTCCGACACTAACTGTTCCTTACTTCCTGTCGGTCCCTCTGATATGAGGCAACCTATTATTCTGGGTATTAAACGTACATTGTTTTCTGATTTTTTAAATAATTTCAATGCCAATAATTTGTAAAACTTCATAGGTTTAATGCTTGGATAATTGATCGAAGTGAAATTCATATTCACATATAATTTTAATATGTAGCCTATTGTAAAAATAAAGAAGCAGAGGAAACTGATAGAGAAGATGTTAATGGTGAAAAATAAGAGGAATTAACTCAAAACTTTAAAATAAAGTCAAGATTTCGTGTTAACTTTTTTGACACAAAATATTTTAATTCATAGTTTTTTTTATTTATTTATTACAATTACAAAATTCATATACATCCTAAAATACTTAGCCTAACTTTTCTTATAAAGTAGCCTATTAAGATATTTCTTACTCTAGAAAATATTATATAGGTAGCATCTATCTTCTTATTTCTATAAGGGTTTCGTCTTTTACGTCCCTTTTTCTCTCGATCTACTGAACCGATTTTTAAGATTGAGGTGTCATTTTAAAGCTTAGGTTATACCGCAGTGATGAATCGTAATTAAAAAGGTCATATTGTTTCGGGCTTCACCCCCTCACCTCTGATTTATTTCTAGGGGGGCGCTTTAAAATGTTGACCAAAACTTTTATTGCAAGTTCTTTGATGTGAATTGTAATTTAACAGCTGATTACCTTCAGATGAATTTTAAAAGCCAGATAGTAAACAAAAATAGATATCTGTCACTTCATAATCAACATTCACGTACTGTAGGTGAGTTTCACTCATACAGAACCATAAAATGCGCAATTTGCGCACGGGCCACCTCGTATTTTATATTCTTAAATTGTCTCTTATAAATTATTTGAAAGACTCCAATTTTAGTATTTTATTTGTTTTTATTTTTGCTAAATAACTCAAATATGTTGACAAAAACAGCAGTAACTTTCAAATAAAAGTTTATTTTGGTTCATGATGTCTACTTATAATTACTAATGCAAATTAATAGAAGTAATTAATTGTTTACCTTTTCACTAACTTTTTGTTAGATCAATCATCAGCAACAAAAAGATACTGAAAATGTAAACCATCAATTACATATTTTTTTAAAACCATATAAACAAGTATTTAAAAAAATAAACTGTATAAATAGCAACCATGAGCCACTCCAATCATTACCAGAAATGAAACATGTTCGTTAAGAAAGTCTCATCTGTGATTTTATGCATTCTTGGCCCTAGTTTACGTATCAACACTGCTGAAATTCAACCGTTCACGGAACATGTATGAGAACTTTTACATTCAAATTGCATTAACCATTTTATCTTCATCTAGCAAAGCCGCGTCCGCACTGGCCGAACATTCATGGCGAACTTGTTCGGCAAACAAAAAAAACCAACATTCCTAACAAACAATTACCGGCCATATGATTTACATTAGGTTAGCAACGAATAAATAGAAGTTCGGAAGAACTTTGTTCGGCGAACATGTTCGGCCAGTGCGGGAGCGGCTTTAGAAATCACATTAACTACTGGTTTTTACCTGTAACCATGTATGTTAAATATTGTCGTATAAACTAGCCGATCCCTTAATTTTTTCAAGACACATGCTGGGACTCTTCAAATCCACTGCAGCTACTTTATACATAATACAACATGATTACATATTACATAATAAAGTAGTTGTGTCGCTGTACCTTTGATGACACGTGTCGGCCGTTACAGGAAACCGCTGGCTGGTAAACACATGTTGGCCAGATATAACACCAGCTCAAATCCGATACCGATCTGTTTAGAAACGGCTCACACAGAAAAAACTGTTTTGTTGGCGCAACAAAATTTATTTTGTTGCCGTCGTTTTGTTGAGGTAACCAAATAAATTGGTCAAACCAACAAAACCAATGGTTTTGATCAACAAAAGGGATTTGGTTATAAAATTTGGTATTCCCAACAAAAAATGTTTTGTTGTGGCAACAAAACTTATTTTGTTGCCCTCGTTTTGTTGAGGGAACCAAATAAATTGGTCAAACCAACAAAACCAATGGTTTGGATCAACAAAATGGGTTTGGTTATAAAATTTGGTATTCCCAACCAAATATTTTGTTTACCCACATTGCACTGAATATTTATTTCACGTCAAATAAACGTTCAACGTGAATCAGTAAGTTATTTCACATTTGGGCTAACTTTTTGAGTTTTAACCAAGCTCTGAACGGAGGCCGAGTAAAAAATGGCTAAGTAGTAAATTAGAACCGCTATTTTCACAGCTCCCGTGGCTCAGGTGGTTAGAGCGTCAGGTCATTGAACATGAGGTTGAGGGTTCGAATCCCGTCACAGATGTATACTTTTTGATTTACTTTTTTTATTTATTTACTTTTTTTTAATCTGTTGGTTGGCATAAATGCATTAATTCATGAATTTTTATGTAAAAATAATACTTTTCAATAACTCAGGCCAACAAAATGGTTTTGTTAATTCAACAAAATGTATCAGGATTTTGTTGAAATAACAATATAACTTTTTGTTGCAATTACAAAAAATTTTTGTTGCTTTAACCAAAAAAATTTAACAAAATTATTTTGTTAGTCCAACAAAAAATATAGTTGTCCCTATTTCAACCAAATTTTTTTGTTGGGACAACAATTTTTTTGTTACCCCAACAAAACAGTTTTTTCAGTGCATGCTGCGCGGCTCAGATCAAAGATTTTTTAGAAAACCCTAACGGAAGTCGGTTGTACCAGTGGCGAAAAAACTCAAGGCTTTTCAAGTAGCCTATGTAAACTTTTGTATAATGTAGAATCTACAACAAGCATTCAAAAAAGTATTATTGATAATTTTAATTTTCATAACCCAATTCTACTTGTCTTAATTTGTCACTTTTGATAAAAAGTAGGTCTAAGATATCAATTTGATTTTTATAATTCTTTTTTAAACAGTTCTTGTAATATAACTGTATTTGTCTAAACACTTCCTTTTTTAAGTAAGTAGGCTATAACATCCTTCCTCTTTAATATAGTAACTCCTTAACTGACTTTAGGTTGCTGACGTAGATAATAATAATGATATAGTTACGAGTATAATTAATGTTTAGTGATAATTAATGATAATTAATGAGTATAATTAATGTTTAATGATAATTAATAATATTATTGAACTTGAAGATACAATAAAATTTTCCTATCTCCATCCTCATCGTTTGGTCTAAGCGACAATAGAGTCCAAAGTTTCATTTATTCTTCTGCGCAACACTAGTGTCATGATAACCACGCCGGTTGTGCAATGTGCATGTGCACGAGTGCAGAGCGCACCTCTGAGCACCAAGCGCCCTGCCGAGCGGCATCAATACCCCGGCACCTGGCGCTCTCTTGGGCTGTGTTTCGAAACTCTAATGCACCTATAAACTACACTTTACAACTCCATAAACTGAAATTTAACACGCTGTCTTCATAGGCGTCATTTGGGGGGGGGGCAAGGGGGGGCAGTTGCCCCCCCAATAATTTCGGTGATTTTTTTAAAAATTGGAAATTAAAATGTTAGGTTATGTAATACTATGGTGAAATATTTGTATATAACAAAATTATAAACTTCCGAACCAGACTTTAACAAAATGTCTTCTTTGTATTATTTACACAAAACTCTTAAATTGACTCATTTTGCAATCGTCATCTGTAGCAGGAAGTCCCATCTCACGTCTTTTGAGTTGTTAAGGCTCCGGTCTACCTGCACGAACGACGTTACCGAATGCCGCCTCCCGGCCGTAGCGCTAGGCGTGTTCCGCGAGTTTGATGGCTGCAGAGGTTTACGGGAATCGTGTTTTAAAATTAACTAATTATGAGAGAGATTGACTCTTAACTCTTTGTAAAAGTAGAAAGACGGATCTTGTCTTCTCTGGGTTTAGAATTTTTTTTATAAAATTTATAATTTCAGTTATAACTGTCTAAAATTGTCTGTTTCTTCTAGGGGCAAGTTTTATAGATGCAGAGGTTTACGGGGATCGTGTTTTAAAATTAACCAATTAAGATAGAGATTGGCTCTTAACTTTTTCTAAAAGTAAAAAGACGGATCTCGTTGGCTCTGTTTTTAGAATTTTTAAATACAATTTATAATTTTAGCTATAACTGTCTAAAATCATCTGTTTTTCTCGATTTTTAACTTAAGTTTTCCATTAGCTTTGATAACATTACAAAAGTGAGATTACCAAAGTGTAAGAAAGGAAATTTAGCACCGTTATTCTTCTTTAATATGACACATTAGTTGTAGCTCTAGGCTACATTTAGCAAAAGATAACAGCGTTCTAAAAACCCTTTCATTTGTATCCAGAAAAACAGATGATTTTAGACAGTTAGGCCTATAGCTGAAATTAGGAATTTTATTTAAAAATTCTAAAACCAGAGAAGACGAGATCCGTCTCTCTACTTTTAGAAAAAGTTAAGAGCCAGTCTCTATCTTAATTAGTTAACTTTAAAACACGATTCCCGTAAACCTCTGCACTGTCTGCAGCCATCAAACTCGCCTAGCCCTAAGGACCGCGAGGCGGCATTTGGTAACCGGTAACGTCGCGGTCGTTCGGGCTCAGCTAGACCGGAGCGTTGCCTTGGTTAAACATAACCTCTTTCGTGTGAAAATGTAGATATAACTTTCGCTGTTGTCCAATGTTTACATTTTACTGTTGTTTACTTGAAAATAAATCAATTTCATTATTGATGGAAAATTACAAACTTCTAGGACTTGTAGGTCACCTCTTTTTAATGGACAATTTACCAATTCACTTTAGAAACAACTTCACGCCAAGCTCTATCCAATGGCACTAAAATCATTAAAATCTATTGCAAATTGTGGGAGGAGTTTCTTGTACAAAAACCCGTATCACGTATTAAATATGTATAGATGTTTTTGTAAATCATTATTTATCTTTTTTTAATCACTTAGTAATTTTTTACCTTTCTTGTCCTCAATAACAACTTAATTTTTTTAGGTAAAGTAATGGGCAATATACCGCAGCTGTACTGATCCTAAACAACAATAGTTAAATGACTTTTTTGGTCCCTTATACGGCAGATTGCAAAGGTGCTTTGTCAAAAACTGATTTTTGATAAAGATAAAACAGTGTGTTTTACCATACAAACCTATGGAGTTTTAGTCTATGTATCCGACTGTAAAACTTTAGAGTTGTAAATAATATACAATAAAAATAACTAAATAGTTATAAAATGATGTTCATTTTTATTTTAACGATTTAGCATCCTTTAACCAATTAAATCAGTTAAATTTCTTAAGGTGTTTTACATCACAGTAACCACTGGCAGTTCCAGAAGAATAATGACTTTCTACAAATAGAAACATGTTATATAATCAAATTTTACATGCATTAGGGTATTGTTTTCAAGGGTTTGTGTGTGAGATTATATTATAAGTTCACATTTTATGGACAGCTTAGTGTCACAATGTAAACTTAATTAGCTTTTATTGACAGTTTTTAGCGAAATTTAAGAGGTTGGCGCATTTGTGGGAAGGGGGGAGGGGGTATGACCTTATGAAAATCTTGCCCCCCCCCCAATCAGAATGCTGAAATGACGCCTATGGCTGTCTTACCACCTACTGTCCATTGTATCACATGGCTAAGGGGATCAGCAGATTCTCGCTTTAAATGGCGTTGCATTTCTTGCAGCAGAGTTGAAACTCGGTTAGGCTTACTCTACATGGACGCTAGGAAAGCGCTGAAGCCGCGCAACATGATTATCAACTTTCCCAGTCCCTGTCAAAAGTACCACATCAATCAGCTTTTTTCCAACTGCCATTTTGTTCAGTTATAGCTAACCTGCTGTTAACTGTGTAAAGACGCTGCACTTCTAATCTACAACAACACCCAAAGTAAAGGACCTGGGAATATGTTAGATGGCTTTAAACAGATGGCTCTCTGGTAGTTTCAACAGTGTGTGTTAACAGTGTAAAGTTAACTCTAGAACTGAAAGCTTTTTGTACTTAATCGCAATTTCTTGATCGTAAAACGTAATTGCTCACAGTGAAAGCCACTTTTCGTCCAATTAATTGATGAAAAGTACTATTATTTTGTCCAGGAAAACATGTTGGAGAAAAACAGAAGGTGCGACACCTTCCTTCCACCTTGTATCCACTCGAGAGGGCAAGACAAGATACAGCCAATTGACAAGTAACAGAAGACCTAAACAAACACCACCGTCGGGACCTCAACAGTGGCTACCGCGGCATCTGCGGCCCCGACGCAGACCTCAAATGTAAACTGGGAAGTGTAAGCAAACACAGCGGCGCGGCGGCAGCGAGGGGGGGGGGGGGGAGACGGGGACTGGGACACCACGAGGCTTGGGGCATGTCAGGGGCGCGGGTCTTGGAAGAAATAAACCGCTGGTCCTAGGTTAGGGATAAACACGGCTGGAAGTGAGGGTTCCAGGAATCTTTGGGGAACGTTGATATCCATAGGGCATTGATCTTTTGATCTTGAATCCTACAGTTTCAATCCTTTGAACCTGTTTTACCTTCAGTTTTTCCATTACTGGAAAGTGATAAAACAGTGACTTTATTGTGATAATTAAAATTATTAAACATATATTTAATAACTCAATTAATATGATTACATAAATTTAAAACTTCCGTAAACCGGTAAATTTATAACTGCCATATTGGGTTCATTCCCTACCTTCATTGATAGTGGGTAATTTAGTAAAATAGGCCTATACGTTTTTTAAATACTTCGATTTGGGAGGTAAACATAAATGTCGGTGAATAAACGGGGGAGATGTTAGAATCATTGTAACCAAAGTAATAATTTACTAACCTATGTGAAAATTCAACTTTAAATTGGCCGGAATGTAGGTTACACTAAAATTTTAAACTGAAGAAATAAGTTTGGAGATTAGTTTGTAATGAACTAAGGGGTGTGGGGAAAAACTACTAGTTACTTTGTGATAGCGCTGGGTTTATTAATGACTGTAGTAGTTGTAAACCAACGCGGCAGCAGGAAAGTGTCCGGTAGTTAGTTAGTTGGTCAGTTTGGGCGGTGTAGTAGCTGCAATGGCGGTCGGGTCGGCGAGTCATCACCTTATAATTGGCCTTCATCAGACCTAAACACCTCAAACTGCTTACTGCAGGAAACAATTGTGGCAAAGGACGACCTTTGTTGAATAGACAAGTTACTACTACAACTATACATTTTGGTATATTATTTTGTTCAACGTTTTACTGTCTTATATATTTGAACTTCAATTATTATATCGAATTGAAATTGTCTTTAGCTTGTGAATGAATATTGCACGTTTGGACCAATGTTACAGGGTAAACTAACAAAAAATAGTTCATGTAATGTTTTTTAATAAATTTGTTTAGTTTCCATAGCAAATAAAAATTTCCTATGTGCAGTTCCTACGCTGTAATTTCCTACGCTGTAGTTTTCA
Organism: Neoaliturus tenellus; assembly: GCA_030545055.2. Lineage (NCBI taxonomy): Eukaryota > Metazoa > Arthropoda > Insecta > Hemiptera > Cicadellidae > Neoaliturus > Neoaliturus tenellus. The sequence goes on along the minus strand of CM061534.1, from coordinate 122,725,346 downwards.
ATGGCTGTTGAGCTTTGGGTCTCTAGTTGTTGCAGAAAGAATCTTTACGTGTACCGGACCCATAATTTCCTCGAAATTTTACCAAATACTCATAATTTTGCCAATGGTAAAATGGAACACTTCAAATACTCTATAACAAACTATTATTAAAAGATCGAAAAATAATTAATTCAAGCTAATTTAAGTGGTTTAAATGTAATTACAATCTTGAAGACTGTTAGGAGTGAGCACAGCAAGCAAGTTTCTTAAAAATGTATCCTCCCTGTACTGATTAATAATATTTTCTCATAGTATTTAGACTAGAAGTTTTAACATAAGCCAACACCTCCTGAGATGAAACACAAATATTATAGTGATAAAATCAATGTGTGGTCCTAATTTTAAAATATTTCTTTTACTAATGAAACTAGACAACAAAAATGATTCCTCCACTTCTAGTCATGAGTTTTCTTATAAGCCTAAACCTTTATTAAAATTTTGACTTAATCAACATGAGTAATATTTTGTGGAATATACTACATATTTTTTTGCATATGGTTCAGAATCGTGTACAGAGTAATTACTTTTGTATCAAATATCTGATGCACGATCAAACTACATAAATTTGCTCAATGAATACTTATGTTTTTGTTGCCAACGAGTGCAACAAACCCCACTTTACATCCAGACCATTTTCCTCATCGAACTATTATGATAAATCACAATAAATCTTAGATATTTTTAGTACCTTCAAAGCCGCAACCAACCGAAAGTTATCAAAATAATTCTCCACCTAAAATAAAATTAAAAAATAAGTAGGTTACTATATTTTAATAGTTTACAAAACCTCAAAATAATTTTTATATATCAAGATAGTGTTTGTCAAGAATATTTAGTAAGAATATTCGTAGGATAAAAGCATATTGTGACTTTTCTTCAGCAAAGATTATTGTACGCCACATCCATCGTCAACCATGTTTACCAACCCCGCCCACCGTCACCGCCGCCGTGGCCGTGGCCGTGGCGCTGTTAACTCGGCTTTAGATAGCATTACTCGTGACGCCATGGTCCATTAATCATAAACGAATGTCAAGAGAGCTAACAGAATAATCACCAATCAGGCCTCATCTTGATTACCTTGTGATATATTACCTTCATTAATACCAGCCGATATCACCCGCTGCGAGAAGGGACTTCTTAGGGCCCAGATCGCGCAGGAATGTTAATTTTCTGTTTGAAATCTCCCCTTGATGGACAGGTAGATTGTGCTCTCTGTGGGTTGATTTATAATATATTCTCGGCGAGGGTCGATTGTCTTATAGGGTGCTGTGAGGGTGTATCAGATCATTCATTGTTCTGGATGATGGATAACGGTTTTTGACGTGTGAATTTGAGTCTTGTTTGTGAAAGACATCTATATTCGATCAGAGAGAAAATAAATTGCTATCGCCACTCCATTTATTTGGTGTGAAACTTTATTTATATATTTAGGTTTCCATGATACAATTATAAATAAGAGTTCCGCTATTTAAAATATCATATATCGTGTGAGAAGTAAAGTTGTTTAAGAAGTGCCAATTTTAAGGGTTCTTTACATGACTCGTTTGAATTCAAAGTCTTACGTCAACTACCTCCTTGCTTGAATGGAATGTACCTTAGGATATAATTACTTAGGAAATATTAGTCCGTAGTAACAAAACAGATCTGACAGATCTGAGTGACTGTAATTTTTTTTTTCTAAACTAATCTTCCACCAAACAACGGTCTATGAAGATCCTTCATCTGCAAACATCCCAACTCCTGTTGACGGACTCACACGGTGGCTCTGAGAGACTGCTATTTAAATGTGATTGCTTGGTGAGAACTGTCCAAACAGTGAGCGCAAACAGGATTCACTCACATTACCATACGAATAGCGGGTGACACGGCAGGCCGAGGCACTTTGTCATGCTAACTACGACAACTGTCTCCGCGTGGAGCTCAAGATCTTCAGAGGCATCCCAGGGACCACGCTCTGCGATAACTGTTACCTATCAGTCGGAGGCTGTACATACTCCTACGTCATGTTTGATATTTTACTGTTTCAAAAATATGCAAGACACAAATCAGAAGTTATAGGTTCACTCTATCAATATGAATCTTGAAACCTGTAAATGACGATTTGGGAGAACTGCTGGTGAGTATCAAAATCGAGGTTCATGACTATTATGATAAGCGGGTGCCCTATATGCCAAGTTGGTTTTATTTAATGAACTTATAAGTTCAATGAAAATATCAATGTATAGACTCTTAAGGACCTTAGTAACAAAACTATATTGTCATTGTCAAGTATCGTAGTGTGGTTAGAACCACAAAACCTAATCCAGTATATATCCTTGTTTCAGATTAACCAAAATTTAACTTGTTATTGCCTTCAGATACAATAAGTGTTGGTCGCATTACTACTATAACGAATTTAGGAACCTATAATACTCCAGGACAGCAATAACATACATAAATTTTCTTACCTTGGCCATACAACACATATTAATCTGCAAAGTTGCCTACAGAGCATTAAAAAAACTATATCAATTGCTAAAAAATGTTATCAATGTGGATTACAAATAATAACTTGTTTCTTACTGTTGCAGTCCACATCAAAATATGGGACTACAAAACGTTAAGAATTTTTTTGAATACTGGTCACTTATAAAATCAAATAAAATAAAACAAAATAATCTTAATACTTGCAATTTTATAGCCAGTTAATTATGCCTCTTTTTATTAATTTTGACAAATCAATCCTCTCCCTATGTTACCCGATAGGAGGAACAGCCAACTCACGGTGTATTGTGTTCTTTCGATTACTCGAGGGTACTTTCATCCCAAAACTCTCCTTTCCAAAGCGAAATCCGCTTATATAAATTCCTTGATTTGAGTTTAATCACTCTTAACAGCAGGAAACCCATTGAAATGCTACAAAAACCATACACGAGTAAGGAAAGTTATGCCTGTAGGTTGGTTGTAAGTTCAGAGCAAACTCGCTTACTAGTAAGCGTGAATATTAATCGTTATGGTATTCAATTATTGTATTTACTTTATAACACTATAATTTTATGACTAGGGATCCCCAAGACCCTATAATATTTTTATCAGAGAATATTCCAGTTCTCCTGTTTTCTAACGTTATGTTTTAGTTAACAAAATTAAAATATTTTATATTGTAAGATAGTACAGAGTTTGAGTTAAAATTTTGCAACTACAACTAAAATTTATAAGATAGTTTTTCAGTTGGATCTACTTTTAAACACAACAATAAAAACCATAAAGAAAACAGGAATTAAGTAGTTAGATATACTTTTAAATTAGTCTAAAAGTGTATAAAAACAAGAAAAGGAAAACAGTAAAATTATTTACTTTGGCAAGAGCAACAATTTTCACAAGAAACACCATTTTGTGTCATATTGTGATTTTCATCGAGGTAGTCTACATTATTAATGTCTGAACCTCGTATACAACTCAAAAGGAGGACATTTTTTCTATTTTTCAATTCACATATGCACCAAATTAGAAAATAGTTTTATTCACATAGAATGGCATGTACAAATATTGCATGTATGTAACATCACATTTTCAATTGATGGATCTAAAAGGCCATTCCTCTTTTTCTGTCACTGAACGACAACAAAATAAAAATATATTATAATAATTAATCTAGTGGAGATAAGAATTTTTACAATTTTTTCAATACAACTGAAACAAATGTTTTCAATGCTCAGTTTTGATAAATTGCTATCATTGATATAGTAACATTTATTGAGAGCATGGCGTAAAATACTCAAAGCAATCAAAATCTAACGAGTGGAGTATTATAGTCTAGCGGAGTGGGTGTTTTGTTAAATAATCCCCGGAGCGGGAGAAGGCCGTATACAATAGCTCGGGTCCGGTCTCTAATAGGGTTGCAATCCTCTTAAATCCCATTCACATATAAACATTTGCTAATCCTTTTAATGTGAATAAATCAAAATAAATTTGCAAAAGTGCTCTTACTACTGCAGAATTATTTAAAGACTTTTTTATTTTCCACTTTTTATGTAGAAATATTTATGAATTGTTATAATTTAATTTCACTGTAAATGGAGCCAAAGAACGTTATGTGCAAACAGAACAAATAATCCTGTATTTTTATGATTGTATTTTTATAAAACAAACTCAATTTGAGTTTAGTATGATTTGTGGTTTCTTTGGGGCCCATTAGGTTATTTCTAGCGTTAGTTCTTTATTTATTTACCACCATGAACAATTCAATATGAAAGCTCCTTGAAAACGTAAAATCCAATAAAAAAATATGTGTGAATTTTCAAAATCTGACTATTAATCTAAATTTATTAATGATATTTTATTTTAACAACAATTATAAAACATGTCTAAATATTTCTTAACGTCTTTTTATCAACAATTTGTTTAAAATTCCTACAAAATTCTTATTTACAAAAGTATATTATTCAATTTATGGTATTTTCAAGTATTTTCCTAATGAGTAAACAAAAATACAGTGCGCAGTTGAAAGCCCTTGCAATTTTTTATAAGTTTCCTATATAACATATAAATTAGTTATATAAACATAACATTGTTTTAATAAACAATGTAAAGGTTCAGATATTACATATCTTCTCGCAACGATTTGGATTGGTTGTTGGAAGAATTAGTAAAGTTCACGCTTTTTATTGTACTGTACATAAAAAACATGTTACAGGGCCTCTCTCTTATGACGGTAACGTAAGTATAAAAATCTGGTAAGCCATTAAGTCTAATAATATATGACTTTGTTAAAGTTTTAGTCTTATCGTTCCTAAAATTATGTTTTTATACAGCGCAGGTTTGAAACGCACTAATTTTTTAACATTAAGAGAGAAGTAGAGAGGATAAAAATGTTGAGGCCGACTCAGCGACGATGTTCGCAATCAGCCGAGTCGATAATTAAGACCTGATGACTCGACACTCCACATCTTCACTTCCTTTTGCTGGTCATTCAGAAAACTTTCGGATTAACTCAACATGAGTGACTGGTATAAATAAATCGCCTCGCCTCCTCCGCATCTTGCAGCAATTAGTGACGCTTTAACCGCTCCTCCTCAGACACTCCTCTGTGATCTCTGAGGCAAATGACTTCTTCTGTATCAATTAACCCCCCAAAAATATATAACGGTTTCTGAAGTTTTACTAGATTTTGTACCAGGCGTTCTTAGGACTGTTGACCCCGACTTGAAATACGGGATATTCCAAATTAAACAGGTCTCCTGTTTTGTTCTTGTGATACCGTATTGTAAATTCAGATTAGCTTATTTAGTTGCTAGTTAGTTTATGTAGACATTATGAAGTAGTGCAGTATTATCTAGTGGAGTGGGTGTTTTGTTATCATTGTTTTACAATGACTTTTCACCAATCAGCCAGAAAAACTATTGTTTATGCGAATATTCCTATAGGGAATAGTTTATCTTCGATCTCTATTGAGAAGAATTATTTGTTGTTGAGGTCATCAGTTAATATTACAAAAGTGAAATGAATGAAGGTAATGAATGAAGTGAATGAACAGGGATCTGGATATGGCTTGATATTTTTATTAATAATTAAGCTAAAGTTCATTTCAAGTCCTTCATCATTTTAAAGTCCTGAGAGTACAATAAAGGACCAAATTTTAAAGTTATAACTAAATGTGTAAGTGTGATGGGGATAGGCCCAAGAGTAGTCAGTAAACAATCTCGTATGTAAGCATTAGTTGATACGTAGGCCTACTTCAAATTATAGCCAGGTTACTTAGTAGAGTATAAAGCTGCAACCCTCACCCCAAAAAAATGGATAACCGAGCCTTAAATGGTAAGCAAGTCACACATAATTGAAATTATTTTGGTAAAACGTAAAAACTCAATAAATTTGGGCAGACTTTAACTTTTAAGGCGGATTTAAGGCCTTATACAAAATAAAGACCCTTATAATTATATACTATAGGCCGATGAATTTTCATTCAAGACTTTAAGTCCTTTAAAGATGACTACAAGAGGGAGTCTTGAAGGACTATGTAATATCATTTTAAAGGACCTATTATTTTTTTAAATAAAATTTTCTACAGTAGGGTATAGTTGTACGATATCTTTACATTTCAAGCCGATACTTGTTGGGCTGTAATTCAAAATCTTCACTTTATGACTGATGAAGATATATGAGTATAAACTAAACTATGAGTATTTACATTCTATATATAGACCTACTCTTTAGTAGTGGTAAAAACGATTTGCTCAAATATTTTAAACTATGTGAAATAAAATGAACTATTTTTTGCACTCGTAAATTTTTCGTCAATCTCTTTCCTCATAAGACGAAAAATCAAAACCCCTCTTTTATCACCCCATAGTCTCGACCATTCCAGAGGTCGTTGTTTTTGACTCCCAGAAGGGGGTTGAACAGCAACCCCTGTTTATTAAAGCGCCCTAACCTCTCACATCCCCAGTTCCAATCAGTTACATGCTGGTTGTACCTTTGACAGGTCTGTCAACAGGGCTCGAGTGTCTCATTGTGCGAACGAGTGATTGTGTGATACCGGAGCCGCTGTGTGAAGGTGTGAACACGATGTTATCAGCTTCCGCCTGACGTGTGATCCTGACCGCCTTTCAGGGGCTGTCACAACACCTCTCCCACACCTGCAGATCCTCTTTGTCTCTAATTAGCACACAACAGCCACCGAGGACGCCTGTGTGCTCGACACCCGAGAAGGTTCGGATATTGGTCGCAGAAACGAACCGGATGTATCTACAACCATCTTATTTAACCATAAAAAGCTTTTGCTTTGTTAAAAAATCAATTATACTTGTTTCATCTTATTAAAATAAAATGTCATGCACACAACGTAAATGCATGTTTTACGTACATTATATTCTGTATTTACTAGCAATACAAAAAATACAACAGAGAATGTGAAACTTATTGTGACAATCGTCAGTAGCAAACAGCATATTCCCATTATTTTTGACAAAATAATAAGCAGTCTGAGTTAATTGTTTGACGGACATTAATGTTTAGACATTTTGCTAAGTATACGGTTTATGATTGAGAAGCAGTTAAGTGGTAAGGAATAGTTTAATTGGCTGAATAAAAACTATCTACAATATATTGATCATTGATCACTACAAAAATAGATCAATTCAACATATACAATGATTGATTGTGCTTTGTGCAGTTTCCGTTTTTAATTTGTCATACTTCACACATATATTCCGGCTACTGTATGGTAAAGGAAATAGTAAAAGGCTTCTTTCAATACTTAAGTTACAACTTAAGAATAATAAAATATACGTCCATTATGTTTTATTGCGCTGAATTCAATTCAAGTATTTAAATTTAAAATTTCCATAAGGAAATATTAAACAATACTAGTGGCGTGTAGGGGCAAAGGCCCCTAAAAATCAAAATGGTGATGTTATCTCCAAAAGTAAGTTTCAATTTATCACCTCCTTGCAGTATTAGGGGCCGTCCATAAATTACGTCATCGCTTTTTGGCCATTTTGGACCCTCCCCCCCTAAAATCATCCTTCCATCATAATTCGTCTGACCCCCCCCCCTCTCAGAAAAATGACGTCATTTTTAACAAACCTCCGTTTTAGGTAAAAATAATGCTTTTTCTACTTACCTTGGTGCGACGATGAACGCTACCAGATAAACTAAAAACATTGACCAATCAAATCTGAATTTACCTCCAGAAATAAAGCCAAAATGACTTTCTTAATGAAAAAAAAATAATTAAAATGAACTACAAAACAACGCCTAAAATAGTCTAGTGTATTTTATTAGATAATTATTTTATGATAGTTGAATTGTGTACGAATTTATCATTGTTTTACTGTCAAAATTTGTTATAAAACATCATTTTTAAAATGACGTCATATCAAATCCTACCCCCCCCCCTTGCACATCACCCTACCGTCATTTTCAATCTTGACCCTCCCCCCCTATTTTCAGATGACGTAATTTATGGACGGCCCCTTACTGCTGTATTTTCCTCAAGCTGTAGTGTGATTTTACACGTTTGGATTTTATAATAAAATATTTCCTAATCTTGACGAAACTTTTTGATCGGTATCAAATCAGTAATTTACCAATAATTTCCTCTATATTAAAATGCAATAGTATATTTTGTGGAAAAAAGAAAAAATACTGCACTCTTATACTAACGAACGCGGTAAAAATAGTTTTAAACTGAAACATGTTCATGATGAGTTTGTAACTCAAATAAATATAATAGTTCAATACAACTTAAGTCCATTAACATTGTACACTCCTTCATCCTGGACCCCTGGACCCCCAATTCCCAACACTCGCCATGACAACATGCCTCCCCGTGCTCCCGTTCACCTCTCCTCACCCGTGTTTCCTGTACCCCCTATATGCCTCTACCCCGTCCCTCATACCCCCTTTCTCCAGTACTACCGACACCCCTCGTGCCCTTCGTGCCCCATATCCCCTAAACCCCTGCCCTTCCCATGGGCCGTGCCGCCATCTCCGCCGGCCCTCCCGTACCTCCGTACCCTCTTGTGCCCCCAGCCGTTTCCCCTATTTCCCCCATATCTCCCTCGTGCCTCCATATCCCTTTACTCTTCGCGACACCGACGTCCCTCGTACTTTGATTGTAGTTTATTTTGTCTGTTCGTCAATGAAGTAGAACATTGATTGATATACTCTTAGTTTTCGCACACTATTATTTATAGCCCAGTCAATGAAGGTCAAAAACGGGCCAACGTCGGAACAAATTTGTAACAGTCTGAAACCTACACCATTCGATAGTACCTACCTTAGGGGTCAAAACCCCAAAAGTCCCAAAAATCCCCTGGTGGCATTTCGCACAGCCCCCCTTTAAAGCCCCCTGGACCCCTAATTGCATGAGTTTATAAAAACCCTTGTAGAATCGTTATGAAAAGGACTAGCGTCCTAAATCTTTTTTTGTTGTATTCCTTGTTAAATTGTCTACAGAAAGTGCCATTATACGTTTTTAGCTAAGGTCACTCATTAGTCAGCTATTTACTGTCAAACGCAAATTTTATTAAAATTTTAAAGTATTATTTTGTTTTTTAGGTCTAAGATGAAAATACGAAGTAATTCGTAAAAGTGCTTGGGACAAAAGTTATAGGAAATTTTATAACGAGTAAATTGATATATATATAATATGGTATCTACGGTCATGAATATCTAGTAACGGCCGTCCAAAGCGGGAGCGGTGCCGGTTGCGGGCTGGCGCTGAGGTCGCGCCGGCCGCCGCGAGTCAACGGATATTTACATCGTGCACCATGTACATATGAATAACTTTGACAGTGACGTTGAAAATAGTTTATCTTATAAAAACACGTACTATGAATACAGAAAATATGAATATAGAAAATATGAAGGTAGGTTTATATTCTCTACCTTCATTTGGTCCATATTTTGTGACATCTAGGTCTAAAATAGAAAAAACTCAACATTTTCTCACATTTTTCACTTTTTTGTAACTTTTACCTGCAAGGACTAGTTAAAAATGGCGTTCTAAAAGATTATCCTTGTATTTCACTGCATTTAATTCCATACAATTTAAGACCTCAATAATTAAAAAATATAATAAGTAGTTTTCTACTTAAGCTATTTTAAAAATTAGTTATTTGGGAAATAGAGGTTTTAGCAGCTTCATTGTTTGAAATAAGCCCGGAACGATGTTAAATTTTCATTTTTAAGTATCTAGAAAAACACTATTTTTGCAAATGTCTATCCAGGCATATCGTATATAATAAAATATTGCATTGAAGGGTGCGCTCTACCTCGGCGTCAAAATCGTCGAGCGAGACTGTTAACTGCCGCTATACGCGGAAACTCACATTTTCTAAAATATATGACGGGTGATTTTAAATTTTGTTACTTTAGTGCTTTTTTTTGTTTCAGTGCGAAATCGATCGGTGGTCTAATAACGATGTTTTTGAAATTGCAGACCTTTCGTATCTCCCTTCTTGCATCGTTATCTATAAACTTTTTACAAATCTTATTGCAGATACTTGTTCATAAGATTATATTGTACTCGTGTATCGTCTTATTTTTTCTTAAAAATCTATCACTATCACTGCTAAGTAGCAAAGTATTATCTTTCTTTTTTTAAGAAGACCACTAATATTTTAAGAGGTAACAATGATAAAAAAACACAGTTTAAATTTATATTTAAAATGTGATCCTTGGTGAAAATTTTGGTAACATATAAATAGAGTTTATTTTTATTGATTTCAACCTCACAACTAACACTAGATATAAGCTATTTGTTTTAACGTATGTTTTAAAATTATATTATTCATTGAGTTCAAAAGACATTTCGTTACGAAATAGAAAAAAAACATGAATATCGGTATAACTGTATAAATTTAATTTAAATTAAATTAAATTTCTAGTTTTTAGAATTTTTTAATTACGTTTCAATCCACAGTACTATTTACGAGGGATGCGGAGAAGTCTGGAGACAGCTTAATATTTTTATTATAATGAAAAAATTAAATTAGGTAAAAAAAAAACTGTAAATTCAGTTGGAAGCCAAAATAGTGTATCTTATAAAAACACTTATCATGAATATTTCTACCTCCACTCGGTCCATGTTTTGTCACACCATGGCCTACAACAAAAACCCTTAAAATTTTCTCACATTTTTCTTTTTTTTTGTAATTTTTACCTGTAACCACAGCTTTGTTATGACTGAACGTTAAAACGCTATTTCTGAGTGCTCAATGCCACTGAGTTCGGCCCACTAAGAGTTAGTAGAAAATTTTAAATGTAAGGATAGGTTGATTTGTACATAAAAAAGGCATTAGTAGATTTTAATACTGCAAAATCGACCTCAAATGGATGAACGAGCCGGAATATGAAGGCGGTCAAACTTCACTGGAAATCATACTGCGCTGAAACTATGAAATACAATAACCTTTGGCATATTTGACCTCTTGAGATCGAATTTGTGGCATATTATTTAGAAAAGCATAGGATGACGTTAGCTAATGAATTTTCATCAGACCATTGCGATAAACGTTGTTTTCGGAAAGGGTCAGCTGTGATCGAAACTAGTTGATTCCCGTTGGGTTGGATAAACGTGTTGGTAAACAAAGTTTTCGGGACTAGACCGCAAAACAGTGGTTTTCGGGACAGTTTACAAGTTAATTAATTTTTATTTTCAATAACAGCTGTAAATAGTTCAAATACAAGATAAACAAATAACAACGTAAGAGGGGGTATATACGTTAAAATTTATTAATTTTTATCCAAACTGTAAATTTATTAATGGTGGTATGAAGAAAAGTACTGTTCGTAAATCGTCCGAAAGTGGTATATCGGTACTCGATATAAGCTACGAGTATTAAGCTATATATATACCATTCGGCTTCGCCTCGTACTTGAAACTCGATCTTGCACCGATAACGACCACTTTCCGGACTAGTGACGAAATATACTATTTCCCTTAAGACCACAGTGAGTCATGAAGAAAAGGTCTGCGATGGGTTTAGAATTTGAGAAAGTCATATTGACTTGTATTCAGTAAACTGAAATGCTTACTGTAGACACTTAACGTTTGATAAAGAAATGGTAGAAATTTTGTTTCAGATTAATACCCTCTCTGAATTTTCAGGGAACTCTGTGACCAATAAAAATTATAATACTTGACATTTATATATTTTTAATACATAACAAGTCTTATTGATTAGCCGTCGTTTTTTACGGGCTATTAGCTAGCTTATCCATTAAATTTAAAAATTTCAAAACATCCCCCTAACAAACGTGTGATTTTGATAAAATTTGGCATGCCAGTTCAAAATGAACTCTGTAAATCAATAAAAAAGTATTTTAAATATCTTTCTCTTACTTATTAAAAGTTATCACTTCAGTTTAAACCCTTTGAAAGAGCTCATAAAAACAAATAATTGCTTGGAATTCTTGAAATAACTTATCTGGATGCATATAAAACCCAAAAAACACAATTTAAAATATGTTTATTTTACTATAAATAACTACCGGTAAATCCTTGCTACTTTTGTACACATACATCTGCCCTAAACTTAGCATGGATTTTCAAATATTTAGGATTAAATTTTATTTGTCGAAAATGGTCCAGTCTCAGCAATTCTACATATTCCTACATCAGTAGTAAACGTAGACCTATGTGATTTTTATAAACTTCATGATTATGTATAATTTTGGTTAGTACGCAGGCATTCTAACGAGTATGATATATTGCTATGGCAATAGACTAATGAAATATAAACATTATATATGGTACCCAAAAGGTACTACTACTTACGGACCCTGATATAATGATGCTGCGATTTATATAAAAAAAGAATACTAACTGTGTTTTACGTAGTATTACTGTGAAGTGAATATTTGGAGATAATAATAACTATTCTTAACTGTATGAATGTGCATACTAAATTTTATGAAGATATATGAAAAATAAGCAAGATGGGGTTTCGTTATTTCCCGTAAAATAAACATGTTTTTGTATTGTATATTTTAAAATTTTGTCCCTTTAAACCCATATAAAAAAACCGCAGGCATGGATCTACCGACCTGATTATTTTTAATTGCTCATTTTAAGCTGATACTTGTTTTGGCATTTGCTTATATTTTCAATTAAATGGAAAAATGCATTAAAATGGGTCTATTAACATAAAAAATAGTGTTAATAATACAAAAATTTAAGACTAAAATTTAAATTTTTATTTTTTTCTTATTTAAAAATGAAAATTTACCATTGTTTAGGACTTACTTCAAACAATGAATAGTACTCAATTAGCTGACCTTAATGGATAAAAATCCAAACCTTAATTTTTCCCTGAAATAAAAAAAATACTAACTTTGAATTAGTGTAGGCCTACGAAGAGAACTACTTGTTATAAACTGTACTTCAATTATTGAGGTCTTAAATTGTAGGGCATTACAATTGTAGTGTAATAAAATTAGTTTTTAGAATAACATTTTTTCGGAAAAATCGTCCTTACAAATAAATAAAATTTACAAAAAAAGTTTAAAATGTGGGAAAATGTTAAGATTTTCCATATTTTTTCCATGATGTGTTCGTCCCCCGAGGGCAAAAATTGTTGAAATCATTAAGTTTAATCATCTTATACAACTTTGCAAAAAATCATGAATACCCGATTTATCGCACCCAAAAATGTTAAAAGTGCCTAAACTATGATATTAGTTTGAACATTTAGAAATTAAAAACTATGACAAACACTTTTTTACACGCAATGTAACAAAACGTGGACCGAATGAAGGTAGAAATATTCATAATAAGTGTTTCTATAAGATAAACTATTTTCAACGTCACTGTCAAAGTTATTCATATCTAAATGGTGCACGGTGAGCGAAACAGCCGTTGGCTCGCGGCGGCCGGCGCGACCCCAGCGCCGGCCCGCAACCGGCACCGCTCTCACTTTGGACGGCTTTTTACAAGATTTTCGTGACCGTAGATACCATATTATATATATCAATTTACTCGTTATGAAATTCCCTATAACTTTTGTCCCAAGCACTTTCACGAATTACTTCGTATTTTCATCTTAGACCTAAAAAAGCAAAATAATATCTTAAAATTTTAATAAAATTTGAGTTTGACTGTAAATAACTAACTAATGAGTGACCTTAGCTAAAAATGCATAATGACACTTTCTGTAGACAATTTAATAAGAAATACAACAATAAAAAATTTAGGAGCCTAGTCCTTCTGGTAACGATTCTACAAGGGTTTTTATAAACTCATGCAATTAGGGGTCCAGGGGGTTTTTAAAGGGGGGCTGTGCGAAATGCCACCAGGGGATTTTTGGGGACTTTTGGGGTTTTGACCCCTTAGGTGGGTACTATCGAATGGTATAGGTTTCAAACTGTTACAAATTTGTTCCGGTGTTTACCCTTCATTGACTGGGCTATTACATGAAAAGCTCGACGTCTTTATGGATTAACGGGCGTTTATTGTTTCCCTACGACCTACGTAAAGTAAAAAAGCAAATAATTGATAAAACCATAGTGTACATAGTCAATGATAAAACCAAAACAAAATATTCCTCATATGGAGGTTATCTGATGTTAGTAGTATACATATGTTTCGTTCGAAAATAAACAAACACTCAACAAAAATATTCAACTCTTTAACTCTATCAACTAAATAGCCAATATATAAAGCAGTAACATAATAACTCTACATTAAATGAGTAAAGACAATTAACCATTATATCCACCATGCTACGTCTAAGCAAAGTTTAAATAAAAAAATTATTATGAATATACCAATCATTTTACTTTTGTTTCCCTTATGAAATAGATGGGGCCACGAAGATGAAATCTCTTGTGGATCCCTAATCCGTTCATGACTATTAGTGTTTTTTTTATAGTATATTGCCAATTTTTAAAAGTTATAACTATGCGGTTATCTTAACTCAAAATATCTGCTCAATAATAACCAGCTGAGTCTATGATAAAACACTGGAACATCTGCTTTATCACACGTGTCGATCTAAAAATAGTCTTCCGATTAGATTAACATTGGAACTTCAAGGTCCAATGGGGCAAAGCCTAGGTAATTTTGTATAATTCTGGTATTTTTCCTTGCTTCTTTGGCCCTCAAGCTTTAGAATGAGCCATCATACGTTACCCTATCTTTTTTCTACCTCGAGATATTTCGTGGGGACCGATTCGCTTACGGAATTATATATATAGATAAATTTACAAAACTATTATAAAGCAGTATTAGCAGTAGTAACTGTAAAAAATTCCATTATTGTATATCAATGTTAATGGGTCCAATAGACATAATTTAATTAAATCAAATAGAATTTTCATAAATAATCCGATATTACGTTGTAAATTCACGAGGGAGGATAGATTATCTAAAAGCTAAAAATAGAAGCGGTCAGAGGCACGAGCTCTCTGGTTATTTAATTCCCTGTTCGTGGTTGTTTAAGCAGATATAGAGTACATTAGTGCAATGCGGTTAGTGTAGCAATGTAATTGTTTACATTACCTAAACCTGCAATCTGGATTAGGGGTTGCCACTTCAACGAATCGCATGAAACTGTCACGTTCTCAAATTCAAATGCGATTGTTTACTTTTGCTTGTGGTCTTTAAATGCTTGCTGCTCGAATACTTTTTGAAAAAAATTGAGACCTTAAACTTATGAAAATAACCCTGTTGTTTGGTTCAGGGGATAAAAATCCCTAGAAACGTAAGCAAACTTCCCCTTATTTTAAAGTGTTTTAGTAACAAGACTTTTACTAAAACAACAATTTGCAGAGTGTCAAAAATGTGGTTCTGCTTCTTATGTTTCTAAATATTTCACTAATTTTACCACAAGTTATGCGATACTCATTTTCACCAATAATCCTGCAGAAAAACTGTTTTACATTTTTTTCAACCCTGCTGTTGTTTAGCATTGTTCTTCATACAAATATGCAAACTAATGTGGTAAAATGTACGTATTGTGGGTGTGTGATTGACTGCTAATTCGAAGGTTACAGCATTTACAAAGCTTAAAAATAGTTGAAGATTTACGAAGTGGCATCATTAATGGGTTTAAGTTTTATTTCTAGGAATTTAGGTTAAATTATTGGATGAACGGATCGAAGAGGAGTGAATCCTCACACATGACTGTTACAACCTCACTAGAGTGACAAATCCCGATTCCGTTGACCGACGATTACGTTCGCAAGAAGCCTCAGATCGACTTCAAACTTTCACAGTAGATTTTAGCCGTAATTCTTTAGGTCGAGTTCGTTTCTGAAGTTATTCTGTCCAGTAATAAAGTAATTAGACGTAATTTAATTTCCCATAAGAAATGCATTGTGGGCTGTAAATAACGGTGTTTAGGGTGTTTAGGTTACGTTAAACGGTGCTATTTTTGTTAGTTGTCTGACATATAGAAAGCATGTATTATATGAAAACTATATTATGCCTGTTGTTGTGGTACTAAACCATTTGTTATGTCACGATTAAAAATACAAAATGTAAATGAAAATAAAGTAAACAAACAACTAGAAACAATAACAAAACAAAAGTTTTACCAATGTGCACTTTGTTATATTTTGCAAATTTTCATTTCAAACTTGACGTTGGATGGCAGCTCTTTTATGCCGTACTTGGCTATTTATTACTATTAACTTAGGTATTATGCATAGTTGTTGAGCTAACTGCAATAATTTTACAATTCTTTTTTATTGATTTCAGTCGGTGTCTTCATCGTTTAAAACTGACTAATTATTTTACTTATTATTCTTTTATGCTAACGGCATTATATATGTTGTTACTTTTAAAAAAATAATACCATTTCCGGTTTGTTGTCGTTTCCTCTTCTGTAGAACGTCGTTGAGCCATATCGGATATGGTATTGCGTTCAAGTTTGAATAGTTATAACTAGCGATTCCTTATAAACCATTTTACCGTTGTCAAATTTTAATATTGCAAATATTAAATTACTTATTCCTCATTCACTTACAAGTGAATCACTTGTGTTAGTTAATTGTTTTTAATAATTTTGTATGACTGCCAACATCTAACTTGCTGAAAGGTAAGTATAGAAGCTTCACCTTTTCTTATTTATTAGCTTATCGTTATTAATTTTTCAGTTTGGTGTGAGCCAATGCCTTTACATTCTGCTTTTATTTGTAATAGAAAACGGAAAGCCTATAGGCCTAATGGTTTCTTACTTTGATTGAACAACTTTTTTTACATTTCTACAATTAACTTACTCAAACCAACTTTATAGGCTTAAGACGTTTTGGATCACGTTATAATTTACAGAGGTGCACCTCATTCTTACATTTTTCAGATTATTATTTTTTTTAGTTGTAATGAGCTAGGCCTATAACACATTAATTAAATGATCATTGCTTTTTCTAATAAATAGGGAACCTTTTAGGCTTACAACAAAACCTTTTTTTAAAGTCAATGTATTGGCCTAATTCATCTTAAATTTTTTTAGGTCACGCCCCCAATTGATCTAGGCCCAGACCTAAACTCCTAAACTTTCCCAGTTTGTTGTAAATTTGCTAAAAACTTATAACTTGCCTTAAGTTATTTAAAAGGTAAATTTAATAGTGTAAGGGAAGAAGCCTATAATTTTTACTACTTTATATGGAATAGGCCTCCATGTGATAGGCTTGCACCTACACCTACAGAAGTAAGTTATTTCTCTTTTTCCGTACAAGAGTTTTCCAATGTTTCTTTGACTTTTTAATTTTACTTGCCTTGAGCTTATTTGCTGTCCAACACCTTATTTCACTTACCGTATTTAGGCTTATAAAACGGCAAAACTTCTTTAAATCCTACTCCATCATTATTGTATAACACATGTTAAATTATCATATGTTATTTATTTATTATTGTTTTTGTTTATGTTAAAACAGTTAGTTGTTATCTAGCTTAAATTGAATAAATATGGTTATGTTTTTGAAAGTAATTTGATTTAAATAGACAAAGCGCAGTCTTGAAGAACTACAGATTCCTTGTACTGAATAATTCAACCGGATCAAGATCACAACAACGTCCTGGCACAGCAAAGCCAGCTATAAACAAGGTAAACAATTGCTACAGATGTGGAGGAGTCCACGACGGCATTCATCTATGCCCAGCATTAGGAAATATTTGTAAAAAATGAAATAAATCTAATCATTTTTCTAATGTTTGCAGGACTAGGCAATGTAATTACTTAGATAGGCTTGACAACCCAGATGAAGAGAAACCTTTTGATGAATCAAACATCAATAGCCTTTGTGTTGTTGATTGTATAAAAAATAAAAATGCTTGGTACAAAACACTTACTGTTGAAGGTAAAAAGATCAAGTTCAAACTTGATAGTGCGGCCGATGTCAACGTGTTGCCTTACCATTATTTTAAAGATCTAAAAATGTCTTGCAAAGTAAAATCATGCAATACCACATTACAGTCATTCGGAGGGTTTAGCATTAAGCCGTGGGGTATTTTTGACGGGCAAATCGAAACAGATGATAAGATTGATGTAGAAACCTTTTTGATTGTAAAAAAATGAAAATACAGTTCCTATATTAGGTCTTCAGACTTGTATTAAACTTAATTTGTTAAGGCGTATTGACAGTGTGTCTAATGAAGAAGACAAACCATACCTAGAAAATGAGAAACAATCAATTTTTGAGAAAAATAAAGATGTTTTCGAAGGGTTAGGTTGTTTTCCTGATAAGTGCAAAATAAAAATAAGGGTATGAAATGGCGAAACGCTATATTTATCAGAAGGAATACACGAACTTGTTTAAAAGATCAAACTCAAGAGGGAGATGTATATCACATGTCAAATTATCATATGTTATTTATTTATTATTGTTTTTGTTTTTAAAACAGTTAGTTGTTATCTAGCTTAAATTGAATACCCCCCGTCGCAGCAGACCTGCGTACTCAGCGAATTTCCAAATTAGTAATATTAATTTTGACCAGATAAACCTGTAAACCAAATATCATCACTTGTTCATAAATAGGGAAATAAATGTCTATTCTTATGATAAATATAGGAAAAGAGTATGCAGGTATGCTGCCATGGGGAACACTAAAAGTAGGTTTTTAGTACAAAAAAATTATTTCATAAATTTTAAATTATTATATAAAGCCATATACTAAGTTTAATCAATATCTGTCCATTGCTAAAGGAGTTTGCCTATTCTCCATATGACTAACATGGGAAAAGAGCATGCAGGTTTGCTGCCATGATAAGCACAAAAAACATGTTTTTTACCATAAATGGATGAATCTCAACTAAATGAAGCTGAATACCAAGTTTCATCCAAAAATATTAGTTGATCAGTGAAATATTAACACATCCTTATTCTCCATAAGATTAACATTGGAGCTTCAAAATACAATGTACTGTCTTTAGACTTTTTAATATCTCGGTAACCAATGGAGATAGAGCAAAGCTTCAAAATACTAAAATGTGTGTTTTTTTTGAGCTAAATCCAATGGTCAAAATAAAAATTAAAAATTTTTTAAAATTACATATGAAAAATGCAAAAAAACCCATTTTTGGGGTACAAAACCCCCCAAAACTACCCCTTCCGGTAGGTCGATATGTCTGGTTTACGAACTCATCCGAATAAACGTAGGATTACACAGCTCTACCAAATTTGGTGTCAATCGGACCTTTTTTACGAGAGTTATTGTGCCTAGGGACACATACATATATATATATATAATTTTAATGACTATTATTTTTGGTCTCTGGGCACCTCAAAACGAAAAAGTAACATGGTCTCGGGCTTAGGTCTTACCATGAGACCTACGGTAATAGCTTATTCCCTATGGGAAATTCTCTAATAAATATGGTTATGTTTTTGAAAGTAATCTATACTTATTTAATACGCTGAGGGTTTTTTTTTTGTCTTGAGAACTCCTCCTACGATTTTCAACCGATTTTCAAGTTTTTGGTGTCGTTGGATAGGGCTTGATCTGAGGTTGTTTCCGCCAAAAACTGATGAGAATCGGACTGAAAATAAAGGCGCTATCCACCATTGAAATCTAAAAATTTCCCATTTAAATAACATTGTAATTGAATAAAGCATTTTAAACATCTGTTAATAATCCGCAGCTGTAAATACGTGTTGTTTTTGGTAATTACAGATATTCACAATACAGGATTATTATAGTCGGATGTCATTGATTTAGAACTAAAGTAACATTTATGCTGTAGTAAAATAAATTGCTCGATTTCGAGCAACATACTAGTTTTACTATTTCGTATACTACTCGTATACTAGTTTTATTTAAATAGACAATTATTATCTGTTTGGAATTTTTATATTGCGGTTAAGATTTTTCAATGGAAACAATCAAATCAACAACATATTGAGATGAGAATGTATTGTAAAAATTGAACCTAACCATATAACTGTAAAACATTTCGACAATGGTTTTCTTGAAACATGCAATACTCCCCATCGCAGCAGACCTGCGTACTCAGCGAATTTCCAAATTAGTAATATTAATTTAGACTAGAGGAACCTGTAAACAAATTTTCATTACGTCCCAATAAATAGGGAAATAAATGTCTATTCTCCTTCCGATAAATATAAGGAAAAAGTATGCAAGTATGCTGCCATGGGTAGCATACCTATGTAACTAGGTATACAATGCAGTTGTCTGCTTGCAATATTGAGCGGAGCGACTAATTTTAAAAATCAATAATAGCAAATGTTTTATAGGTAATTCAAGTGAGCTCGTTCGCTACGCTCACTCGCCGTCAGGGTTTAGCTCGTTCGCTGCGCTCACTCGCCATTTGGGTCGGCTCGTTCGCTACGCTCACTCGTCGTCAATTTATTTCGTACGCTGCGCACACTCACCTTTTGCCAATTGCAATAATTAGGTTTGATAATTACAATGTATAAAAACTATATTCTGGAAATGCTGTTATTATTTTTCCTTAACCAAACTAAAAGGTTCGAAATCTTTTGACCCATGGGTTAAAATGTGCTTTTTTATTACTAAAATGGAAGAAGGCTGAAATGTTGTGCAAATAATTACCATTTTACTACATGATTAAAACATACCTTAAAGTTAGAGCAAGTTTTCTTCTGCTGTTATGGATTATGGGGATTTGTTATTCAAAGGATGCCGTGTACAACTCATTTTTAATTATACCATAGATTAAGCATACTCCTGAAGGAGTAGCTTGGAGTATGCTTAATTTATGATTAAACTTAGCACGGAGTTGAACTGTGTAAAATCAAGCCTGAAAAATTCAGAAAACTTGTACTCATCAGAACGTAAATCTTTTTCTTTTAATATTTTAAAATATCCCTCTTCAGATCTCTTTAAAAACATAGAAAGCATTTTTTCCCTGGGTTCACGCAGCATTTTCTAAAATTTGTTCATCATCTACCTCCTCAGCTAATAAATACTTAACTATTTGTTTTTTAATACCGGTACTCATTTTACAAACAGCACCAACACCACTCCTTTTGCCACCAAAGACTACTCACTGGTCTAATAATCGCAACGAATAGACGTCTCTGGGAAAATAGCCTCCAGCGATCGTCGCTGAGCGATCATCGCTCTAGCGATCATCGCGGAGCGACAGACGCACGAGACGCGTCTGGGAAAATAGGCCTTTAGGTTGTTCGCTGCGCTTACTCGCCACAAGTCTGCAATACTCTATTAATTTTTGATTACGCAGGTTTGCTGCGACGGGTTATTATATGTTTACAATATATTAAGTGGTGCGTCGCCCAAGATTTGCACCTATTTCATTCACGTACAAAGGTAAATAAACCACTAAAATAAACAAAACACCAATTTCACATAAAAATGATGTATTCACAAACAGCTGATAGTAACAGTCTGCAGTTAAATTTGGTCCTAATAACAGCTGTATAATCAACACACAGTAAACAAACCAAATAAAATATTTCTCCTATTAAAATAACATGGTAACTTTAAAGGGCCGTAGGGCAGAACCCTTATGTCCGATTTGGACCATTTCAGATTTATACCTTCCCATAGATGGTTACTATGACCGAGCAAAATTTCGTGAGGATCACTCCAGCCGTTCAGGAGAAGTACTTGTAAATAAAAAACCAGAGTGTAGTATAGGAGCTTCGCTCGCTTCGCTCGCTCCGCTCAAAAACACTAAAAGTAGGTTTTAAGCATTAAAAAAATTATTTCGGCCATATCAAGCCATATACTAAATTCATCAATATATGTTTATCTGTACATTGCTAAAGGAGTTTGCATATTCTACATCTATACTTATTTAATACGCTAAGGGTTTTTTGTCTTGAGAACTCCTCCTACAATTTTAACCGATTTTCAAGTTTTTGGTGTCGTTGGATAGGGCTTGGTCTGTAGTTGTTTCGGCCAAAAATTGATGAGTAGCCTATCGGACTGAAAATAAAGGCGCTATCCAAAATTGAAATCCCAAAATTTCCCATTTAAATAACATTGGGATTGAATAAAGCATTTTAAACATCTGTTAATAATCAGATGTAAATACGTGTAGTTTTGGTAATTAAAGATATTCACAATATTGGATTGGTCGGATGTCATTAATTTAGAGCTCAAAGTAACATTTTTTTGTATGAAAATAAACTGCTCGATTTCACACAACACGTATACTAGTTTAATTAAAATGGGAAAAGATTATGCAGATTTGCTGCCATGATAAGCACAAAAACCAAGATTTTTTACCATTAATGGATGAATTTCAACCAAATGATGCTAAATACAGATAGTTTCATCCAAAAATATTGGCTAATAAGTGAAACTAGAGATCGCCTCCTGATCGAAATTCGATCAAAATTTCAGTTGATCTGGCCCCAAGGAGCTTAAAAACATTTTAGAACTAAAACATCTGTTCTTCCTAATTTTCTAGCAGTTGCTTTTACAACAGCTGTCTAATGATTCATTCAATTCTTCTTTCTCCATAAGATTAACATTGGACCTTTGATAGCATGTGGGGCGTAGCCCTTTAGTCCGATGTGAATTAGAATGCGATTCTGCTAATCCACAGGACTATACCTTTCTAATGGTATTCTCGGATTTATCGTACGATGCACACGAGCTGAGAAAAAAGGAGGAAATGAAACATGCTTGCGTATTAATATATAGATTAACACATCCTTGTTCTCCATAAGATTAACATTGGAGAACCAAAATACAATGTACTGTCTTTAGACTTTAATATCTCGGTAACCAATGGAGATACAGCAAAGCTTCAAAATACTATACTGTGTATTTTTAGGAAAGAATCTGGCATTGAAATCTTAATTGTAGTTTGGAACTATTGATTACTTTTATTATAATAGTATTATTTATAAAATAGAAATATTATCGCAAAATCTTAAACAAAACCAAACCATAAACAGTAACGATGGAGTAGAAAACTTTGGCCGGATTTGAGGGCTTATACTGTATTCAATAAAAAATCTTAATTTTTAATATATACATGTCATTGGTGAATTTACAATGAGTGAAGCAACTACACTTACTAAATTTATATACCATGTTCCAAATTGAGCATACCAACTTTTGTCAAAATATATTCTCCTATTTTAATTAGATGCCATGATTGAAAAGAAAGTCCAAGTCACAAATTATCGAAGAAAGACGTAAAAAGAGGAAAATTATTAATGAAGTCGCCAGGCAAGATGAAGCTTTTAATCTAAGACATGAGTGAGTATTTTGGTAAAAAACACTATATTTTCAACTATTTAAGAGCTTACATGAATTGCATATCATAAATAATAATTTACCTTAATATACCAAGTACCTTAACTATTTAAGGGTTAGGCCTATATAAAAGCTGGTTTATTTTTTAAAGTCCTACTTCTTAAAAGGTAACATGGAATAAAAAAAAGGAAAATAAATAAAGTTATTTACTTATTTATCTAAATCAAATTAATTATAGGCTATCAGGTCTAGATGAAATAAATACGAATTACATCTCAATTTACTTAATTACATTACAACTTATGGGAGCACTTAAGTGGTACTAATTTTTTCTGTTACTACATTAAAGGTTTCTATTTCTAATTTATTTTGCAGATCACTTGAGGCCCAAGTTGCCCCAGATACTTCGCCAAAGTATGACCAATTCCAAAAAGAATTTGAAGACAATATGCGTAAAGTGCAAAAACATTATTGTAAAAATTGTAATCGGTCATACTTTGGATCAAAACAAAAATCTTGCAAAAAGAATTGTCAAAGATTTACTCCACAGAATAATATGGACCCAGGAATAGTACCCCTTGAACTAAGCGACCTGACCTATTTAGAAAAATAACTTATAGCACGGATCCATCCAGTTATAAGTGTATATAAAATAAAGGGCCACCAATTAGGGTACCGTGGACATATTATAAACTTCCCGCAGGATATAAAAACCTTTGCATCCTGTTTTCCACATAGAATTAACGATGTTACATCAGTATTGGCAGTAAGAATGAAAAATAGACAGGACAGTACTAAAACTTTTGTTGATTTCCACGTTAGAGCCATGAAAGTAAAAGAGGCTCTAGGAGTGGTTAAAAACCAACAACCCTTACTATCATGACATTGTCATCAGTGATGAAAATTTATCTTTACTGCCTGAAGATGGTAAAATGTCTGATAGTATTGAAGCAATAGTGCAAAATGATGAGGATGACATTGATGAAAGCTTAGATCAGGTATGCTAAAATTTATGTAGATATCTTACACAGACGTTTGACGTATACATGACCAAAGATTTTCTACAGATAAATACTACTTCCGCAGATTTGTTTGTCTATTTTTGCCGTTCATCCCCATACGCGCAGAATAAGCGTACTCCTAGTAGTAGCAGTAGGCTATGGGTAAGAGTCACAGTTTGTTATTTGCATTTCAATAAACAAAAAATAATGTACTTCATAACAATACTTTATGTGTGTTTATTCTGAAACAACATTAGTTATTATTTAAGTTATAAAATCATACTATGTAACAATAAAAATTATTCAACATATAGCTTTTATTTCAAATACACAATAAAACGAAAAATGTTAATTCTAAAACAGTGGTAAAAATTTTTAATTTAAAATTATTTCTGATAATGTAAAAAAAACATATTTAAACGATGACGGACGAATAATAAAGTACATCTATATTGGCATTAAGACAGGGCATTAAAAGACAAACAACTTTGATAAGAAGTAAAATTGCCAAATTCTCACTAGTTAACAAGTTATAAGCAAAAATTTACAAAAGTTTATTTTTAAAATTCAATTTTTTAAATATTACGGAAAAACTAATAAGTGCATAAGAAAATGGTAAATACAAAAAAGATAGGTCTTTTGATGAGCTTTAAAACAAAAAAAGATTTATCCAAATCCGATAAATAACATCTGAAATATACGCAATTAAAAAATATCACTTTCCGCCATCTTGATGACGTCATAGCGGGTAAACCTACCAGATGCCGAAATGACACCTAAGTGCAAAACACTTCCTAAGACACATATATTCGACTAAAAAAGTCAAATTGACTATACGCGATTTTCCTACGGAATGTATTGTCAGATCCTGGACTAACCGGCCGTTGGTCATTTGTTAGAGTTTGAAAAAATAGGATATTTTTTCCTAACCTATAACAACACTCTAACCTATAAGACCTTAGGTTGGTAGCCCACTTAAAAGTAGTAACTCATTGACAAACCAGTAATTCCAAATGGAAATTTATACGTTAAAACCTATCTAAACTAGATAAAATGAAAATAGTATTGTTTTGATGTTTCAAACGTGATGGCTACTTGGATTGATATTACACGAAGCTATTTCCGAATATTCGAAGAGTTATTAGTTATTACGTTGTGACACAACTACCTAACGGTTAA
This sequence comes from Neoaliturus tenellus, assembly GCA_030545055.2. NCBI lineage: Eukaryota > Metazoa > Arthropoda > Insecta > Hemiptera > Cicadellidae > Neoaliturus > Neoaliturus tenellus. The sequence continues at coordinate 122,699,984 of CM061534.1, read as the reverse complement.
GATGGTAAGAAAGTTTAACTACTTTCGAGTTATTTTCCACCTTTTTTACCATTGCAAAATGTTTAGACCCAGAAGACCGTCTCCCAGTCGGGGCCATTTTAAGGGACAACTAGGCCTATTAAAGTTCGCGAGGCCATTGTAAGCGCGGGGTCTTTGTAAGGGGCCTGGTGCGGTCGCACCGCTCGCACCGTTCTGAGGCCGGCTCTGCTTATAATTTGTATTATGCTCCATGATATTAATGTGGGGGGGGGGGTCACGAAAGTCAATAGATATTCGCCGAGTACTGTACATGAAGGCAAGGCTTTTATGACTGTTATTATTTGTAGTTCTGCATCACTGGTAACATGTAGCGTGTTGGTGTGTTCATGCGTGTGATAAGTCAATACGTTTTATGTGTGAGGTAACGTTATTGTGTTCATCACAGAGTGTTTGTTCATTGGTGTCTTAAGGTGGTGCAAGGGGTTTTTCGTAGTTGAAAATTATACCGTTTTAAGTGTTTAATTCGACTATACAAATATTTTCTAATAATGGAAAAATATTTAAAAAAATTTGACACAATTATTTTATGACTTATTGTCATATAAAGTGGTGGTTTTACGTCACATTGGTGCTTGCCTTTCATAAAAACCACTAGAGTCTAAGGACCCATATTTTGCCAATTTTAATAATTAATTATGTAGATTAAAACAAACTATTACAAAACATCCACAAAATTATTTCAATTTTATATGACGACTTAAATTTATGACCTAAAAGAATATATCCTTTAAATAGGAATAAAATTGGTTTCAATTTCTTTGGCCAAAAATGCACTTTAAAAAAATATAACTATCAAACTTTAAAAAAAATCTTTGTAAGCAGGAGGCAAGCCCAAATATAATAATTTTAAGTTTAATTACGCCTAATAGCTGACAGCTGCAACCCGCTCGTCTCCGCGCACTCGCCCGCCGCGCACACACGAGCACACGCGCGGGCTACCTGCCCCTCGCCTCTCCTCGCCACTGTTGTGTCGGTCCGCGCCGTAAATACACCCTTCAGAAACTATTTGATAGGGAAGACTCATGGCAAATATCATTTACAGAATTTCGGCCCATTTGCTCATGGTCAGGGTTTTATATGAATTTTCCTACTATCTATATTGGGGAAAAACATTCCAATTTGTCATTGGAAAATATAAGGGCAACTAAAATAGGCTTGTTAGTATCCATTATTAGTACTTGAATTAATATGTTTATTCTGCACGCATTGGGATGTACGGGCTCAAGATGAACCCATAAGTAAATTCTCTAAAAGAAATAAATCAGTAATACACGAACGAAAAGTATATCCAAGACACACAAATAAATTCATAATCCATCAAAAATTTACTCATACAAACCCTTGGGGCTATACAAAGCGACAGTGGTGTACTTTAATACTTCTATTATTAATTTAATCAGTTTTACTATTTGTGGACAATATTTTGTTTTTTTGTTACAGTTTAAGTGTTAGTGTTAGTACCAAAATTTCTATATAGGGAAGAATTTCATATAGGGAAAGATCTAATATATCCAGAGTGGTGTTATTCAATTTGTTTATTTGTGCATTACTCAAATTAAAAAATATATTGTCAAACAAATTATTACTGTAATTGAAACTGAATAGATTTGGGATTCTCTTAGATCATTCTATTATTTACATGGAATTTGATAGTGTCGTATAATTAGGCATAGCACATACTACTTCTGAATTATTCATAGATTGTTACTCAATATGCTATTTTCACTCAGCTCAAGTGCATTCCCAATGTAATAAAAACAACCTTTATTGTGTTTAATGTAGCCTGCAATACTTTGTCACAGTAACATATTGTCCCAACTCAAATTTCTATGAAACACTTTGTCCCACTCGCTTATTTACAGTTAGTTAAATCAGCTGATGAGGTAACATTTTGTCCTGACGAAAAATTTACAAGGGTTGAGGAACGCAACTCAGGTAGTAAGGCAGTTCAAATACAAGGGTCACGCGATCCATGCGGCCGCATGGAGCACCGGCCTGGGAGGGGCGCTGATTAAAATGACGGTGTTATTTGATAGTTAAAAAATAACGCCTTAACAATCGTGTAACCTTTAATTTGTTAGTGTGTGTCAAAACACCGCTAAAGGTGGGGACACACGGGACGGCAAAATTCCCGGAAGGATGTTCCGTTTCGCAGCCGCAGGCTGTATTTTGAGTGTCCGAATGCAAGACAACGGCGAAACAGCCGGGCCTGGCGAAATTACCATGATACTCATTATGTTAAATTTCTTCTCATTTAGAAATGATGCTGTCTTCATTCAAGAATGTGGCTTTGCTGTGTCCTAAGACATAGAAAAAAGGGTAACCGAAAGGAGAGTCCGGGCTTTAGAAATGACATGGAAATTGGTGTCTTTGTATGTTATATTGTACTATGAAAGGCTGTTGGAAGTGAAAATGTAATATGAACTTTTTATACTCTTTACATCAGACGAAATTTTTTATAGGGTCTTAAATCACAAAATTTGAGGTATTTCTGTTTATTAAAATGTCTAAAACCCAGAGGGCAGGAAAATAACATGTGGGTAATAATATTATATTTCGTTACAAAGGCCGGCGTTTCATCGGCCTCGAGAACATTTTTCAAGCTCAAGACTTCGAGAACGTGAACCGAACGTGAGTAGGCAAAACGTTTTAGGCCGAGTTATGATTTACATTTTTCATCATATTATCGTACACTATGCATTAAACTCTATAAAAATAAAAAATACATAGAAATAAAAACTTCCAACCCAGACCTCAAAAGCATGATTTTCGTTGTTAAAAATGGTTGACGAAAACAGGTGATATTGATGAAGTGCAATGATAAAACAGTAGCAGGGGCTTTCAACCCTTCAAACCACTATAGCCCAGTCAATGAAGGGTAAACACCGGAACAAATTTGTAACAGTTTGAAACCTATACCATTCGATAGTACCCACCTAAGGGGTCAAAACCCCAAAAGTCCCCAAAAATCCCCTGGTGGATTGAAACGTAATTAAAAAATTCTAAAAACTAGAAATTTTAAATAAAATTCATACAGTTATACCGATATTCATGTTTTTTTTTCTATTTCTTAACGAAATGTTTTTACCTCAATGAATAATATATCAAAACATACGTTAAAACAAATAGCTTATATCTAGTGTTAGTTCTAAGTCAGGTTGAAATCATTAAAAATAAACTCTATTTATATGTTACCAAATTTTTTACTAATCATCACATTTTTAATATAAATTTAAACTATGTTTTTTATCATTGCTACATCGTAAAATATTAGTGGTCTGCTTAGAAAAAGAAAGATAATACTTTGTTAATCAGCAGTGATAGTCTTAGATTGGTCTAAATAAGGTTTAATTGTTATTTTACGGATTTATTGGCATTTCACAAGGGATTTTAAAATTTTCCTATCATCTAGGGGCCATAAGAAATCCATTGACCCCAAAATGATCACTATATGTTTAGTAGTTTACTCTCTAGACGCTTAAATGCAATCTTTTATTATATATACGATATGCCTGGATAAACATTTGCAAAAATAGTGTTTTTGTAGAGACTTAAAAATGAAAATTTAACATCGTTCCGGGCTTATTTCAAACAATGAATAGTACTGTATAAGCTGCTAAAACCTCAATTTCCGAAATACCTAATTTTTTTAATAGCTTAAGTAGAAAACTGCTTATTATATTTTTAAATTATTGAGGTCTTAAATTGTATGGAATTAAATGCAGGGAAATCCGAGGATAATCTTTTAGAACACATTTTTTTAACTAGTCCTTGCAGTTACAAACAAGTGAAAAATGTGAGAAAATGTTGAGTTTTTTCTATTTTAGACCTTGATGTGACAAAATATGGACTAAATGAAGGTAGAAAATATGAGCGTACCTTCATATTTTCTATATTCATATTTTCTGTACTCATGGTACGTGTTTTTCTAAGATAAACTATTTTCAACGTCACTGTCAAAGTTATTCATATGTACATGGTGCACGATGTAAATATCCGTTGACTCGCCAGCAGCGGCCGGCGCGACCTCAGCGCCGGCCCGCAACCGGCACCGCTCTCGCTTTGGACGGCCGTTACAAGATTTTCGTGACCGTAGATACCATATTATATATATATTTATCAATATATATATAATATGGTATATATATCAATATATATATCAATTTACTCGTTATTAAATTTCCCATAACTTTTGTCCTAAGCAATTTTACGAATTATTTCATATTTTCATCTTAGACGTAAAAAAAACAAAATAATACTTTAACATTTTTATAAAATTTTAGTTTGACTGTAAATAACTGACTAATGAGTGACCTTAGCTAAAAACGTATAATGACACTTTCTGTAGACAATTTAACAAGAAATACAACAAAAAAAGATTTAGGACGCTAGTCCTTTTCGTAACGATTCTACAAGGGTTTTTATAAACTCATGCAATTAGGTGTCCAGGGGGCTTTAAAGGGGGGCTGTGCGAAATGCCACCAGGTCTTTCCTTGGTCTCATTCGAAGTTATCGAGGATTTAAAAATGAACCAAACAATATTGCCAATGTCCACAAAGTATTCTATGTATTTTTACATTATAAATTCTCGGGAAATGATTGATTTGTCTTGCATCGGATGTTTTAAACGCCAGCTCGACAACCTTTACAAAGTAGCTGTTTGGGGGTGTACGAGAATTAGCAAGGGTACCCGATTCTTAGGGAACGGTATTTTGGTATGCGCCTTTTCCTTTTGGAATTTGCAGGCCGAAGGTATCCGATAAATTTGCGGTAGGTAGGTTTTCTTATTATTCGCAGAACACAGGATGTACGGATAACATAAAATTTTTACAATTTTGAAAATTTCCTAGAGCTTTTTAGTTTAAAATTAAATAAAATCCAAATCAAAGAACCACATCAGTTGTGTATCAACTATATAGGCCTTATTATTCGATTTAGTTAATTATTATGTCTTAATGCGGACCAGAAAGAAAAAGAAACAAGTCCTGACTACGTTGGTGTAGCTTTATGTCAGGAATAAAAGTGAAATATTAACCTTTTTATAGACTCTTAGTGAAATACTTTCCAGAAGTTAAGCTGTGCATATAATGTGTACAATGTGATACATGCGTAGTGTACGGAAGTATGGCCTACGAACCGGCATGTTTTAAAGTTCTTTGTAGAATCAACCAAAGAAAATATAGGAATTTTATTGAACAATTTTTCAATAATAGTTTAATTTTGTTAATACTATTTGATTTCTGCTGGTACTTTTCGTAATATTTTCCAATGAAGCGGCCAATCAATTGTTTATAAATAGGGAGGTCCATGAAGAAGGGAATTATTTATTTTATTTAGAACTTTTAAATACATAAGTTTTTAACAATTAAAAAAATTCCAAATGTTTATTTGCAGTTTTTAATTTGATTGATCTGTTTAGCATTTTAATTATTAAAACATGAGTGTCAATTTAAGGCCTTTGAGTCAATTTAGGTTTCAAATTGTCACATACATGATTATTTATATTGAATAAAATGATTTTAAAAAAATCAAGAATTGTTTTATTTTAGTCGCCCTTGATGAAAACTACGAATAATATTATTATGGGTTGGAATAACATTTCGTTTTTAAAGTTTTATGCAACAATTTAATTTGATAAACTAAATAAAATTGTTGTTTTATTTTTTATAAATATCTTTTGTGATTATTCAATATATGGAAGACCGAAATTTTTTTAAATATAACTGTATTTGGTGCCACTAATATAAGTTTTTTTAGTGTTATCTGTATGAGTAATTGTCGGTAGTGTTTTACCGCTCGAGCACACCTCCAGTGCGAGGCGTGGCAGACAGGCCGTGCGAATTTTGCTAGCGTTTGAAAAACAATCGGCTCGACTCACGGCAGCCAAGAGACGCCAACCACTGAAATTTGTAAAACTTGAGAAAGGCCAGCGCTCGACAAAGAGGGGTGAGAGAGAGAGAATGAGAGGGAGCGAGTTGTGAGTCCCTTTACGCTTCAGTGGTTATGGGATGCAGAGGGGTTGGTCAGGCACACATTCATTGGAGCACTCGCACGCGCACGGGCCAACCACTTTCTCTTTTTTGAGTGACAGTGCTGCATTCTACCGGCAGAAGTTTGTCCCTACTAGCCCTTGCACAGCCTTAAAAACCGCTAGAGTCTAAGGACCCATATTTTTGCCAATTTTAATAATTAATTATATAGATTAAAACAAACTATTACAAAACATTCACAAAATTATCTATCTTCTTATTTCTATAAGGGTTTCGTCTGTTACGTCCCTTTTTCTCTTGACCTACTGAACCGATTTTTAAGATTGAGGTGTCATTTTAAAGCTTAGGATATACCGCAGTGACGAATCGTAATTAAAAAGGTCGTATTGTTTCGGGCTTCGCCCCCTCGCCTTTGATTTATTTCTAGAGGGCGCTTTAAAATGTTGACCAACTTTTATTGCAAGTTCTTTAATGTGAATTGTAATTTAACAGCTGATTACCTTCAAAATGAATTTTAAAAGCCCGATAGTAAACAAAAATAGATCTCTGTCACTTCATAATCAACATTCACGTACTGTAGGTGAGTTTAACTCATACAGAATCATAAAATGCGCAATTTGCGCACGGGCCACCTCGTTTCAATTTTAATGACGACTTAAATTTATGACCTAAAAGAATATATCCTTTAAATAGAAATAAAATTAGTTTCAATTTCTTTGGCCAAAAATGCACTTTAAAAAATATAACTATCATACTTTAAAAATTTTTTTTGTAAGCAGGAGGCAAGCACAAATATAACAATTTTGAGTTTTATTACGCCTAATAGCTGACAGCTGCAACCCGCTCGTCTCCGCGCACTCGCCCGCCGCGCACACACGAGCACACGCGCGGGCTACCTGCCCCTCGCCTCTCCTCATCACCGTTGTGTCGGTCCGCCCTTCAGAAACTATTTGATAGGGATCTCGCAAACTATAAAAGTTAAAGGTTAAATGAGTAAAGTAGTGCGGAACTTTAAGTTGATGTGTTACAAAATGATTAAAAGCTATCAAACTATTATAAACAGCAAAATACCCCCGTCGCAGCAGACCTGCCTACTCAACAAATTTAATATCCAATCTAAGATTTTTTACTTTCCCATAAAAACACCATAGAATCAAGTCATTTTTGATTCTTTTGAAACTCCATAAACCCCTGGGAGGTCCCTGTCAAAAGTTATCCGTACCACGGACACATATATCTAACCAATAATATCAAGTTTGTAAGGATCTGACAACAAATACCGCAGCTATTGAGATCTTTCTTGTAAAATAACCGCAATTTGCATGCATTTTAATATAAAATCAATGGTTTTGTGCAGAAAATGGCAATTACTCTTTTATTTGTTGTCAGATCCTTACAAATTTGGTATCATTCGGTAGATAATTATTACCTTTCTTGCTGTTTATAACGGTATGATAACTTTACAGATTTTGAGTTTAAAACCTTTAAATGGCCGCCGTTTTGAAAATGCACATCGGAGAAAAAGATTTTTTCTTGAAAATGAATATTGGTATGATAAAGGTTCATACGAAATATAAATTTAATGCAACCATCCGTTACGGAAATAAAATTTATTAAGTGTAAAAAAATTGCGGCTAGTGGCCTAACGAAGCTTTTTAGGACATATGTTCACATGATATTTTTTGTTTATTTTGAACCAAGGAGTCGCCACACGGAGTTTCGGAAGAGAGTTTCCAAACACCCTGTATATATAGGTTGTCTCACGTAAGGTGTCTCAAATCGATTATAGATCAACAGTTTGTCCTACAATCTTGAAATAAAATCATCTCCCACTAAATTGACCCCAAGGATTTATTTAAAAATATTTTTAATGTTGTATAAATACAGAGTGACCCAAAAGCTGCGGGTCACAAGTTCGAATCCCGAAAATTTCAAATACAAACATGTGTCATATTATACATCATTAAAAAGGTCTATTTAATATAAACATTTTGAGGAAAAGAGAATTTGGTTATCTTTTATACGTTTCATAATGGCGTCCATTTTTGTTGCTAAAATCAAAATTTACGGAATAGCCTGTAATTATTTTATTATCTGTCATAAATTACTTCTGATTCAAAATACTTATTTGAAATAAGCTAAGCTTTTTATCTTGTATTTCACCTATATTTGGCTGCTAGTCAAATAAAAATTAACTAACTTCGTTAATGTCCCAAAATAGTATATTTCGTCACTAGTCCGGAAAGTGGTCGTTATCGGTGCAAGATCGAGTTTCAAGTACGAGGCGAAGCCGAGTACTTGAATTCGATCGAGCACCGATATACCACTTTCGGACGAGTTACGAACAGTACTTTTCATCATACCACCTTTACTAAATATACAGTTTTGATAAAAATTAATAAATTTTAATCTATATACCCCCTTTTACGTTGTTATTTGTTTATCTTGTATTTGAACTATTTACAACTAAACAATCAGCTGTTTGACATTTATATATTGGAGGCAACGAGGTTTATGTTACTGTAAGCAGAATAGCAGCGCTAGTGGTGTCAAATATTGGAAGTTTTTTTCCGGCCTAGTCCCGAAAACCACTGTTTCGAGGACTAGTCCCGAAAACTTTGTTTACCAACACGTTTATCCAACCCACCGGGAATCAACTAGTTTCGATCACAGCTGACCGTTCCGAAAACAACGTTTATCGCAATGGTATGATGAAAATAATATTAACGTTTTTTTCGGAACGGTCAGCTGTGAACGAAACTAGTTGATTACCGCGATGGGTTGGATAAACGTGTTGGTTGGTAAACAAAGTTTTCGGGACTAGACCGCGAAACAGTGGTTTTCGGGACACTAAACAAGTTAATTTATTTTTAATAATAGCTGTAAATAGTTCAAATGCAAGATAAACAAATAACAACGTAAGAAGGAGTATATAGGTTGAAATTTATTAAATTTTATCCAAACTGTAAATTTATTAAAGGTGGTATGATGAAAAGTACTGTTAGTTACTCGTCCGAAAGTGGTATATCGATGCTCGATCGAATTCAAGTACCTGAAACTCGATCTTGCACCGATAACGACCACTTTCCGGACTAGTCACGAAATATACTATTTCCGGCCTAGTTTTGAAAACATGTATTTTCGGATTGTTCCGAAAAACATGTTTATGGCAAGGGTATGATGAAAATAATTATTCCAGATTGCATTGGACTTGTTTGCTATCATCCACCGCGAACTGGTTTGGTTTTGTTTTGCCTCTGACGTGCTAAATCGATTCCAGCATCCCCGTCGAACAAGCTGGGTTTAGACCTGGGCGCAACTGTTGTGACCAGGTTCTAGCTCTTACTTCTTTCATCGAGAATGGGTTTGAGCGAAGACTGAAAACCTCCGTTGCTTTCTTAGATCTTACTGCAGCTTATGACACTGTCTGGAGAAAAGGCCTCCTTATTAAATTTTACAACCTGATTCCTTGCCCTTTCCTGTTGCGTCTCCTCAACTCAATGCTTTTTAACAGGATGATATTTTGGACGAAAGGAAAGTATTTTTAGGCAACTAAAGGATGGCCTGCCACAGGGGTCAGTGCTCGCCCCACTGCTGTTTAATGTGTATACAGCAGACATTCAAGACACTCGCTCCTCAAAGTTCGTTTACGCAGATGATATAGCTCTGGCTTATGAGCACAAGGAATTCCAACTAGCTGAGGAAACACTAACAAATGACCTTACGACCCTCGGTGAATACTTTAAAGCCTGGAAGCTAAATCCAAACCCAACAAAAACCGAGGTTTACAGGGGGAAAAGAAAACATTTTTGCTCTGGAGGGTCTTTCCAACGAAGATGTTTGGGAGCGGGACTGTCACATTCTGCTGGAGCAAGTTGGCACCTTAGCCCTTGGAAACATTTCAAGAACCGTAGTCCGGGGCACATCTTCAAAACAAAAATTTTAAGAAAGGAAAAACGGAATTTGAAGAAAAAAATGCTGTTTGCTAAGAACCCTCCAAAGAGGAAAAGACGTGAAGGAGGAAGCTACGACATGGAGTACGGCCCTCTCGCCGTAAAAGCTGAGAGGAGGAACTGAAGATCAAATGTGATCAATTTGTGATGGAGATTAAGATGGAATTCATTTCAAGCAGATATAAAGTTTTGTATTTTGTTATGAATCTTTATTGTTTTTGTAGCGACATCAATTATGAAATTGTAGTGTATTTTGGTCGGTCAACTAGTATTGCATCAATGTCATTAATTTTATTTAGAACTTTCAAATCCTTAAGTTTTTATTAATTTATCAAATTTTTAAATGTTTATTTGCAGTTTTTAATTAGATTAATATGTTTAGAATTTTAACTATCAAAACATGGGTGTCAAGTTAAAGCCTTTGACTCAATTTAGGTTTTAAATTGTCAAATACATAATTATTTAAATTGAATTTATTATTAAAAAAAATCGAGAATTGTTTTATTTTAGCCGCCCTTGATGAAAACTATGAAGAACATATTCTATGGGTTGGAATAACATTTCGTGTTAAGGTTGTTTTATGTAACAATTTAATTTTCTAAACTAAATGATATTACTATTTTTTTTTTTAATTTTTTACTTATAACTTTTGTGATCATTCAATACCTAAAAGACCAAAAATAGCTGTGAATAAAACTGTACTTGGTGCCACTTATAAAAGTTTTTTTAGTCTTATCTTTATGAGTAATTGAATGGTAAGTCGGTAGTGTTTTACCAAAGGACAGTTCTCTTTTTCTCTGGTTTTAGAATTTTAAAATAAAATTTTTAATATAAGTTATAATCGTCGAAAATCATCTGTTTTTCTCTAGTGGCAAGTTTTATAGATGCAGAGGTTTACGGGGATTGTGTTTTAAAACTAAACAATTCAGATATAGATTGGATCTTAATTTTTTATAAAAGTAAAACGACGGATTTCGTTCTCTCAGTTATTAGAATTTTTTAATTAAATTTTTAATTTCAGATATAATTGTCTAAAATCATCTGTTTTTCTCGATTTTTAACTGAAGTTTTCCATTAGTTTTGATGAAACTACCTACCTCTTTGATGTAACAAAGAAAATTTGGCACCCTTATTCTACTTTAATATGACACCTTAGTTATAGCTCTAAGCTGCATATAGCAAAAGATAACATGATTTTATAAAAAAACCTCGCATAGGCATTGAAAAAACTTATGATTTTAGACATTTATAGGTGAAACTTGAAAGTTTATTTAAAAATTCAAAAAAGGAGCCTACAAGATCCATTTTAGACATTTATAGGTGAAACTTGAGAATTTTTTTAAAAATTCAAAAAAAGGAGCCTACAAGATCCGTCTTTTTACTTTTAGAAGAAAATTAAGAATGAATCTCTTTTTTAATTGGTCAGTTTTATAACACGATCCCAGTACAACTATGCATCTATATAACTTGCCACTAAAGAAAACAGATGATTTTAGACGGTTATAGTTGAAATTAAGAATTTTATTTAAAATTTTATTTTTTATACATTTATTAAAAGTTAAGAGTCAATCTCAATCTTAATGAGTTGATTTTCAAACACGATTCCCGTAAACCTCTTCATACATAAAAGTCGCCTAGCGTTACGGCCGTGAGGCGGCATTCCGGCTCAGGTAGACCGGAGTCTAAAATACCCCCGTCGCAGCAGATCTGCGTACTGAGCGAATTTCCAAAGAGTTGTTTGTTCAACATCAGAGAACCTTGTGGCTATCTTATATAATTCATAATCTTTACTAGGAAGTATTATAAGTTTAAAGTAATTTTTTCGAGTTAATTATTTTTATTTAATAATTTATAAATAAATATGTGTGTGAATTTAAAAGTTTCAAATTTCAACGAGAGCTTTGAGGTGGTATAAAGATAGCATGCATTAAAATTTTAAATTTTAAAATTTTTTACAAACTTTTTAAAAAAATATTAAATTTTGGAATTTTATTTTATAAATGATAGAAAATAAAATGAATTATTTTACTCATGTGACAATCATTGTAAAGCTTTGCTTATTCCAGCATTTTAAATCACAAGTTTTTTTAAATAAAATAAATAGATGGCATTTCGTTAAGTTTTATTCTGGCTACAACAAAGGCATTTTTATGGAATGAAGATAACGAAAATGTTTTACCATCATGTTTGTATGAAGTAGACCTTTGAAATTGTGTGTAATATGACATAAATATACATTTATTATGTATCATATATGTTTATTGATTGGTTGTTATTTGTGGATTTCCGAACGAGTGTATTTAATTAACTTATTGTGCTTGTAATTTGGTTTCTTTAACAAATGTATGATATAATTATGTTAAGAGTTGTTATATTTATTTTTATTTCCATTTTCAAGCTATAGACAGTATTAGTCGTAATTATCAAAATATAAAGCGTCTCAGGACAAAAATATTTCCGTTTATGTTAAAAATTAGTTATAATAATTTTGTTGTAGCTGCAATAACATAAACCTGGTTAAACGTTTCTATTTGAAATACTAAACTGTTTCCTTCTAATTATGAATTTTTTTAAGGATAGGAATGGACAAAAATATGACAGTTCTCTTAGATTTAAATTGCATGTTCATATTCAGGAAATTTTCAAACTGCAGCCATTAATTATTAAAACTAGAGGAAAAATAAATATTAGTTATACCTTAGTTATGATAAACTATTTAACATTTACCAAAAAAATCAACATTTTCTCCCACGGCCTCTCCCACAGCCGGCGGTATTCTTCGGTGGTGTTGGCGGGGAAGGTGCGGGTGGCAGCAGCAGTTGTGGTGGTGATGGGACCACTGACGGACTCCTTCCCCGGCCTCTCCCACAGCCGGCGGTATTCTTCGGTGGTGTTGGCGGGGAAGGTGCGGGTGGCAGCAGCAATTGTGGTGGTGATGGGACCACTGACGGACTCCTTCCCCGGCCTCTCCCACAGCCGGCGGTATTCTTCGGTGGTGTTGGCGGGGAAGGTGCGGGTGGCAGCAGCAGTTGTGGTGGTGATGGGACCACTGACGGACTCCTTCCCCGGCCTCTCCCACAGCCGGCGGTATTCTTCGGTGGTGTTGGCGGGGAAGGTGCGGGTGGCAGCAGCAGTTGTGGTGGTGATGGGACCACTGACGGACTCCTTCCCCGGCCTCTCCCACAGCCGGCGGTATTCTTCGGTGGTGTTGGCGGGGAAGGTGCGGGTGGCAGCAGCAGTTGTGGTGGTGATGGGACCACTGACGGACTCCTTCCCCGGCCTCTCCCACAGCCGGCGGTATTCTTCGGTGGTGTTGGCGGGGAAGGTGCGGGTGGCAGCAGCAGTTGTGGTGGTGATGGGACCACTGACGGACTCCTTCCCCGGCCTCTCCCACAGCCGGCGGTATTCTTCGGTGGTGTTGGCGGGGAAGGTGCGGGTGGCAGCAGCAGTTGTGGTGGTGATGGGACCACTGACGGACTCCTTCCCCGGCCTCTCCCAAAGCCGACGGCTCCTTTCGATAGCGTTGACGGGGCCGGTGCGGTGGATGATTGTTAATTTCTCTGTGGGAGTCAAGCGGTAGACCATGACTCATTATCTTTCTTTATTTTATAGTAGGCTATTGTATATTCACATTCATGTTCTTCCCCAACCTGGTAAACATGGAGCCGGCTCCACTTGCACCTGGTATATCCGGACCGGGGAAGACATTTCATCAAATGGTTCCCAATCCGACCTTTTTTTCAAAACGTGGTGTTCGTAGTTTGGGCATTGTATCATGTCTTCGTACATTCTGAAACAATATCATGCCAAACAATATAATATCATATAAAAAATATAAAAGTACATAACAATCGATCGAATTAGAGTAGAATGAATTCCTTCCAAAAGTTCCAGGCCGGAAAACTACCCACGATAATTGTGACATCAACATGACATAGCGTTTTTTCAAGGGTGTACTTTTCCTGGGGGTTGATTTCTGGCGCAATTTTTACCCCCAGCAGTAATTATGATTAACTGGGCAACTTTGACAATTTTTAAGTTTAAATATGCATATATGTAAATATATATTGAATTCTACTAATTTAACATAGGAACGGTACTACAATTTTAGCTGTGCAATTGTGATGTAAAATTGAAGGGAATGAATTAGGATTTTATTTAAATAGGCAATCATGTGGCAGTTATTATTACCCAAAATTTTCAGTGAAAATGCTGAATTTTGACAGGTTGAACGTGCGCCTAAATTGAATTTTTTCGTCGCTTAGTCCCAAACAAACATCTTGGAGGCATGGAATTTGTAAAAACTCGACTTTAATTTTGAAACCCATAAAAATTGTAAAAAACTTGTAATGAATGTATTTTTACATAACCAAACCTATTAATGGCTTCTGGCTTCAAATTTTCACAAAGTTTCACAAATTTTAACACATTAAAATTTGTGCGCAGTGGCTTGGCACAAGGTCATAAATGTAACAGACTGGACAATGACGATCAGTGGAGGGGCTTCTGAGCAGGTCTACCAACACAACGAGTCTCATCAACAGCGGTCCCTCATTCAGGCCTACCAACCTTCTGATTTTTAGTGCCTCGATCAGGGATGACAATGTTACAACAACTAAAAGTGCAATAAAACGATATAAACGTAAAAAAATAATCGTTATCACACACGTGTATCCGACTCAGGACTGGGGAAACCTTCATTAATTTTTCATTATGTCACCTAATTTTAATGATTTGTCCAAACAGTTTCTTACAATCTGTTATATTATTCATAGGTTAAGTTCTTACGATTTGTAATCGTACCTTTTTCTTATTTGAATATTTCTTTTAAGCAAATTAGATTTTACCTTTATTTCCAGCTAATGGAGAAAGGTATCACTTTACAGGTACCTTACTTTTAAAGTATCATAGCTTAAAAGTTTTATTATACTGGAAATTATAGTAAGTATCTGAAAATATACCAAATATTCCAAATATCCAATAAAAACACATATTTTACCCTGTTGAATGCCCATTAAAGCCTTAAACACTTCAAATTTGTTCTAAAAACTTTACTTCAATTGCCTTGGAATTAATGTCAAGGTACTCTTGTATAAAAATTAAAAAAAAACAGAGATGACGAGATCCTTCTTTTAATTTTAAGAAAAAGGTAAGAGTCAATCTCTATCTTAATGAGTTAATTTTTAAACGCGATTCCTGTAAACCTCTGCATCCATAAAACTCACCTAGTAGCGCTACTGCCTTGGCTGCGAGGCGGCATTCGGGCTCAGATAGAATAATAAATTTTTTTATGAATTTCAATTATTAACAATCAATAGCGTTGCGTAGCAAAACGATACTTATTTGATTTTTATGAAATAAAAAATTCTATAACAAAGTAATTTCGGTCGGTAAAGTACGTCTACTTTGTTCAATACATAATTCATAATTAATAGTCTTGTTTAATTAGAGCCAAAACCGTACATACTCGTCGCAGAAGACCTGTGTAGTGACCGAAGTGACAAAAGAATCTTGTTAATTTTCATAAAAATACCGTCCCGGAAAAATACTTTTTGAACACCTAGTGAGTTATGCATTAACGTTATCTACAAACATTTTAATCTTAAACCCGATTAACTGAACATCTTAAACACTGACTAATGAATATATATTTTACTAAATTATGTAAGAAGCGAGATGCAGGGTTTTGTTAATTTTCCTTAAGAATATCATGGAAAACATTTCTTTCCTTCGTAATCAGTCAGTAAGGAAAAAACTTCAGATACAAAAGTATTTGCTTTTTAAGCTCTTTTAAATAATTCATAATTAATAGTCTTGTTTAATTAGAGCCAAAACCATACATACTCGTCGCAGAAGACCTGTGTAGTGACCGAAGTGACAAAAGAATGTTGTTAATTTTCATAAAAATACCGTCCCGGAAAAATACTTTTTGAACACCTAGTGAGTTATGCATTAACGTTATCTACAAACATTTTATTCTTAAACCCGATTAACTGAACATTTTAAACACTGACTAATGAATGTATATTTTACTAAATTATGTAGGAAGCGAGATACAGGGTTTTGTTAATTTTCCTTAAGAATATCATGGAAAACATTTCTTTCCCTTGTAATCAGTCAGTAAGGGAAAAACTTCAGATACGAAAGTATTTGCTTTTTAAGCTCTTTTAATTAGTTACAGTTGAAATTAATAAATAAAAAAAAATATATGTCCAAATATTCCATAAAAACACATTATGATCCTGTTGAATGCCAGCCTTAAACACTTAAACTTTGTTCTAAAAACTCTACTTCAATTGCCTTGGAAATAATGTCATGTTTTAATTACTAAATGAGGTAAAATGCCATAATGTTAGATTTATGTACCTTTTGTTATTGCTCTACTTTTTGTTGTTGTTGTGTTCAGCACTGGTTACCATTCAATATCATTTTCGTATTATTTTTATATATAAATATATTGTTTTACGTTGGTAATTCAAATGTTTTTAAAAGCTATGAGTTCTTAATTGTATAAATTATTTGGAAATCCTTAAAATATTACTAGCAATATTAGAAAGAAGTAAAAGAAAGATTGACACATGTTATACTTATATTTATTGGGATGGAATATGTGCAATGTCATTGCATTCATTCAACATTTTTGTGCGTTGCATATCCAACAAACGTTTTAATGATTTTATCTTTTTGTGGCAGTTGGTCAATAAATTGTAGCACCCATAGAAACAATTGAAAGGATAGGGAGCTATGTCCGAAACGAAATGACCTTTTCAATCACCATTCACACACACGCTAGATCATATACTTTAAAATGACTCCTCAATCTTATAAATCGGCTTAGTAGGGCAGGAGAAAATCGGATGTAACAGATTTAACCCTTATAGAATTATGAGGATAGATAGAGAGACGATCACTAAGTGCCTCTCATTAAAAAACATACAATTGTGGGAAGGTGTTTCAAAACATAAAAATATGCATTTACGGTACATTAAGAAGTGAGTTTTATTTCGACGTGTGGTGTTCGTGTTTCAGCATTTTTAGGTAATTAGGCGAATCCGCATCAGTGGGAAGGAAGTTTTTTTAAACCAAAACACTTCAACTTTGTTCTAAAAACTTTACTTCAATCGCCTTGGAAATAATGTCATGTTTTAATTAGTGAATGACGTAAAATAACATAATCTTAGGTTTACGTACCTTTTGTTATTGCTCTACCTTTTGTTATTGTATGTGTAAGGCATGGATCACCTAGAGCGGTAATCAAATCAGTTATATTACGTCTTGGATTTGACTAAATAAGGTTTAATTTTCATTTAACGGAGTTATAAGGCATCTTTCGAAGGATACCATATTACTATTATAATTTAGCAGCTATAAGAAATCCATTTTCATCAAAACTTCCACGTTCTATTCAGTAATTTCTCTTAGGTTTAAATTCCGTTCTGGCAATGACTAGCGCTCCACCAGGTTTTCCAAGTTGCCTCTGGAGCGCTCGCGTCTTGCCAGTCCACGTAGTACCCTTAGCTTCTCCCAGGCTTCAGCACTAGTTACAATGCAATTTCCAATTGAAGATCTCAGAAAATATCTGGAGCTTTCAGACATTCTCGTGTAGTTGGTCTTATTTGGATTTGGTAAAATACAAGCCTCTCCAGCACAAACCCTAACAAATTAGCTTGAAATATAAACTATAATGTGAAAATAGCTAACAAACAAATACCCAGAATGATAAATTAAGTAATTAAGTAAAAATTATTATAAAATCAAAATAATTTAGAATCTAAGAGTTGAGAGAGGACTTTGAGTCCTCTATCTAAAACTATTGAGATAACCAAATAACTAACAAATTGACATAGACAGGTTGGCTAGTTATCAATATATGAACACTAGGTAACTGGGTATGATCCACTGAAAAGTCAAGCTAAAAAAGGCTGGTTAGTTCGTTAATTCCTCTATAAGACGAGTTAATTCGCCAGCTCACTCAGCCCCACTCAAGACGAGCTCGTTCGCTTCATACACAGTTTGTTATTGAAGTCATTCTGCGCATTACCGAACTAGTGAGCCACAATAAAATTTCCCATAAGATATGCATTGAAATCTTTTTGAGTGTGTATATTACTTCCTTCATAATTTCTTCAGTGGTGTTTAAGTTGTTTGTTTTTAACCAATGTGCATGCGTTAGGCATAAAGTAGGTACTGTATAGTTAAACTATTTCTTGCCTACCGTGATATAATACGCGAAATACAATTTGTTATATCAAAAATATGTAAAAAATCATGCAAATCTATATTTTTATGGACTAACAACAATAAAAAGAGGTTTTTATGACGTATTTAAAATTACTAGGGATCACCCACTGGTCGAAATTCAACCAATGGTTCAGTTGATCATAAACCAATTAGTTTAAAATGTTTTATTACGAAAAAAAGCTGTTCTTCCTGATTTGCTAGCAATTGTTATTACCAACAGCTGTCTAATGATTCGGTCAATTATCCTTCTCCTATAAAATTAACATTGAAAATTTGAAAGCTTGTAGTATATAGAAGTATAGGGTTCAGCCTGGGCCTCTGAAAAATAACGGGCCTGCATGCATACATGTTTGGTCACATGATCGGATGCTGTCAACTCCATTTTTAAAAGCATTGCAATAGCGTGACTTCGCTATAGTTTTTGCGTGTACTTTTAAATATAATTCAATGAAGTTTTAAGTTTTGAATATCATTCTAATCGTCATTAAATTGCAAATTGAACGATACTAATAACGTTATGCTTTGTAAAACTTAAAACACATTCTGTAGGTAAAACAAAAATTTCAATTTATACCACTGTAGGGTGTATTGTCTTTTTTGTAAATAGTTTTCTTCTGATATTTTCAAAGATATTTCTGGGAATAAGACGTGGAATAAACTTAAAAAATTAGTAGATTGGCGATTAGTCTTTTTATTTTCGTTAAAAACAAGAGGGGACCTGGCTGGTCCTATGCTACACATGTTAAATTCTAGATTTTGGTGCAAACTTTTCTCAGAAAGTACTTTAGCTACAGTAATGAAATTTTTCCCACATGTTCTGTACATGTCACCCTACACTTTAACACAAGGATTTATTTTTTTTATTTTTTGTCAACAAATTTATGATTTTTTTATAATGTATATTAATTTTTACGTGTTTTTTTCACCCAAAATTTTAATAATATCATTAAAAAAATTTTTACAGATAAATCCCTGTGTTAAAGTGTGGGGTATTATGTACAGAACATGTGGTAAAAATTTCATGAAGATATCTTTAGTAGTTTTTGAGATAAATGTGCACCAAATTAAAAAAACTAGTTTTTCGGAAAATTGCGAAAAACAGGAGTAGGCCTAGGACTACAGGTGGAGTTTGAAACTTGGTCGGCACTATCAGCTCTAGGTAAAGCCTTGCCTACATTTCTTCGTTTTTTAAACACTTTTGCAGGTTTTCTGGGTCTTCTAGCCATTGCAAATATAATCAAAAATTAATAAAAACTGCAATAGATAATAATAAACCACTAAAATCACTTTACAAGGTTAGAAAGCTTTCACTGAATGAAACCGTAACCTAGCAACAGAAATCATACAGAACAGCAGACACAGATCAGATGACAAGTGTGAAGTATAGCCAACATAACGAAATAAATGAAATTACAAAATTATAATGAAATAAATTGAATGCATACTATAACTACAACAAACACGAACCAAGAGTGCTTAGGACAGTGGCGAGGTATGTGAAACACCAATTTCATGCGTGGAAACATATACAAATATATTTTTTTAACAGGGATTCAGTATCCAAAGCATTACGTGTTATATATCAAATTGTTCAGAACAAAATTCTCTATTAAAAAACATATTAATAAAAAAATTGAATTTTTTTCGATTTTTCACCGACTGGGTCCCCTTAAATTTTATGTCGAAATGGGATAGTGTTTATTAACATGCAGTTTTCATTCAGAGTATTTGGGAGCGACAATTAGTTTATTTCATTATGTGATTGTATTTTATTTTCATTTTATACAAGTTTCACAACCCCTGCCTAGCGCTTAGACTGGAGCTGTATCTAGCGCTTAGACTGGAGCTGTATTCGTCGAGTATCGACTGGTAACGGCTCGTAATTTACTTAGAATAATTTTTTAATTTTGCAGTTATGGTATAATTTTGTTTCTTATTTTATTTAAATTAGAATATAAAAGTCTTGTCGAATAACCTATTATCTAATTCCTAAGAGATGGAAAATAAGTGAGTAATGTCACGTTTTCACAATGTTATCTTAAGGAATCTTGTGCTGCAGATCGGAGGTATTTAGTCACGTGACTTTGGTGGTGGGGGGAAGTATACAGGCCCGTTAGATATCATAACGTGCAATTTTCATACAATGCTCAGTAAATAGTCTTCTTTCAATCGATGTGTTTTTTAAGACCGCAGTTCAAAATAACATAAAAAACACTCTCTGATACACTCTACACTCTCCATACAATTATGCTCCCAGTAGTCAAGCCCACTGAATATAGCAAAACTTACAATAGTTTTTTACCCAACTTGCAAAGCCAAAATCTAACTCTACCACAACAAAAGTATTGAAAATAACAAGCCGTGGAGAAAGTTGTTTTCGCTTCATCATTTTGAAAGCTGCCTTTGAAACCTGCGGCTTTATTCAAATTTCCAAGCAGAAAGCCATAAAACCACGTGCATCTCGGGCCAACGACCCCAAGGTTTGGAGTCCAGCTTTGTGAAACAATATTTGTCAATGTGGAAGGGTTGTATTCGGGGAAAGGGTTGGGAGATGCTGTATTGTTCAGATTTTGACCTTCGGAGTAGCCGACTTGCAGGAATGCGGAGAAAAGGAGGTCAATACCTGTTCAGGAAGAGTCCCCAACCAAAAATACCGTCATTGGGTTACGATTGGTTGGTGTTTATTTCAAATCGATGGCATTAAAATACTTACTATTACTAATATTTTTAATGACTACTTTACAAATATGGTAGAACAAAATATAAAACCTAAATTAAAACCTATGAATGACTACAATTGCATATTGTGGTGACTAGCCTTATAACCCAGCCCAGTTGAAGTCGCACTCGTAGGAAATTCAAAGCGCAGGAGATAGGAGGTAGCCACATATAATTGTTGGAATAAAGTTATGTTTGGTCGTGGAATTTGAAGGGCAAAAACATACTGAAGATATGCGCCCATATTAACATTAAAATTGTGGGTTTGGTATTAATGGTATTTGCCATGCTTTAGGAAAACAATTTTATAACTAAAAAAAATTTCAGTTTCAAAGTACAAAAAGATTTAATTGAATGAACAGTATCTTTGAATGTACAAAAACGGAAACCTTCTAAATGAATCTAATAATAAATTTGTCGTAAAATATTTATGGCTTTAGTGTAGGAAAGTACGACTCTGCCAAGCAAGAAAAACAGTAAGTTAATCTACATCCCTGTACTACATCTGTACTAGGAAGGTCATCAATCAAGATTGTAGACTATCTGGCATCAGATGTCCTCTTCAGTATTAAATATGAGACTTGTTTTGTACATCCAAAAACTTTTTATTACTGATTCATTATACTTTATTACAAAGAAAGAAAACAATGATTGGGAATTATATCCTCGAGCAGTAAAACCATTACTACCATTGTTGTTTATGATGCAGGCAACCCATGTTTTGATTTTAGAGTAGTTAATGACAAATAACTGGTAGTCTTCTCGAACCTTCGTGGAAATATGTAAATGCACTATCAAACAACTCAGGAAAACTGGTACCCTCCCTCGTTACTCACAACCATAACTGAAAGAAACCTTTTAATAATTCATTAACCAGGTCCTTTGATCCTGTAAACTTTTTTATATTGTCATTGGTTAACTCATGGAATTGTAACAGGCATATTTGTGCAAAAATTTAAAATTGTATGCTTTGAGTTTCTTATGAAATGATTAACTCATTTCAACTCACTCAATGGGTTAATTCCGGTTAATTAATTCTTCCAAATTGGTGGTACAAAGTTGTCATCAATTTTCAATTTTATCCTTTTCTAATTCATTTAGAAAGTTTAAACAAATATTGTCAAACATGATATAAGTCTAAACCTTGAATTTTATAATGATCCGTTCATAAAAAAATGAAAAGAACATAAAAAAATATTTTTAATTCATTTATTTTTATGAATTTTTAAAATTTTGATCGGTAAAGCATTAAATAGTTTTATACTAGTGTAAAATCGGACATTTTGGAAGAGTCTTTTTTTGTGTAAAGCCTAGAATCGAGAATATTGAGTAAAGGCTTAGAAATTGAAATCAGATTAAAATTGTGGAATCCTAGAATTGCATATCCCAAAAATCGAGAGTTGTTTAGATAAAATTAAGAGACTAATAATCAATCTATTATCCTAAGTTTTTATGGCAGAGAAGGATTATCCGTACCATAAGCGGAATATTTGTAAGGCCATACAAAAATATTGTAGTATGAATTACAATTAAAATTTGTGATTAAAATGAAACCCAAGGATCGTCTGCCCTCAAATTAGGTCAGTTTGTTTCAAAGTTGAAAACTTGTTAAACCACTAAAATAACCAAAAATGCACCAACTACTGATATACTTGTAGTGACACCCACCAATCATCACTCAACCAATGTTATGTATAAGCACTCCCTGTCAATATCAATAGGACTATTTAAATAGATAATGATTGCTCCTATAGTAGTTTGAACAGAGGCGGATTTGAACATTTGGCGCCCCTGGGCTAACCATTCGTCGACGCCCCCTAAAAGTTGAGGAGTATTGGTAGTGCTGTAGTTCATACGACGGTAAAAAAATCATTAACTCGACTATCAGGATAGTTCGAAAATTTGAAATTACACAGAACATAGGTAGGCATACTAACTATTCAATACAGAATATAGGTTATTATAGTTTCCGTCGTGACTGTGGCCAGTTTTTTTTCTGTAAACCGTTGTTTAAAGCCAATTTTCGTTGTTTACAGTGTTCGATCGGTATTTTCGGCCATTTGATATAGCGGCTTTCTCCACTAGCAACAGTTTTACTGATATCAAAGAATCATTGAATTGAGAGCCTGTAATATTATCATAAAAGACGTGGAGGAAGTCAAGGCCTATATTGACTCTGGGTAACTAAACTGGAAAAATCGACTTTTTGGAAATCCCAAAATAACGAAACAACCTAATTGAACAAGAAGGGTTGAATGAATAACTTACAAGCCTATACACTTTTTCTGTTTATTTAGTAATTAACTTGTATTTACTTGTATTAATTTTAATACAGCCTTAATAATAAAGAAATAAATCTTAGGTGAGTGTTTTATTCAGTCACAGCGATCATCATCAGGCCCAAAGAGAGAATCTCTTTAGCCTTTGATGATCGGTGTGTCCGGTCAAAATCAATTGCCATCATCCATATTTTCATATATTTACCGTCTATATTCTTTGCAGTATAAGTGTAAACATATTTTTAAGTGTTGTAGACGTTTGTTTTTTTCATTTCTGATTACAAACAACACGTATCATGCTAATAAAAAAGGGTTGTGTGTGGATGGTTTTTCACCAGGGTCGCCAGATTTCCTCCCTATCGTGGCTGCTATTCCTGCTGCCTGAGGGGGAGATTATGAGACCGTACAGGGGACGAGACAGGTCCTGGATGATCGGATTGGACGACAGCCGGAGGGGCGCCGTTGTGGCGGGGGTTGGAGTAGCAGGCGACCCTGGAGGCAGCTCCAGGGGAAGATCAGGGGCGAGAAGCTGCACGTGCGGGGTGGCACCTGGACGGAGAGAGATGAGGTGAGGCACTGGTCGAGGTTGGTGGCCAGGCGACGACCGACCTCCGTGTCCGGCCCGGGAAGACAGCAGGAAGCCGCACGCCTCACTGGCACACTTACTGAATCCCGGCTGCAACATGGCAACAGCAAAAGTGTCAGTTAGCAGCCTGCTCGAGTAGCCTACAGTTTACAAATTAACTATTATAATAGTCTGCAGTTAGCCATACCTAGATAGTGTGAATAACTTGTTGTCAAAGTTTCCATATTATTACAAATGTAGTGAAATACATTGCAAACTCTAATGACAGGACCATGCATTGCAATTTATACTACATGATTGTCCTTAGTCGATTGAAAGTGGCCTAAGACACCACCATATAGGATATGGACCAATACACTAAGCTCAATAGAGAATTGATAGTAAATGAATGCTACAGCTTATCTATCAGTCAGGAAGATACGTGATCTTACAATGAATACAAGGTTTATTAATGTTGTGCAATTGGAAAAATATCTAACATTGTGTTCTTTGCTTTTATTATTACACGGTATTTGTCTAATTATAGAACAGTTTTTACAAAACTTAGGGTATATTTGAAACTTTCTCAGTAACTAAAAAAAATGATCATCCCATTTTTTTGAGCAAATAAATATTCGGATTATTACGGTTTAGTTTGAATACGTGTTTTATGAGCAACATAGCTTAATATTAAATCATTAGGTATATAATCTTTTCTTTCAAGTCCATTCTCTTGGGCAGTCTCTGTAACTTCTGCTATATCCCTCAAATGTCACACTGGATTATAACTTTTGCTAATTTCATCTACTAATACTTACATATTTTTTCTGATAAAACCTGTAGAAATTTTTTTCTCAATTTCAATCTATAGCTAGTTTTACATGGTAGACTATATTTCTGCTCACCTGAAACCTTTGAATGTACTCAGCAGCGTCCCTGGGCAAAGTGAGAACATCTTTGCAAAGTGACGGTGGAACATCTGCACAAAGATGTTCCACCGTCTGCTCAAAGATGCCTGCCTTCTCCGGCTTTTTCATGTTCTCTCCGTCAGCCTGAGAAACAAGAATAAAAGAATCAGTGGGTGGTCCATGGACATAAACTACATTCTTAGTTTCTTAAAAGTTAAAGTTTAAATTTGGTAGTTGAAAGAGTATGAAAAAAGCAACTAACTTTTAATAATTTAAATTTTCATATCCTAATTATAAAAAAGATATACTATTAGATCTTTGCCGGTCAACTAAAAAAATAAGACGATATAAATACACAAGTCTTAGGCTCCACATTGCATATTATATGTGTTGAGAGGTACAAGAGCATTCTCATGAAATCAGTCATATCGTAACTAACTCTACTGTTCATTGTAATTTACAATTAAATAAATAAAAGCATGCTCTACTCCTAATAAAGCAAATAATTACTAGGCTACATTTTATGATAATAAAATTATAATACATAAATAGTTATAAGACTACTACTGTACGCAAGATATTATTATGGATCAAAACTCCGAAACAACTAATTTAGACCAAATGGCGAATTAACGATGGTAAATCATAAATCATTTTATTGAGCCGTTAAACAAAAAGTAATAGGCCATGTCGAAATAACAGAATTTTAAGTCCTCTTGACTTACAAACACAGTCCATGCTCAGTCACTATAGCTAAAATACAAAAATGAGAAAGCGAGAAAAAAAACAAACAAGCAAAAGCAATAAATATATCACACCATGCCACACCATGCACAAAGTCAAACTCAGCAAACACATGCAGTTACTTTGGTCCATTCCACTCCACAGGCTACTTGATTCATACATAATTCAGCATTCCATGCAGGTCAGCTTCCCAGTATTCATCAATTTCGTAAAAGGGATTGTTTGACAGCCAGGCCTTTACTACAGCTTCAAAGCGCTTTGGGTGGAGCTGCCTCACTTGTACTGGTGTGGCATTGAATAGCCTTATACCTAGAACAGGGAAACAATTTAAAGTTTTGCTCAGCCTACACCTATTCCTAAATAGATTCAGATTGTTCCTAGTTGCATAGGTGTGAACATCACAATTTTGAGGGAGGTTGGCTTCGATTTTCTTTGTTTCAACCAAGCACTGAAATATGTAGGCACTATGCACTGTCAAGATTTTCTGACTAACAAACAGAGGCTTGCAGTGTTCAAGGTGCCAGGCATCACACAGGATCCTCACAGCCTTCTTCTGCAGCAAAAGTACTCTGGTGACCCTGGAGGAATGTCCCCAGAGTCTCAGGCCATACAAAATATGGGAATGAAAAAAAGCATGATAAGCAATTCTCACAAATGCAGGAGGCATATCTAACTTAAGGCGTCTTAATAAATACAACACTCTACTCAGTTTCTTGCACACTGACTCAACATGTTCATTCCAAGTGAGCTGAGGATCAAGCGTGAAGCCTAGCAGATTGACAGGATCATCATCATTGCTGGCATTACAAAGACTAAAAGAAATAGATTGAGTCTTAGAGTCATTAAGCGACAGATTATTACGACGGAACCACCCAGAAGCAACATCCAATAGCCTCTGAACATCTGCCCTAGCGACAGAGAAATTGATGTTGCTAGAGAAGAGGGTGGTGTCATCAGCGTAAAGGAGAACACTTCCTGCTAGCCTGTAATAGATATCATTGATAAAAACAATGAACAAAAAGGGGCCCAATATAGAGCCCTGTGGGACACCATGCTCAGTATGGAGGAGAGGAACTACCGTTGTTCCAGTTTACAATTTGGGACCTATGTGTGAGATAGGACGTGAGGATTCGAAGGGCATCGCCTCGTACCCCGTACCTCTCGAGTTTAGTGATCAAAAGCGTATGTGACACGCAATCAAAGGCACGTGATAGGTCGCACAAAACAACGGCCGTTGAATTTTTTGCTTCGAAAGAGTTAATGATTGTCCGAAAAAGGGAGTCCACAGCATCCACTGTGGATCTCCCTCTGCGGAAGCTATATTGGGCAGGAGCAAGAAGGCGACGCTCTTCAAAGTACACATATAGCTGCTCGAGCATGAGGGCCTCAAAAATCTTACCAAAGACAGGGATAATAGATATTGGCCTATAACTGGATACACATTCCCTAATTCCCTTTTTATATACTGGGACAGTTCTGCTGATCTTTAGTGTGCTGGGAAAAGTACCATCCCTTAGACATGAATTAACAATATCAGCAATCAAGTGGGCAACAATGTGAATACATCTCTTCAATAGATCAACAGACATGTCATAAATGTCCTTACTCTTACTAGACTTAAAACTATTAACAGTGTCAATCACATTAGTAGGAACAATGGGTCTCCACTTAAAATTGAAGGGAACAACAGGAACAGAGGCTAGGCACGTTCCAGGGTCAAGGTTATTGCTGTTAGCTGGGACAGTCAGTGAGTTAGATACAAGATCTTTGACAGAACTTAAAAAATAATTATTGAACTCATCCGCAGAAGCAAAGTCAGTGGAAGATGGTGTAGCTGGAGTCTGCCGACACTTGATGTGATCCCATGCAGCTCTGCAGGGGTTTGCCGCATTAATAATGGAGTCAGCCACCGCGGTCTGCTTGGCCTCCCTCACCCTCGCTCGATATTCCGAACGAAGTCTCCGCAGTTCTGGCAGCAGTTGTGGCCTATCCTTGGACAAATCACTTACAAGCAAAACAAAGTTTTTCATATTAAGAAGGTCTGGTGTATACCACTCCTTTGTCTTAGGTCCCACAGATTTAGTTTTACTAGGCCTCGGCCTATACTTTTTCATTATGAGCGGAAAATAGATATCAAAGATGCTCTTGAACTTCTTGAAAAAATACTCAAAAGCCGAGGCACCATCACAAGATGTTGTAATCTCCAGCTGCCACCTCCCCTCCCGCTGCCTCTCCTCCCTGCACCCCCTCCAGCTCTTCCGGTGGCACCAGGAACAGCTTGGTTCACTGCAACAGAAGAATACCATGCTGTGATTGGTTGAAATAAGAAGTTCCCTGATTGGTGGATAATGGGCGCGCTACGCTCTGATATGCTGGCCAGTAATTATACCGCTGACCGACCGCTGCTTGTTCTCGCTCTCTTTGCGTCAGGCTCTCGTAGCGAACGGACGTAATGGAGGCGGTTGTTGAACCTGTTAATGTTCTTAGTGAGAATCAGACTTACATAAAGAAATTCAGATTGTATGGACTTAGAACAATTTTCAAATTTACTAACCCTCCACCCGAAACAAATTAAATTGATTGGCTAAGGCAAGGGTTTGCACGAATTGTAAATGAAGTTAAAAACCAATGCCATGAAAATGATCAACTTGGATTTACTTTACAGAGTTTAAATTTAAAATCTGAAGACCCGGGGTACGTAGCTTTTTGGCCCTTCAATGAAGTAACTGAAGATGTTTTGTGGGAAATATTTGGCGGGATTGTACAGAGTAATGCGGAGTCAATCAAGTCAACAGACACTTTTAAGGTAGAATGTACTCGAGTTAATCTCCCTGTAGGGTCTGTGGCATGCAGGAGACCTGGTTTATACAACACATTTGAGGAAGAATGTAAAGCTAGGAATGGAATTGTTGTTATTAATAATAGAGACAACTTGTGTTTACCTAGAGCGATAGTAGTCGCGATGGCTTAAGTTACCGGTGATTCAGATTATAATTCAATTAGAAAAGATAAAGGTAAAAGACAGACAGTTAGAGCCCAAGGGCTTATGCGTAGAGCGCATGTTGAGATATCTAATGGTGGAGCGGGTATCCCAGAACTCGAGAAACTCAAAGATCATTCAACAAATTTCAAAATTACAGTGTACAACTATTACAACATTTATTTACATATTCTTTACAACATTTGTAAAGACCGCGAAGTCTACTTCGAGGGGCGAGTTGAAAACCCAAAATTCAAAATTAACTTACTTTTCCATAATGGCCGTATAATGTTATTAATTCACTAACTGCTGCCTTTGCATGCAAGTATTTCTGCGAAGCGTGCCATGTTCCCTATGACCATAAACATAAACACCGTTGCTCCAATATCTGTTAATAAGATGTTCATTTTCAGATCTGCTCGCGTACATTTTCGATCGCAAACCTACGTATTCGTACATGATTTTTCCATTTGGTTCATCCTTGAACTTCCCAATAACCTTCTTGTGCTGAAGCATGGGTGATTAGGTGGGTAATAACTCCTATCAAAGTAATCAATCATCTTTTTCATATTTTTGTCAAAATCTTCGGTTTGTAGATGGTAGGTAAGACTGTCTGTATCAGTGTACTGCAGATGAGCTTTATCCTTGTATTTTTCTTGGATCACATTGTAGTGAAAGTTGTACATCAAAGTTTTAGATATTTCCTAGTTTCAAAGTCAAAGAAAATAAATAGGTAGTTTTTACCCTTCGGTTGGCTTTCGTTAGGTTTCATATAACATTTATGGTTAGGGTCCATAAACTCTTCACATACTTTAAAATATACCTCTCGGATTTACTTTACAGAGTTTAAATTTAAAATCAAAATCAAAATCAAATCAAAATCTTTATTTTCCTTTAGGCATGTACATGCAATTGGCATCGTCAAAAACTTAAGACTAACTTATAATAACAAATAAAAAATGGCAAACCATGCACAAGGCAAAAAACCATGCACAAACAGAACACAAAACTCATCAAACAATGTCAAAAAAAATTACTTACAGTCTCCCTAGGAATACTGAAGAAGTCGTTGACTGAGTATAAAGGAAAAGACCTAAAATCTAAAATCTAAAGAGTAAAAAATCTAAAATCTAAAATCTAAGTATAAAATCTAAAGACCCGGGGTACGTAGCTTTTCGACCCTTCAATGAAATAACTGAAGATGTTTTGTGGGAAATATTTGGCGGGATCGTACAGAGTAATGCGGAGCCAATCAAGTCAACAGACACTTTTAAGGTAGAATGTACTCGAGTTAATCTCCCTGTAGGGTCTGGGGCATGCAGGAGACCTGGTTTATACAACACATTTGAGGAAGAATGTAAAGCTAGGAATGGAATTGTTGTTATTAATAATAGAGACAACTTGTGTTTACCTAGAGCGATAGTAGTCGCGATGGCTAAAGTTACCGGTGATTCAGATTATAATTCAATTAGAAAAGATAAAGGTAAAAGACAGACAGTTAGGGCCCAAGAGCTTATGCGTAGAGGGCGTGTTGAGATATCTAATGGTGGAGCGGGTATTCCAGAACTCGAGAAACTCAAAGATCATTTAACAAATTTCAAAATTACAGTGTACAACTATGATTGTAAAGGCCGCGAAGTCTACTTCGAGAGGCGAGTTGAAAACCCAAAATTCAAAATTAACTTACTTTTCCATAATGGCCATTATAATGTTATTAATTCACTAACTGCTGCCTTTGCATGCAAGTATTTCTGCGAAGCATGCCATGTTCTCTATGACCATAAACTTAAACACCGTTGCTCCAATATCTGTTCTACTTGTCAGACTATCTCGCCTCCTTGTAAGCTGGAGCACCAAGGAATTGATTGTCCTGAATGTAACATGACTTATAAAAATCAGGCCTTTTTTATACCTCACAAAATTTATAAATGCCAGTTAGTAAAGAAATGTCCTGACTGTGGTAGACTAGTAATGATCAATGAAAGGTCCAAGCCCCACCAGTGTGGAGAGGTATATTGTAAAGTATGTGAAGAGTTTATGGACCCTAACCATAAATGTTATATGAAACCTAACGAAAGCCAACCGAAGGGTAAAAACTACATATTTATTTTCTTTGACTTTGAAACTAGGAAATATCTAAAACCTTGATGTACAACTTTCACTACAATGTGATCCAGGAAAAATACAAGGATAAAGCTCATCTGCAGTACACTGATACAGACAGTCTTACCTACCATCTACAAACCGAAGATTTTGACAAAGATATGAAAAAGATGATTGATTACTTTGATAGGAGTGATTACCCACCTAATCACCCATGCTTCAGCACAAGAAGGTTATTGGGAAGTTCAAGGATGAACCAAATGGAAAAATCATGTACGAACACGTAGGTTTGCGATCAAAAATGTACGCGAGCAGATCTGAAAATTAACATCTTATTAAAAGATCAAAAGGTGTGAAAAAATCAGTGGTGGAAAATAACATTACCTTCCAAGATTATAAAGATTGTCTAAAAACACATGTTGACCGTTATTGTATGATGAATATGATTAAAAGCTTCAAGCACGATTTGTACAGTATTGCTTTGAACAAGATTGCTTTGTCAGCTCACGATGATAAAAGATACATCTTACAGAATGGGATTAACACCTTACCGTGTGGGCATTTTAAAATCCTTCAAAAACAAGTAACAGATATGGAGGTGGAACAGACACATTAAAACAGAGAAAACGTAAATAAATGACTAAAACAATGTTAATAGTGTTCACAATTTTGTGCAAGCAAACCAGGTTGGTAGCACTAAACTCGGACTGCTGATGTGGATGCTGGTTAATGGTGGATTAAAAAACATTTAATGCTTTAACAATTATTTTTCCTTTAACTCCGAGGAACGTGTTAAACCAAAATTGAAGGAAATCCAAGGAAAACATATTTAGAGAGAAAGCTAGGAAAATTAAACCAAAGAGAAAGACTGGATGGGGCTGGATTGAGTAGGTCCCGATATATCTAGTCTCAACCACTAACCGCCACAACCCTCCGACATCTAGGGCAACGGCCAACATGGGTAGAGAAAGTAGAGACCCAGGACGAAGGACGCTTCCAGCCGGTTTTAGAAACATGGATCACCCTCTACCATTGGCGGAACATCAAGAACTTCTAGTCGCTACGACTCTCCTCAACTACCTCAAGGACGTTAACTACGAACATTTTAAAGTTAAAGTGCAAATTTGTAAGAACTTTAAATTTAAAATTTAATCACAATTAAAGAAAAAATATTTCAAAAGTCTTAACTGAAATAGAATATTTATGCTGATCACTCACATTGATTTTGCCATAATTTCTCCTAAGAGAAATAGATTTATTTAATCAAAGGCGGTATCCATTCTTTCAAAATATAATATCAATCTTAGAAGTTGCACCTGATTCCTTTTACTTACAATATTATTACTGTTATTCATGTAAAGTAAATTCCTGTGTATGCCACAACTCACTTTGTAGTTTGTTTATTTATTTCCTTTCATTTCCCACAATCCAAGCGAGTATCATTATAAAATTTAAAGTTTAATTAGAAAAATACTCAGTTATATATAGTCTAAAATATCAAGCTGAAAATACTACACTTTTGTAGAAAAAATCAGTATTGGTCTATTTTTATAGGATGGTGATGGACATCAATTAGACATTACTATAGTTGATAGATTAGTTAATTACATTTTTTAATATAGTACAGCCATTGACATACATTATTGACCATTGATTATGTTTATTAATATTTAAAAATAGTTAATATACGTTTCATATTCATGGATACTTTTTTACGCTATAACCATCAATGTGTAATATTCATGGATACAATTCACATAATGTAACCATATCATAGATTTTTTAGTCATTGCTAATGTATAGTTAAATTAATATTATAGCCATGAACACATTTCATAAAACGTAACCTTTGACCGCATACCTTTTTTACTGATGATTATGGATACTTACATATAGTACAGCAATACAATATGGATTAATATCTAAAAAACATGGGTTCCTCCTCTCAAAATTTTCGTAGTGAACAGAAAATGGGCTTGTCCACAAACTCTTCTTTGGGCGACAACATCCGCCATCTTGGATATGGGCGGGGCCTACCCAATCAGAGATGAGGAGAACCGCCACATTGAATAGGAGGGCGGAACTCATGACAGCTCTAAACCAATCAGAGATGAGAATCCAAGTAACGTGACTTTTTTCAACCAATCAGAGCACCTCGTCTTTGGGCGAGTTACTATCCCCCTTTCTCATCTACTGTTATATTTATTTTTATTTGCATTTTTAAGCTATAGACAGTATTAGTCGTAATGTAACTTGTTATTATCAAAATATAAAGGGTCTCAGGACAAAAATATTTCCGTTTATATTATAAATTAGTTATAATAATTTTGATGAAGTTGCAATAACAGAAACCTGGTTAAACGATTCTGTTTGTAAAACTGAACTGTTTACTTTGATTATGAATTTTTAGAAAAAATAGGAATGGACAAAAATATCAAAATATCTCAGATTTGAATTACATGTTCATATTTAGGGAATTTTCGAGCTGCAGCCATTAATTATTAAAACTAGAGGAAAAATAAATATTTTGTATAAATTAATTATGATAAAATATTTCATATACCTAAAATATTAAAGTTTCTTTCCTCGACCTCTCCCCCAGCCGACGGCTTTGGCTTGTGTTAGAGGGGCCGGTGCGGGTGGCAGCAGCTGCGGTGGCGGAATGCGTTCCTGGCCTCTCCCGAAGCCGATGGGTTTTGGGGGCGTTGGCGGGACCGGTGCGGTGGTGGAGAGTTTCTGCCCTTCTTCCATTAACTCTTCAAACCGCCTCATATAGTCGCATTTGTGTTCGTCCCCGACCCGGTAAACGTGGAGCCGACTCCACTTGCACGTGGTATAACCGTGCCGGTGACGACACTTCATCAGGTGGTTTCCCAGTCTACCACGTTTTAATATGTGGTTTTCATAGTTCGGGCACTGAACCAAGTCTTCGTCCATCCTGAAACAATATCATACCTAACAATATTATATCATATATAAAATATACAAGTACATTACAATCGATCGAATTAGAGTAGAATAAATTCCCTCCAAAAGTTCCTGGCCGGAAAACTACCCCCCCCCCCCCCCTACCTGTGACATCAAAATGACGTAGCGTTTTTTCATAGGAATACTTTTCCTGGGGGTTGAATTCTAGCGACCCTTTATTTTAATTAACTAGTTTTAATAATAATATAAATATTTTTTTACCAAAACAAAACCTACTAGTCTATAGTGGACTTTATTGTAATTTCATGCTGGGGATGCGTATGTAAATATGTGAAGTATATTGGTTTTTTAAGCAAGCATATGTTGAACCCCTTCTAGATAATTACCGCTCTTCACTGCTGCCGATCCAAGGGCTCTCTGATTATTGGTGCTGTTTACCGTCAATTGGGGGGGGGGGTGTTTACCACCGGTCGGCAGTGCACTTTACCGCTGATTAAAGGCGCTTTTTACGCTTATTTGGGGCGCTCTTTGCCGTCGATCATAAGCAATGGTCGGCGCTTTTAACCAATGGTCGGGGGATCATTTTAACTCCGATCAGTTGCGCTATTTACCGTTGTTTAGAAGGCAAATGTTCACCCCTGCTGGTCAGGGCACGCTCTTTACCGTTGATCAGGGGTGTTTATTGCGATTTCATGCTGGGGATGCGTATGTAAATATGTGAAGTATATTAGTGTTTTTAAGCAAGTATATGTTGAACCCCTTCTAGATAATTACCAGTCTTTACTGATGCCGGTCCAAGGGCTCTCTGATTATTGGTGCTGTTTACCGTCGATTGGGGGGGTGTTTACCACCGGTCGGCAGTGCACTTTACCGCTGATCAAAGGCGCTTTTTACGCTTATTTGGGGCGCTCTTTGCCGTCGATCATAAGAACTTTTTCCCGAAGGGGGATACCGGTTACCGCCAGTTGGGGCGCAATTCAACTATAATATGATCAGGGGCGCTATTTACTGTTGATTATAAGGCAAAGGCAAATGTTTACTGCCGGTCGGGGCGCCCTCTACCGTCGATTGAGAGAAATCAAATTTTACGGTTTTAGTTTTCTTGCAGATTCCTCCAAGCTGCTCAACGCAACACGCTTGCTATCCCTTTCCCGCACTACGTTTGGCGACAATTTAAGAGCTGTCAAAATTGGAATACGATAGTGTTGTTTGTAAGAGCCAAGTAGGCCTATAGGATTATCTGCGGTAGGCTAATTAGGACTACTAGGGGAACCCGTGCAGCGCAATGCGCTGCATTTATCAGGGTAGGAAGATCAACCCTTGCTCGGTAGTGTATCTATCTCTTAGTCATATTGCATAAAAACTAAAAAATAACCTATAATGCATATTAGTTTACTCGTTGTTAGAGTTTGTTCAATCAGTATTTTTATTAAACTTCCTACTGTGATAGAGTGTTGTATCCTCACTCCAACAATTTTGTGTTTATAAGTCTAAATTAGAAACTTATGATGGTTCCTATGGTCTTAGGGAATATACCTAAACCCCCCTTAATACATTCACAGATTTGTAAATACATTCACAGATATTTGATCTAGATACATCACATTTACAACCTACAGAAACCCAGAGAAAAATTAATATAATAATTCAACTTTCCGGCCTTATGCAACGTAAAGCAGTACTTAAAAGTGCGGCTGTTTGTTAAAAGTGTGTTTGTGGTATTGTATGGAGAGGCTAGTCGTCCACGTAGTGAATGATCTCGCGTGAATATTATTTATAAAAATTTAAATCTTTTCCATTTAACTTAGCATGGCAAAGCAAAATTTGAATGATCTCAAAATGTAGGAGAATAGAAGAATTAATTCCTCTTTTGTTAATTAAAGTGGTTCATTTTATTTAAATTTTGGTTAAAATTATCTTTTTTGCTATGAAATTGTTATACATACAAAACGTCGAGAAACTTAAAATTGGTTTTCATTTAAAGCGCTGTTTTAGCATGTGAAAAGCATTTTGCATTAAATTTAGAATCTTCTTTTATTATAGTGTCAGAGTAAACTGGTTACCCTTGTTTTTTGTTGTTGTTGCTATTGTTGTTTGAACCCCAGGACAACTTAAAAACTGGTTTAAGCTAGTTGCGAAGTTAACTTTGGGTTTAGCAAACGAAGTTGTCATAACATGTGTTAAGTCCTTTGGCTGTAAACTATGACAATAATTTCCCTTCAATTAATCCATTCATGTTTTAGACAGCATCAGGGGGTTGATGTCATCAGAAGGACATGGAAACCTCTTGCTGAGAAATATGAATGGACAGTCGGTTGGTTGGCCATTTAGAGGGCAGAGTGGTGTCTGCCTGTTTGAGCCTGAAAATCGGTTGTCACAGGAGCGCGGAGTTGGCCCTCTGTGCCCTCTTTGTCCCGGAGTGGTCAAACGGCCCGACGGTCTGATGTCCCATATCTCACCCTTTCTCTTCCTTCAATATCCCGTCTTTCCGGGGGCTTGCGCAAAATGCCCATTTTAGAGGCAGACGTGCTTAACAGTTAGACCAGGGTCTCCTTATCCACCACTAACAACTGAACAACTGGTTACCACATGAAATCTACACCAACTTAACATTTTAACATTTTCTGGTTCACATCTTATTGAAAATCCATTCGTAAATGTATAGAGTTTTCCTTACTTTAATGTTCTTTAATGTTCTTTTAATTTAATGTTCTTTACTTTTCTTAGTTTTTTGTTTTTGTTTTTTTTTACTAAAGACCTAAGTTAAAAATCTAAATTGTCTAACTTATTCTTAGATCAAAAAAGGCGATCAAGGCTGTAACTAAACATTACACAGATACACATAAATTACATCAAACCAACCAGCTAGATTTTGACTAAATTTTTATACAAAACATTGCAATAGAAATTTCTTCATTATTATAGTAAACAGTTGTTGATATTTCAGTACCAGTAGCTCAATTGCTTTTATTCAGCTTGCTTTAACATGTGTTTGTTTGTTTTACAATCAACAGCTGTTTTATTTAGCAATTCGATATAAATTATTCCCCATGTTAATCTTATGGACAAAAAACGAACTTTAAGGGCTTCCCGTGAGCTTCAGAATTGAAATATCGAAAATCTAAAACCTTATTGCAAAACTACAATGGGAGACGAATCTTTTGACACCTCAAACTTAAAAATTGGTCCAGAAATAAGGGAGGAGTAGTGTTAACAAAAAAAGGGCATCACGTATTATATATATAGATATGCCGATGTGAAACTCCGAGGGCCAATTTTCGCAGGAGGATGCGCTAGTCGCCGAAAACGCTCTACCCAAACTTATATTATATTTATCATTACGCAATCGTCTGACGTTAAAATCAGTATCGAGTAGAGTGTCACCGTATATCGTGACTCAGTGTATCGTGATTTACCGCCAAGTTCCGCAACATAAAAAGTAAGTTTAGTTTCTTGTAATTAAAATTTGTGGGGCGTTTATCTCATAAATAATTAATTTATTCTTCTTTAGTTTATAATATTTTTAGGGGCCGATGTCTCTAAGAATAATTAGGACACCTTAATTAGAAATTTGATATTGTAAAGTAATATATATTTGCGGTGCATCTGTCTCACAAATAACTATAATCTCTATGATTTCATATTGAAACATTTTCTAAACATTCTAACGTAGGTACCTCAGTAAGTATATTGTAAAGTAATTATATTTGCGGAGTATCGGTCTCACAAATAACCATTATTACATATTAAAAAATTTGTTAACTATTCTATCGTACCTCAGTAATGTAAAATAATTATATTTGTGGGGTATCTGTCTCACAAATAGATAGAATTTCCTATTTAAAACATTTCTACTTTACCTAAGGTATCTTAGTAATTACATTGTAATATATGTGCGGGGCGACTGTCTCACAAAAAAGTCCAAATTAAAGTAATCTACTTAACCAACTCATAGAAAATGCACAGAATCATAAAATATGTGTACACAGTAATAAAAAGTTTGAGGGGCATCTGTCTCACAAACTGTTTTATTGCCGTAATTCCGATTTCTGTAAAAGCCCGTTGGGGTAATTATCCCACGGAAAATTGAGTTAAGCAATTTTAAGAAGTGCTAAAAGGTTTTTGTGACATGAAATTGCATTAATTGTTTTGATTGATTAATTGTTTCCGGCCGTAACTAATTCACGCGTTGTGATACCGCCTAAAAACATTCAAAAAACTGAATTTTACTTAGTAAGATATTCCATTATTTGTTTTTGGATTGTAAAAATTTTATCTGCTCTCTTAAAATAAATTACTTTTCTTTCGTATTCTTAATGAATCTCGATGTCAAACTACCTAATTGACACCCTCGTAAAATAAATAATTTTGAGTTTAGTTTTAACTCAGTTTATTGAGATTCAGGGTGAACCTAGGAAATTTTTCCTTGAGGTAATCCGGTTTTATATTTATATCACTTAATTTTTTTGTACACGGAGACGTCTTTAATGTATAACCCTCAGAGTTATTCCTATTAAAGATAATTTGTTATCGCTCCCCACCGTTTAATGTTTAACGAAATACGATATTGGGTCTACTATAGTTTTAGTTTTTCATTTCGATATGATACGATACGAACCAAGCAATTTCAAAACATCGTCCTTAAACGATTTCTAAACCGAGGAAAAGCTAACATAATGTTAAGTATAATAAAGTGTAATACATACCCATACGACGGTAAAAATTATTCTTAATTTGATATTGCGGTTAAACAGTACAGTATTGGTTTAACCGAGAATGTCTTAATTATGTAACCTTTTTATAAAGCTCTTAAATTAATACTAGTCTACTAAAATTTAGCAAATAACAGAACCCGGAATTAATTACAAATTATTTTATTTTTAATCATACCCTATGTAAAATTACTTGAGAAAAATTATGGTGAAAAGACTATCTTTCTCCAAAGCTGCGTTTTTCCTGCAAAGGCCACTTTTTTTCTAATGCAGGATTTAGAAAATATTCAACAAACAATTACTGTAGCCGCTATTTTGAAAAATCGGCCATAGCAGACTAAAAAAGCTTCAGATAGTGGTAAACTTTCCACCAACGTTTTTTTAGGCAATATTACATAAGAATATGTAGAAATAAGTAAAAATGCAATTCCGTTTCCCATTGAATCTCCTTCAAGGAAGGTATTTAGTTTTAACATAAGTTATTTATTTTTTGTTTTTTTTTTCAATTTAAACGTAAAAAATATACAGAATAAACAATTTATTCCATGTTTTCCATGTTTATATCAAAGGGCTCATTAATATAAAGATCTGCAAGGACAGCATACAGGTCTCCGTCCACAGGTTCGAAAATTCCGCCATGATTAGCCGGGGGGTTGTGGTGGTCAACAGAAGGCGGGGGTTCAACCTGATCATCATCGATAGGGGGCAGGGCTCAACCTGATCATCATCGATAGGGGTCAGGGGCTCAACCTGATCAGCATCGATAGGGGACAGGGGCTCAACCTGATCATCATCGATAGGGGGCAGGGCTCAACCTGATCATCATCGATAAGGGGCAGGGGCTCAACCTGATCATCATCGATAGGGGTCAGGGCTCAACCTGATCATCATCGATAGGGGACAGGGGCTCAACCTGATCATCATCGATAGGGGACAGGGCTCAACCTGATCATCATCGATAGGGGGCAGGGCTCAACCTGATCATCATCGATAGGGGGCAGGGCTCAACCTGATCATCATCGATAGGGGGAAGGGGCTCGACCTGAATATCATCGATAGAGGGCAAGGGCTCAACCTGGTCATCATTGAAAGGGGGCAGGGGCTCAACCTGATCATCATCGATAGGGGGAGGGGCCCAACCTGATCATCGTCGATAGGGGGCAGGGGCTCAACCTGATCATTATCGATAGGGGGAAGGGGCTCAACCTGTTTATCATCGATAGGGGGCAAAGCTCAACCTGATCATCATTGATAGGGAGCTCACCTGATCATCATCGATAGGGGGAAGGGGCTCAACCTGATCATCATCCATAGGGGACAGGGGCTCAACCTGATCATCATCGATAGGGGGCACGGGCTAAACTCGATTATTATCGATAGAGGGCAGGGGTTCAACCTGATCATCATCGATAGGGGGAATGGGCTCAACCTGATCATCATCGATAGGGGACAGGGGCTCAACCTGATCATCATCGATAGGGGGCAGGGGCTTAACCTGATCATCATCGATAGGGGGCAGGGGCTCAACCTGATCATCAGCGATAGGGGTCAGGGCTCAACCTGATCATCATCGATAGGGGGCAGGGCTCAACCTGATCATCATTGATAGGGAGCTCACCTGATCATCATCGATAGGGGGAAGGGGCTCAACCTGATCATCATCCATAGGGGACAGGGGCTCAACCTGATCATCATCGATTGGGGGCACGGGCTAAACTCGATTATTATCGATAGAGGGCAGGGGTTCAACCTGATCATCATCGATAGGGGGAATGGGCTCAACCTGATCATCATCGATAGGGGACAGGGGCTCAACCTGATCATCATCGATAGGGGGCAGGGGCTCAACCTGATCATCATCGATAGGGGTCAGGGGCTCAACCTGATCATCATCGATAGGGGTCAGGGGCTCAACCTGATCATCATCGATAGGGGGAAGGGCTCAACCTGATCATCATCGATAGGGGGCAGGGCTCAACCTGATCATCATCGATAGGGGTCAGGGGCTCAACTTGATCATCATCGATATGGGGCAGGGCTCAACCTGATCATCATCAATAGGGGTCAGGGGCTCAACCTGATCATCATCGATAGGGGGCAGGGGCTCAACCTGATCATCATCGATAGGGGGCAGGGGCTTAACCTGATCATCATCGATAGGGGGCAGGGGCTCAACCTGATCATCAGCGATAGGGGTCAGGGCTCAACCTGATCATCATCGATAGAGGGCAAGGGCTCAACCTGGTCATCATTGAAAGGGGGCAGGGGCTCAACCTGATCATCATCGATAGGGGGAGGGGCCCAACCTGATCATCGTCGTTAGGGGGCAGGGGCTCAACCTGATCATTATCGATAGGGGGAAGGGGCTCAACCTGTTTATCATCGATAGGGGGCAAAGCTCAACCTGATCATCATTGATAGGGAGCTCACCTGATCATCATCGATAGGGGGAAGGGGCTCAACCTGATCATCATCCATAGGGGACAGGGGCTCAACCTGATCATCATCGATAGGGGGCACGGGCTAAACTCGATTATTATCGATAGAGGGCAGGGGTTCAACCTGATCATCATCGATAGGGGGAATGGGCTCAACCTGATCATCATCGATAGGGGACAGGGGCTCAACCTGATCATCATCGATAGGGGGCAGGGGCTTAAC
Source organism: Neoaliturus tenellus (assembly GCA_030545055.2). Lineage (NCBI taxonomy): Eukaryota > Metazoa > Arthropoda > Insecta > Hemiptera > Cicadellidae > Neoaliturus > Neoaliturus tenellus. The sequence continues at coordinate 122,659,163 of CM061534.1, read as the reverse complement.
CTGATCATCATCGATAGGGGGCAGGGGCTCAACCTGATCATCAGCGATAGGGGTCAGGGCTCAACCTGATCATCATCGATAGGGGGCAGGGCTCAACCTGATCATCATTGATAGGGAGCTCACCTGATCATCATCGATAGGGGGAAGGGGCTCAACCTGATCATCATCCATAGGGGACAGGGGCTCAACCTGATCATCATCGATTGGGGGCACGGGCTAAACTCGATTATTATCGATAGAGGGCAGGGGTTCAACCTGATCATCATCGATAGGGGGAATGGGCTCAACCTGATCATCATCGATAGGGGACAGGGGCTCAACCTGATCATCATCGATAGGGGGCAGGGGCTTAACCTGATCATCATCGATAGGGGACAGGGGCTCAACCTGATCATCATCGATAGGGGACAGGGCTCAACCTGATCATCATCGATAGGGGGCAGGGGCTCAACCTGATCATCAGCGATAGGGGGCAGGGCTCAACCTGATCATCATCGATAGGGGTCAGGGGCTCAACCTGATCATCATCGATAGGGGTCAGGGCTCAACCTGATCATCATCGATAGGGGGCAGGGCTCAACCTGATCATCATAGATAGGCGTCAGGGGCTCAACCTGATCATCATCGATAGGGGACAGGGGCTCAACCTGATCATCATCGATAGGGGGCAGGGGCTCAACCTGATCATCATCGATAGGGGTCAGGGCTCAACCTGATCATCATCGATAGGGGTCAGGGCTCAACCTGATCATCATCGATAGGGGACAGGGGCTCAACCTGATCATCATCGATAGGGGGCAGGGGCTCAACCTGATCATCATCGATAGGGGACAGGGGTTCAACCTGATCATCATCGATAGGGGACAGGGCTCAACCTGATCATCATCGATAGGGGACAGGGGCTCAACCTGATCATCATCGATAGGGGTCAGGGGCTCAACCTGATCATCATCGATAGGGGTCAGGGGCTCAACCTGATCATCATCGATAGGGGGAAGGGCTCAACCTGATCATCATCGATAGGGGGCAGGGCTCAACCTGATCATCATCGATAGGGGTCAGGGGCTCAACTTGATCATCATCGATATGGGGCAGGGCTCAACCTGATCATCATCAATAGGGGTCAGGGGCTCAACCTGATCATCATCGATAGGGGGCAGGGGCTCAACCTGATCATCATCGATAGGGGGCAGGGCTCAACCTCATCATCATCGATAGGGGTCAGGGCTCAACCTGATCATCATCGATAGAGGGCAAGGGCTCAACCTGATCATCATTGAAAGGGGGCAGGGGCTCAAACTGATCATCATCGATAGGGGGTAGGTTCTCAACCTGTTTATCATCGATAGGGGCAATGCTAAACCTGATCATCATCGATAGGGAGCTCAACCTGATCATTATCGATAGGGGAAGGGGCTCAACCTGTTTATCATCGATAGGGGACAGGGCTCAACCTGATGATAATCGATAGGGGGCAGGGCTCAACCTGATGATCATCGATAGGGGGCAGGGCTCAACCTGATCATCATCGATAGGGGTCAGGGCTCAACCTGATCATCATCGATAGAGGGCAAGGGCTCAACCTGATCATCATTGAAAGGGGGCAGGGGCTCAACCTGATCATCATCGATAGGGGGAGGGGCCCAACCTGATCATCGTCGATAGGGGGCAGGGGCTCAAACTGATCATCATCGATAGGGGGTAGGGGCTCAAACTGTTTATCATCGATAGGGGCAAAGCTCAACCTGATCATCATCGATAGGGAGCTCAACCTGATCATTATCGATAGGATGAAGGGGCTCAACCTGTTTATCATCGATAGGGGACAGGGCTCAACCTGATGATCATCGATAGGGGGCAGGGCTCAACCTGATCATCATCGATAATGGGAAGGGGCCCAACCTGATAATCATCGATAGGGGACAGGGGCTCAACCTGCTTATCATCGATAGGGGTCAGGGCTCAACCTGATCATCATCGATAGGGGGAAGGGGCTCGACCTGAATATCATCGATAGAGGGCAAGGGCTCAACCTGATCATCATTGAAAGGGGGCAGGGGCTCAACCTGATCATCATCGATAGGGGGAGGGGCCCAACCTGATCATCGTCGATAGGGGGCAGGGGCTCAACCTGATCATTATCGATAGGGGGAAGGGGCTCAACCTGTTTATCATCGATAGGGGGCAAAGCTCAACCTGATCATCATTGATAGGGAGCTCACCTGATCATCATCGATAGGGGGAAGGGGCTCAACCTGATCATCATCCATAGGGGACAGGGGCTCAACCTGATCATCATCGATAGGGGGCACGGGCTAAACTCGATTATTATCGATAGAGGGCAGGGGTTCAACCTGATCATCATCGATAGGGGGAATGGGCTCAACCTGATCATCATCGATAGGGGGCAGGGGCTCAACTTGATCATCTTCGATAGGGGACAGGGGCTCAACCTGATCATCATCAATAGGGTTCAGGGGCTCAACCTGATCATCATCGATAGGGTTCAGGGGCTCAACCTGATCATCATCGATAGGGGGCAGGGGTTCAACCTGACGATAAACCTGTTGATCATCATCAATAGGGGGACGGGGGATTAATGTGAACACCCAGATAATCATGATCATGGATCAGGGCCGGGGCATTTGAATAACAACTGGTGGGCTGTGACGATGAGGTGGCTGAATTTGGTCTCCCAGAAATTCGGGATCAATGAGAGGAGGCTGTTGGTCAACCCCTATGGGTGAGGCATCTTTATCTGCCATATTTGAAAAAAAAACACCTTATAGTTATGTTAAGTCCACAATTATAACTAACATTGAATTTCATAACTTACTGATAAGGAGTGCAGGAAAAGATAGGGACACTCCCTTCTGTCACTACAGATCCTATCGCACGGGAGGATTTTCCCAATCATGCATAAATACACAACCCTTTTAGGATCACACTTCTCTCAGCTCTTGAACAGTTAGAACATGTTAGAATTCCAGTCATATTACCACATCTTCTACTACTGCCACTTGCGTTATCAAAGCACATACGATTGAGTGTTTTTCCCCCTACCAGTGTTATAGAAAACCAGGTATTTTAAATTCACTTTCTTTTATATCGTTAAGTTCCTTGTCGATTGGACTGAAACTTTAGAATTAATTGCGAGGTTTTTAATTTGGCACAAAAAAGTGTGAGGATTATTAACTTTGTATAGAACTATTTTAGTATTTTTTATTGAACAAGAGTAACGCTAAGCTTTTACAGTCTTGTAATTCAAATGAGTTATTTAAACGTTATAATACGCTGTATTCTACCAATTGGTTGCTATAATATTATTATTATTTTTTTTTTTTTACCAGCATTGGCAGCGATATGCAACTTATTCTTGAAACTCAATTGCTCATGTCATCTAGGCAATGAACCAATGTAAATATATTGAGATATTTAAAGTTAATATTATAGCATATAATATTAACAGACGGGTTTATGACTCCAGTTCAAGTGTGTTTATTTGTCGGAATATTCAACGGTGACGAATTACCCTGCCAATATTTAAATGATAAGCGGGATAGTAAATCGGCCAAGCAAACATCACCTTGGGAATAAAAAACGATCACACGGAAATCATCTTCCCAACAATCTACAAAAAATAATTTTAAGTAAGCTAGTTAATTATTATTTAATTATATCACGTTATTTATATATGATGTGGGGTGCGAACGTATAGGTATGTTGCGATGATAATGTTATAAGCTAATGCTACTCAAGCATCACCTACGAGTAAATTAATTTAATAGTAGTGTATGCAATGATTGCATTATGAAAGTGTTTAAGCCACGAGTGACATGTTAAATTAGATCACGAGCGAAGGGAGTGTTCTAAGCCTCATGAGAATAAATAGATTCTAGGGGCCATGGGCAATCAGTATTGACACAAAAAGGCCAGGATCTGTCCAGTGGTTTTATGTTCAGACACTTAAAATAAATCATTTATTATAATGATTTGAAATCAAATGACTAATCAATATCACATTGGCCTATGTAGTATGTACATAAATTGTTTCCGTTGCGGTACCTTTTTATTTTTAATTATAATTTCATAGTATTTGGAATGAGATTTGACAGGGAGCAAACAATTTAGAAATACAGTATAGTGTATGACTCGGTCAAGTTGGAAACAACATTCAACCCCAGAAGAGCCCGACCGGCCACATTCCTGGGCTCCCCGAGGGGATGAGCGCTAGTTCCTAGAACACTGGCGAGTTTGTATGTTTTGACGGTCCCGATTTTGCACCGGTTTTGGAACTGGCGAATTTGCATCTTTCCGTCGACCCTCCAACCACTGAAAATTTGTCTGGCCGAAAAATCTGTGCTGGTACGGGACAAAAAGTGCAGCACTAGACCGGGGCCTATCCATGCTTTGTTGCGTCACTCATCATTTCCCAGCTCGCCGTTCCCATATGAATTGCATTGCGGCGTCCTGCATCGCTATGCATTGATAAATGGACTGCCTATTATGGATCGAATAAAATATCATTGTTTCTTAGATAAATTGTTTTCAATTTGACATCAAGAAACAATGACAAAATTTTAACATCGTGTTTGATTTGGTATACAATTATTGGAGGCCTATTATTATTAAATGGACAACTTCCATGAAACGATAAGGTTATATAACATACATGGTCAGGGAAATATATGAGAAATGAGGGCCGAACGTAGGACAAATTGTACTGGAAAAAATTTTGTCGTTGATGTGTCAAGTGACAAGTAGTTAAAGTTGAAAACAGTCGGGCCATGGGCTATTTGTAAAAAACCGCCATTTTAAAAATGTTAAATTTTATGTACCGTTACAATGGGTTGCTTGGTGGCTTCTGAAGAATTTCACCCTACTTAGGTTATGTATAGAATTAGTTAGACGGATAAAACTTTAAAAATCTTAGCTAGATTGCCAATGCTACATTTTAAGACATTTCAAAAATATAATAAATTACTTTGGAAATTCATTAATTACGCAGGTCCAGCGTCCTGCATAGTGCTGTAGTTTGGGAATACAATTTGTTTCAAGTTAAAGTTGCTGTGTATCACATAATCAACTACAGTTTCGGAACGAGAAAAAGCAATTGAGGTGGCGTTGCTTTTATTTTGTTCCCGCTAAAATTTGCTACAGAAATTTTATTTACCATTTATTACAAAAACCTTATAGTTTAGTTCCAAAATTTAATAAATATAACAAATAGATATTTTTCTTTACATCATATGTAAACATTCCCTTTATTTGAAGTTTATACGTAAAACCCTCAATTTTAAGTTTGTAGATAATTCTTTTAGCTTACCAGGGATATATAATATCACTATGTTTAATTTGAGGATAACAAGTAATAGGCCTATTTAATTTTATTTGATGTTGATAGTGAAAATAACCGCAAAGTTCCACACTGCTCTAGTCATCCCTTGTAGCAAAAAGGAGGGAAACACATTCAAATTCAATAATGTGTGTAAAGAAATGGGGACAAGAACGCGGCTATTTTCACTGTCACCATAAAATAAAATACAATATTACTAATTTTCCTTAAATTAAACATTACAACTATAAAGTTTTTGTTATAAATAGTAATGAAAATTTTTGTAGCAAATTTCATGGGAAACAGATTTATAGAGCAACGCCACCTTGATTGCTTTTTTCTTTACCAAACTGTAGTTGATTTTCTAAGACACTGAAACTTTAAACTTTAAATTTTTAAGGGGCGTAGGGCGGAAAGCTCAAGGGGGGTTTTCTGGGATTTATGTGAAAATACGCCCCTAATCATAGTCTATTAACAGTAAAAATTGTAGCTCCTACGGAATTACTTCCGACTCTAACCTCTTTTGACCGTTCTATGTATTGTGTGTATTAATACTTGTACTGACATATAAATAGAAATAAAATTATCTATAAGTTATGAAATTCAATGTTAATTATAATTGTGGACTTGACATAACTATGCGGTGTTTTTTTTTTCAGATACGGCAAATAAATATGCCCCACCCCCAGGGGTTGACCAACAGCCTCCTCTCATTGATCCCGAATTTCTGGGAGACCAAATTCAGCCACCTCATCGTCACGGCCCACCAGTTATTATTCAAATGCCCCGGCCCTGATCCATGATCATGATTATCTGGATGTTCACATTGATCCCCCCCCCCCCCTATTGATGATGATCAGGTTGAGCCCCTGCCCCCTATCGATGCCTGCAAAGAGAGAATTAGTATAAGAATGTGCCAAGAAGCGAAGCTGAGAGGCGAGACATACTCAACCAACGTCCGCGGAGAAAACACAACCATCACGCTGGTGTCGTGGTCGAGACTCTTAGTATAGTGAGATTTGGGAACCAATGAAATTTTTAGAAAACCACGGTTGCCCTAGTAATGAGTACCGGTAACGTCACGTGGAGTGATGTCTAGACTAGATATAGAATAGCCGATCTCTATTTTCCCTTTTTCACTCGCGTAGAATATTGGTCTAATATTTACAACAAATTAAAGCATAAAACATATAACTTATTAATGCTAAGATGAGCACAAATAAAATTATTACTTTATGCTAAATTTAGCACACATTTAAATTATTTTAAAAACATTTGTGTTAAATAAAGTAACAAGTTCAAACGACGAGGAATTTAACGATATAAAAGAAAGTAAATAAAAATAACTTTTTTCTATAACACTAGAAGAAGGCGAAAAACTCAATAGTATGTGCTTTGATAACACAAGTGGCAGTAGTGGAAGATGTGGTAATATGACTGGAATTCCAACAACCCCTTCAAGACCCTTCAAGAGCTGAGAGAAGACTGATTCTAAGCAGATTATACCTTCATATTCATACACGATTTAGAGAACCCTCCCGTGCGATAGGATCTGTAGTAACAGAAGGGAGTGTCCCTATATTTTCCTGCACTCCTTACTCACCAAATACTGTCTCTCAGGCGGGAGACAATCTCCCGTTTCTAATACATTTGTCTCTCAGACAGGGGAGTCCTCCTACCTGCAAGGCACATTACATCACAGGTGGAAGGCAACATGTCGTACAACTCTGTTAAAATTAAAACACACAGTTGACATAAGGGAAAATTAAAATTTTTATGTAAAACTCCATAATTCTTTTATGATTGAACTCAACATTTAAAGTAAATGTCCTGATGTAGTTCCTTTACATTTGAATTTTACTCCATACTTAAGTGAACTGAGTATTTTAGTTTCTAAGTGTATTTGTACTCTATTTTTGATTGTGACAGAACGTGAGATATTTCAATAAACCTATATATTCCGTTATTTAATATTTCACTCCAACAATAATTGTCGAACTAGTAATTCTACTTAAATAACACTCCAATATTTTAAGATTCTAAGATTTTTAAATCGATATAATTTATTGAAAGAGTTAATTTTGTATAGATTTTTCTTACTATTATTTCTATTATATTAAAACCTTTGATCCGTAATAATTTAAAAAGCAAGGCACAAGCTAAAACTGTTACATTAGCTGGATGTAAAATAGAAATCTCCTTTGCTTAAGATATTTATTCAAATACAACAATAGTAATACTAAATATCCTAAGATCTTTAACTTTTAATAATATAACACTTAGTAAGAAACTGTTTCAGGAAAGTACTAAAACTAGAGAAAAATATAACATTATTAATATAACTTATAGCAGAATTATTTTTATCAAACCAACCAATCTTAAGAATTGTATATCTCTATATTGCTAATGCTGATGTAGACTATACATCAATTTGAAATTTTTATGTAATTTTTACTAGTTTGTTTTAATATAATAACATTCCGAAAAAAATTCATCGCTCATAATCTTGGAAATAACATATCATTCATTTCTGTTGAAATAATTAAAACACACAGTTCATAAAGGTGAGAATTAAAATGGAACTCCATAATTCTTATAAGATTGAACTCAACATTTCAAGTAAATAGCCTTATATAGTTCCTGAATATATGACTTTTACTCAATACTTAAATGAAGTAATTATTTTCATTTCAAAAGTGTATATGTACTCAATTTTTTTGTCATAACGTGATATATTTCATCTCTATATTGCTAATTTGATGTAAACTATACATCAATTTGAAATTTTTGTGTAATTTTTATTATTTGTATTATTTATAAACATAGGCCTAACAAAAAAATTTCATATCTTATAATCTTGGAAATAACAAGTCGTAAATTTCTGTTTAAATTAAAACACACAGTTTATATTGCTTGAGAATTAAAATTCTTATGTATAACTCCATAATTCTTATATGATTGAACTTAATATTTCAAGTAAATAGCCTGATATATCCTGTACATATTAATTTTACTCCATACTTAAATGAACTGTTTTATTTTCATTTCTCAAGTGTATTTGTACTCTATTTTTTTATTTTTATAGAATGTGAGATATTAAAAAAAAATCATGTATTCTTATATTTAATATTTCACACAAGCAATAATTGTCTAACTGGTGCGTAACTATAGTAAAGAGTTCATCTGTCGGGGTATCCTGTAAAATGCGTATTGATGCAGTGTGGTAGACTATAATTTAAGTAGTAGTTTTTATAATAAAAATATTTTTGAGTCAGATTAAATTCTATTCTAATAACTTTCAAACATATTAAGTATAAGAGTTTAATAAATAAAATAATTTATTGAAAGATTTCATTTTTTATAGATTTTCAACTACTTATTATTATTCCTAGTTAAATAAATCCATCGAGCCATGAAAGTGTAAAAGATAGGAACTATAACCTTACCATTAGCTGGAAATAAAATGAAAATCTCATTTGCATTTTCATTTACTTGAAAAAAATTTCATTTCAAGTGAATAGCCTGATATAGTTCCTGTATATATGAATTTTACTCCATACTTAAGTGAAATGAGTATTTCATTTTTAAAGTGTACTTATACTCTATTTTTGATTTTGACAGAACGTGGGATATTTCAATAAATCATGTATTATTTTATTAAACATTTCACACAAGCAAGTATTGAAATACGAAAATGGTATGATAACAAATCGCAAGAACTTAAACTTAGAACAATATTACACTACGTAAGAAACTGCTTCTAAAAATCTCTAAAATTAGGTGAAATAATACAAAATGTTTTTATAACTTATAAAATAATGATTATTATAAACCCAAACCTATTTAAACAATTTTTTATCTCTATATTGCTAATGCGATGCAGACTACTCAGCAATTTGAAAATTTCATGTAATTTTTTATTATTTGTAATATTTAATTAACTTACCAAAAAAATTCATCATTTTTAATCTTTGAAATAATATGTCTTGTAACTCAGTTAAAATAAAATCACACATTTTAATTGGGTGAGAATTAATGTTCTAATGTACAGGATCGGCTTTTTACGTGAAATGTTGAGTTCAAGCTTATAATCACTTTGATTTGAACAAATGAAAACTGTCATAAGTTGAAACGTATTTAATACATGTTTCTTTTTTTTCAAAAACCTCCATTCGCCGTCACCATGGCCAATAGGCCCTGTGCGGTAATCTAAAGACAGCAAAGTACGGTCACGGCATTAAGTCACATGGGCTAGCCAGAGGTGACCGCTCATGTTTTTTGCATGCAATTACGTCGCCCGGGATCGAACCGGGGACCGGTTGCTTGTGAGGCAGAGCCCTACCACTGAGCTGTCGCTCCCGTAACCACTCAAATACATGTCCGTCACAATGTTATTTAACCACTCCTTGACATTTATGCCTGTTTGATTTTTTTAAAAGAATTTTTACTTACTAATATCTGTGTTGAATTAGGCTATAAAAATATACATTTTCCCAAATTTTACCTTAACATCATTTTCAATTTTTTAATTCTTTCTCAGTACAAAAAATAAGGTTGGGTTTTTTTAATAGATGGGTACATATATTGAAATTCGTACATTGAATCTGTCTTTAAGAACTTTGTTTTTAATCAACTTGCATTACTAATGTCAAGGCAAATTTAATATTTTTTTTAAATTTGTATATAATCAAAGTGAAAATATTTAAAAGTAAACGTGTATTGTTATATTACTTTGTTAAAATTATTTATTAAATTTCATTATATTATTTATGTTATATCCTAGTCTAATAAGACCTTCGACCCATGATACTGTAAAAGTAAGGTACAAGCTATACATGTACCATCAACTGGGAATAAAATCATAAATCCCATTCCCAAAAAAAAGATTGAAATACGGTACGATTAACGGTAACGGTACGACTACAAACCGTAAGAACTTTTCAACTTTTAATAACATAACAGTTGGTAAAAAACTGTTTGTATAAAGTATTAACATTAGAGGAAAAAATACTATTTATATAACTTATACAAGAATGATTTTCATCAAACCAAATCAATCAAAAAAATTTGACATCTCTATATTGCTAATGTGATGTTGACTATAAAGCCCAAACTCCATGTAATTTTTTATTATTTGTAATATTTTTATTAACATACCAAAAAAATTTATCATTTTTAATCTTGGAAATAACATGTCTTATAACTCAGTTGAAATTTAATCACACAGTTCAATTGGGTGAGAATTAACATTCGTATGTATAGGATCGAAATCCGACTATTTAAGTGAAATGTTGAGTTCAATCTTATAAGCATTTTGATTTGAAATTTGTGAATAATAGACGTGAAATTCTTAAGAAACTGAACTTTACTTGTGTAATCGAATTTCAATAGTTCCAAAATTCATATATGATTGAACACACCATTTCACGTAAACGGCCTGATATTGTTTCTGTACATGAGAATTTTATCCTACACTTAAATGAACTACCAAAGTATTAGAAGAGTATCAAAAAATACTTAAAAAATAATTTTTTTTAGAGCTCAGATGAAAATATTTCAATACTAAACTGCTTTAATGCAATCCCACGTTTAATACTAACACATTTTAAATCAAATGCTTATCAGATTGAACTCAACATTTCACGTAAATAGCACAATTCAGGTCATGTATATGAAAATTTAAATTTTCACAAAATTGACGTGTGAGTTTTAATGTTAACTGAGTTGTACGACGTGGTTTTTTTTTTAATATTATGAGTGATGAAATTTTTCGGTATTTTAATAACTTAATTTAACTAATATAAAGTAAGATTAATAATGGCGTATTTGAATTCTTTGTTTATTGGTTGTTACATTTTTTATTTAAGATTTCACAAAATTTAGTGAATATATAAGAATAAAATTTAATATTTTTTTTTACTATCTTATTTTAATAAACTTTATTTTCAATACTAAGTCATATAACAATTATTGCCTCGTTATATCCTATGGCTCATACACATTTGATTTGAGGTTCCTTCGTTCCAACATGTAATTTACAATAGTGAGATCTTTAGTATTTGTAATACCTTAAGTTTACCTGTTATAATTACCTGTGTCTTAATCTATAGGAACCACGCGAATAAAAAAATAGTTTTATAGTAAACTAACAACTATAAACGAAAAAGAACCTTAATTTTTCATTTTTACGGGAAATTGTTGGGGACATATAAAAATATTATAGACACAGAGAAAAATATAACAGTTCACACTGATTTTAATTAAATGTTAAAAAGCAGAAAATTTTCACACTGCAGTCCAGTTAAATAATAAGAACAACAGATTATAAAAAGGTAATTATTATAATAAGTTAATTTTGCTTGCTTAAAAAGGTAATTTTTCAATTTAATATTTTTATTTTCAAAAGAAATATAGGATTTTATAAAATTTTTAACTAATCAAAACATCGTTATAAGTAGTTAGATTTGGTCACTTCTGGCACAGGTCAGCTGCCCCGGAAGCCACGTGCCGGGGCACATAGCTTCCGGTCGTATATTAAATGAGGGGAGGTATGCATAAATTAAAAGTTAGTTCAAAACTGAAATTCAACTTGATAATTGGGTTACGGAAAGTATGTCAAGGTCATCCCGAGTAAGTTTTAAAAAAGCCTATCCCGCTACCACAGGAAATAGTTTCTGAGAGTTGAACTACCCGGTGATAGCGGGATAGGTAGATTTAAGTTTTGAACTTTATTCGTAAAAACAGATACAATCAATGTGCAAAAAACAAATACAATCAATGTGCAATACAGGTTGAATTTTTTGTGATGAAATACGGAGTTGTAAAAGCAAACGCCGACGACGAGGATGAGGTAAAGGCAGAGTCCCCAGATGACGTATTTGACAAGTTTGAAGAAACGTAATATCTCGAGTTGGTTTTCCCGTTCCAATTGCAAACGTTTTAATTTCCAATTTCAATTTTTCTTCTTTCATCTTTTCCTCTTCCACTCTTGTGACGAAGGAAACTTCATCCATCATATCCATCATTAGTGTTGTTTTTTGGTGTTTGAAATTTTGAAACAAGTGATGTTGATAGTTCAAATGTTGGAGACGGAATGAGAAGTGAAAGCGAGGAACGTTAGTTAAACGAAGAAGTGGTGGGGGGAAGTTGAATTACAAAGAAGTGGTGGGGGAAGTTGAATCACAAAGAAGTGGTGGGGGAAGGAGGTTGCTCACCATTTGCTTCCGTACTTGTTGTTGTCGTGTCTGATTGTAGAGGTGTAAGTGGAGTAAGATTCAGCAAACTATCTTCATCAGAACTTTCAACCTTATCACAAATAGGACAGGCGTAAGTTATTTCCATATTCATTTTAACAGTGTTGAATTTACTAACAATTTCGTGTAAAGTATTAAATATTTCTTGCAAATCTTCTTTAGAATTTACTTCGAAACTAGAATTCATTCGTGCCAACGGAGAGTTGTTCATCGTGCGAGAGTCGGCGATTGAATGAAGATCGGCGTTTAGGAAGGAGGCTTATTTGTTGGTGAGCATGAGCTTGTGACCAAGTAAATAGCTAAGTTCCTCTTCTTCGTCTTTTAATTCAATTATACTAACTGAATTAGTTGTTTCGTCTTCCTCACTCTGTGATGATGACGATGAAGAAAATAACTCACCAGGATTTAAATATTTAACCACAATTCTGAACCATCTCATAGGATATTTGTCCATGATAGAAACTAAATTTTAAAACAATTCTTCCATCTCCTCCCTCTCAGTTATTATATGTTCAAACTTGATAAATTTTGCTTCCATGTTGTTAGTTAGAGTGTTGGAAGTGAGATGATTTAAAGTTTAATATAATATTAAATAAAAATTACAACCGGTAGTGGGGGAAATCTCAAGGTCATCCAATTGAAGTTTTAAAAAAGAGTGTATAACTGAAATTACACATTCGATGGTTCTACAGGATCGGAATACCAATCTGATCTGTATTTACATCTTTTTATCATATGTGTACAAAAAGATGAGACTTGGTGCGTTGACAATCAGCTAGATCGAGAGGATGAAATTTGAAACATCTTTGAGGACAGCATGTATGAAAATATCTTGATTTGTAAAATTTGAAAGTTCGCAATTCCGGTGGCGGTAGTTGTTTTGTTTTGCACTTGCAGTAACAAGATCCAAAAAATTCACATTTAGTGCAAGCTAACCCGTCCACCATCATTGGTCCTAAATCTGTACACTGTTGTTCACAACAGTAACGAGGTTCGTACTTGTACTTTTGTTCTTCCATGTTGACGCTGCTGAGTCCAGTGAAAGAATAAGAGTGTATAGTGTTGAATAGTCAGTTTTATGTACTACAAAAAGTGGTGGGGGTAATTTCAAGGTCATCCAAACGAAGTTTTAAAAAATTATACCTTACTAATGTAAGGAATGTTTATACTTAATGTTTTCTTACTGTTTTATACTGAATGTTTTCTCTCTCTCCGCTTTAGCCATAGCGATAAGTTCTTCAGTCGATAGTGGATGTACTTCAGGAAATTTTAAATTAATTTAGCTTGATATCCTTCTTTAGTTAATATATTTAAATCTTCAGTCATTTGTTCAACGGTGTTGTAATCTTTTCCATAGATTTTTCCATCAAGTTCGATCATCATTCTGTATAACATCTTTAAAATTAGGTGTTGACGCAGCGAGAGTCGGGAAGCGAATGATTAGTTATACAAGTATCATTCCCTTTTTATCAACTTGACATTGATCACGTGATTCCTTAGTTTTATTTGTTAAAAGTTATTTAACATTGTAATACTTGTGGAACTTGATGTTATGTTGACCAGTCGGTGATGAAGATGTTGTAGGTTGTGTTGAAAGAAATACTTCATCATCACAGTATTTTGTTTTAGTAAACATCCTTACATTAGTAGCACTAACATCAACAGTTAAGTGATAACCACCGGTAAGTAAAACTCGCATTTCGTTGGTTAAATCTTCAAGTTGTTCAAAACTCGTAATGGTGTTGGTATCGTAAGATGCACACTTGACCTTTAGGGACATGTTGAAGTTTTGTATTTAGTTATAGAGAGCGAGATGTGTACGGTACGAAAGGTAGTCGTAGACTGATGAATTTCACAAGTTGATTTTCACTTTTATTATCACACAAAATTGGGTCAAGGTCATCCCGTGGAATTTTTAAAAAAAGCAACATATTGCTATGTACAAAGACATAACAATATGTTGCTTCTTTTATTTTTTTGTTTTATATCATCTTTATTGAGAAACCATTACAAACATATATATTTACAAAGTTATGTACAAACTAGTTAGTAGTAGGTGTTACATGAATAGTTAGTTCAGTTGAGTTGTTTCCACTCGGTCCGTGTGAAACTAAATAGAGTGCGCCAGGTTGAATAACTCGAAGATCTTCATTTTGTAGAAGTTGTACAAACCGTTTCGGTAGGAAGATTTGAAACTTCGGTTCGTCACCAACTGTATACGGCGCCTCGCTCAATGTGCAATTAATAGCATCACCAACTGAAGTGTCCATCTTCTTGATTGTATGTATGATGTAATGTTTTTCTTCTTTTAGTTCAGAACATATTTTCGTCGGTAAGATTGTTGATTTTGAATGAGCGTTGAATTGATCAACCAAATTTTGAAGAAAGTTCTGCGATGCCATCTTGATGTTATTGTTAATCTTCTTGTTAATCTTCTTGTTAATAATAATGTCCGTCGGAGATGTTGTCTCTTCGGAGGTTCGAGTAATACTCATGCTGCGTCTTGGTAGCGCTCTCACTTTTATTACCGACATTACCCCCCACCATTCTGTTGAAGGAAATTATTCAAGCGGTAGGCATTCTTCAAAGCGCACTGTGACCTTCGATGTTTAAAAGTCTTTGATGAAATACAAAGTTCATTGAAATAGCATTGGAAATCTCTATCTATTATTGCATTTATCACTTCGTTGCTTGTAAATGATTGTATCCAATTAGCTTTTTCCAATCCTCTTGTGTAGATAGTTTTGAACTCTTTGCAGTAATGATTCATAATGTGCGGCATCATGTTATAATTAATAAAACCTTCATCCCATCTTAAGTTGTGAAAATGTTTGTACAACCATTTGTTTGTAACTTTCGCTTTAGTTGTTAGTCTATTGAATGGTAATGGAGGTTTGAATAAGTAATGATAAACTACAGATGTGTTCATATCCAAAATTACTAATTCTTTTATAATAAAATTTCCATCATTTCCTCGAAAAGCTTGAAATTCAATTATACCTTTTTTAACTTCCATTATATGTGGCGCATTAGAAAACGAAACCCGTTTGTTCATGATGAAGTCTCGTCAGCAACTGACTTGTATTACAAACACGATTGTTCTTCTTTAACTTCTTGCGCTTCTTCGTCGATATTAAAGTTGGTGTGATAGTTGTTCAATTGTCTCCACATATCCACTTCTTGAGGTATTCGATTAAAAATTGAAGTATCCACGGGGACCGTATAAAATTGGAACGAAAGGTTGTCTGTCCAATGTATCGATTAGATAGTCTTTGATTATTGCACTTGAAAATATTAGTTGTTTCAAATATCTGGTGACAGGACCGGTAGTACAACTTAAAGTGTAAAATTCTTCTTTAGTCAAATGTAATTTTACATCATGTCTAGTTAAATCTCTGAAGCGAACCATTTGTCCCCCACGATGTTTCACTATATCAACTTCAATATTTGATTCCAATAAACTTAATCTTGTTCTTCTTCCAAATGTGTTGTTACTCAAATAACATTCCAAAAGATGTAAATGTTTCATAAATGATTCCCAAGAAGTTTCAGTGAATGTAACCATTTATTTCCATGATTTAAAATAACAATCGGTGAATAATCCAATGATTTTAAAATTCCAACTGAAATACTTTTCGTCATGCATGATGAAATGGGGTAGAAAATCCGAAGAAATACTTCTGTTAAAATATTAGTTGTAATGTTAACTTCAACCTTTTTTCTTTTTACTTCTTTTTCAGCTTCTCCTTCTTCTTTTTCTTCTTCTCTCTTCTTATGTTTGTTAAACTTGAGGAACTCGTCCATTTCTCGTTCAACTTGTTTTTCTATATCTGAACTATTCTCATCCATTAGAGGTGTATTTTCTTCTCCGTTAGTAGAACTCATCTTGCGAACGATGTTTCCCATACGACGGTCGAATATAAAATGAACTTTCCACTCATGATTTTCTCTCTTTTATGTTTTTCGTGAAATCCTTGAAATTTATACAATCACATAAATGTTTGTTTTCAACTTGTTTTTCACAAACGAAATTCTAACCTCAAAAATTGAAGCAGATAATTCTAACCTCAAAAATCTGCAGTCGTTGTACTAATTCTTTTAAAGTACATTCTTCACAATTCCGGTCAGCGGTGTGTAAGTAACTATTTTATCATGTAGAATTAGACAGTATGCTGAAGTTCCATTCGCTACTGGTTGTTCAAATTCCATTTCAATTTTTATATCCACACTTGATGATTTTACCGATTCATTTTGTTTTGAACAATCGATTACAATTATCGGAGCCTTGGAATAATACTGGTCAGGCGATAATAGTGGTGTATTAGTCTTTCCATAATATGACGATTGAAATCTTGCATACATATCGTATAAAATGGAAAAACGTTTTTTGCTGAACATGACATTCAAATTGTCATACGGAAAGAATTGAGAGTTTAAGAAAACTTTACAATTCTTTATTTTACAGTGATCAAATTAACCGGCATTTGCAGTGATAACATCTTTTCGCTTAGTTTGAAAACCGAGTATTATGTACCTTGCCCGTTCCAAATAAGTTGATGTCTTGACGGTCCATGTTTGTCGTTCTGTCTGAGGTAGTGTAGGATATTCATGGAATTCCCAACTTCGGAATGGCATCACAATATCACGGTCAGACTTTAACTTTCTCAATAATACGATTCTATGTTCATCGGCCAATCTTACATGAGGTACTCTCCAAACAACTTTATCCAATTGTAGTTGCCATTCCAGTTTATCTTCCGTAGTTGCAGGGTCTGCAAGTATCAAGTCCTTGTAGTTGAAGATCTGAGTAATACCAATTCTTGTTTGACATTTATTATTATTCGTTTGTAATCTTCAGCGAATCCCAAAAGCAATCGTAAGGGTACATGAAAATCAAAGTGACCGTTGGAATCCGGTGTTATAGTGTCTTTATCAGGGGCAACCCATCCGGCGGTGACTATTGAATTCTTCTCATGCGGTGTTAATGATGTTAATCCTTTCAATGTCGTTGTTATACCAACCTTTTTTGTCGAATCAACTGTCACCCCTGATATCTCATATCTTATTTCATCAAAAAGATATGCCATCGGGTTATTTATAAAAGGAACTGTTGAAGCAGTTTTTCCATCCAATTTTAATACCCGTCCTTCAATGTACAAATAACTTTCACACGGTAATGTGTAAATATCTTGTTGTTGAATGGGAATCCTTATTTCATCGTTATTGTTTAATTTTGATGAAGTGTAAGGGTTGTGCGTGTGATATTCCTTCTCCCATAGTGTTTCGTCGAATGTCGGTCCTTGAGATATATCCAGGATATCCATCGTTGTTAAGTTTCAATCCAATCTTCTGTAGAAAACGAATGTTGTCCGATGTTAACTCTTCCAATGTCGAGGAGCTACTGAGCTCCCGACTCTTCCGTTGCGGTTTAAATGATAATCCCATGTTGACCTTTATGTTGCCGCTCTGATGTGTATCCGTATAGTTATCGTTTCTCCTCTAAAGTCAACACTAACACCGTCTTGATCCAATATGTTCAGTACGATGTCTGAAATGAAACTGGTGTTTAACGGTAGGTATATCAAGTTTTGTGGCTTCTCAACAATTTTAAAACCAGGAGCCACTGTTGGATAAAATGTATGTAAAATATGCTGATTCACTCCTTCTCTATACGATCCGTGTATAATATTACACGTTACATCGATACTATTGACTTTTAATATTGTAACAGTTGTATCACCTGAATGAGTAGTTCCAGGAGTTAATATATTCTTTTTTGTATCTGTAAATCCTAGTAAACTGCCAATGGAGTTTTCCAAGCTGACATCGATATAATATTTTGAAGTTATTTCTGCTTTTAAAGTATTATTGTTTCCTTTAACGGTGATATTTTCTTCTCCGAGTTGTTTTTGTAGTAATTGGTTTATATCATCGATTTCATAAGCTCCAGTAGGAAATGTAATTATTTTCAATTCTGAGTATTTTCCTGAAGCATCCTTAGTTTCATAATAATGTAGTAAATTGTTCTTTCCTTCCGTAACATTGGGAATTGAGTTGTAGGTAGTTAAATCAAGTAATGCCGCTTCCCATAATCTTTCCTTGGATAGACGCAATGCTAGGAACAGCGTACTTTTCAATGTGGATGAATTTCCACTCAGTGACACTGTATACGATGACATCTTAAAGCTGACTGACACTCTTCGCTAGAAACTCCAAACATAAATGCCCACATATTTCAGTATTGTTAGGTTGTTCTCTTTTGTAATTGTAAAAAATGTTTTTGGAGTTTCGAAAATAATGTTGCAGTTCTTTTGGCGGTGGTAGATTGCCAAAACTGTCAAAGTAGTAAACGGTTTGTCCGAGCTTTTTATAGCATACCCAATGAGTGCCTGGACCATAGGTGGAATCCAAATTTACTATTCCAGTTTCATTTTCCCATATTTTAGTTGGTAATGCATCTTTCATAAAAACTCCTCGAAAAAATGGTATTTTCAAACATTTTACATAATCATTTAACTGATGATTTGTTAAGGCTTTATTTGGAATTATCAATTGATTCTTCTTATTTAGTACACACGGTACGGTCTTAGGTATAAACCTGCTCCGTTTTTTACCATTGACCAAATAGAAGCTTTCTTTACTGTTGCTTTACGAGTTCTACGACGTCTCTTCTTAATGTTTCCACCTCTTTTGGGAGCTCTTCTCTTTGCAGGTCTTCCTCTGCGACGTCGTCTTCCAGCACCAAATTTAGCTTTCGTCTTCATGGCTGTAGTTACTGCCCAAGCCGCTGCTTTTTCTGCAATACTTGCGTCACTTGATTTTACTCTTTGCCAAGCTCTTTCCGCTATCATTTTATCCGCTATTGATCTATTTGTTGAATCTTTATACTTTGAATATGCTATATCGTGTTCTTTGCAAGCTTGATCTAATTTATTAATTCCAGGATCTCCTTTTGCTAAACGTTTTGACAACTTAGTTCCAGGTCCACAGTATTGATAACCTCCGGGCAGATGTAATTCGTATGGTAAAGCGTCTATCACTCGATTCACAACAGCACCAATTGGAATCCGTCTGAGCAGGGATAATGCAGCTGATGTTAAACCACGTCCTCTCTTGCCGCTGTCTTGACGACGACTGAGCGATACGGTCTTCATTATGCTGTTTTATGTAACCAACGTCTTCACTCTATGAAATACTTTATGATAATGAATCCTTTTTTGTGTATTCCATACTTAAATATTCACAAGCTTTACCCGTATATATCGATGATTGTATCTTTAATCCATTTTTCTCTCTTAGCACCTTCGATTTTATCGTGATTTGATTTACCAATTATATGATTATGCATATCAACAACTGCATTACCTACAAGATTCATTACATACTCTACATTAGTAGCATCTTTGTAATCTGTTGGATTATCAAGATTTGTGATACGTTTACCATTACATGTATACACAGATGGATCGTTATTAGAGGTTGCTATAACTTGATTAATAGTAGCAACATCATTCGGAGCTATTCCTGCTGATATGTTAGATATTCTTCTATTTTTTCCATCATATAAGTTATTTATTTTATCTAAAACTATAGTTTGTTTCACAACAACACAATCATTATCATCTTTACCAGATTTTACATGGGTTAATCGTCTACCTCCACATATAAAGTTAACACCAGTAGCTGATAGTTGTGGCACTTGTGTTAAAATAACAGCATCATGTTCTTCCGTGCCTAAACTTATATTTGACAATCTTTTATTTTTTCCATCCCACTTGTTATTTTGTAGTTGTAGTAAGGTAAACTTTTCACTTCCTTGCACAAACTCATCACCTTTCTTTGACACCACCTGATTTTGTTTAACAAAAGCGGATGTTCCTTTCTTCAAGCTTTCATTCATTTGTCTCACAGTAGCAGCATCCGATGGAGTTGAACCATCTTTCAGATTGGACAACACTTTTCCATGACAATCAATAACAGCACCATTATATAAAATATAATTATCTTTAATGTATTTAATATTAACACCATCACTTTCTTCTTTAGGATATCCAATATCGTTTATAGTATATTTATAGAAGGAAAATCCATCTTTTTTCTTTTCCGGTATTACAGAATGCAAATAACGCTTATTGATTGTATCTGTATCCTCGGTTGGATCTGCTACATTAGTTATTTTATAATTTAAAGCATTGTACTTTTTTCCACTTTTAGTCTTTTCCAACAGTAAAGCGTATTCCATCGCAGATAGAAAATAGCCTTTATTAACAACATCTCCATTGTTGACTGGTTTTGCAACATTAATAACCCTGTGAGATTTTGCATCATACAGTTGGTTGTTGTCGAGTTTTAAACTTGTAGATGTTTCCTCCTTTACTGTTTTTAAATTTGTTGCATCTCCATCTTCTTCTGGATCCTTAACAAACTTTAAACGTTTATTATTTATGTTATAGTCACCTTCGGGTGTTTGCGGTAATCCACTTCTTTTTCTGTTTTCTCCAACTTGCACTCCTAACGCGGAGTATCGTCCGAACTTGTCGACGCTCATGTTAGAACTGACACATTATACGCCTGCAACTCTTATATATCCGCGGACAATTATACGATTATGCCGCGATTCCTGAGTTCGTCAATCAGAGCTACCCATTCATTATTTAAACCTGTATGACCGGCTTCCATGGCTTCATGCAATAGTCTCATTCTATCAACCAATTTATTGATGTCGTTGTAGTAAATCACATTCGTATTGTATAGATTTTTCATCAATCCTTTGCCAGATGTTGAAGTATCTCCTTTACTCTTTTTACCATGTTGTTCAAGAAGTGATAAATCCATAAGTGATAAAGATTTTCTTTTCAGTGGTTGTCTCACCGCTGGTGCAGTACGTAATGTTGGCAATTTTCGTGGAGGAAACAACTTTTTTATAACAATGTTATATTTTGTTGCACGTGAACGATTAATCATTGCATCCTTTAAGTAGTTTCTTTTATGAGCGTTAGTATTTTGTAGAATCTCCTTAAAAACACTTAAATCTTTGGATGAATATCTTAGTGGTATGTTTTTAAAAATTAATTCATAAAGTCCTTTTGTTCCTTTATATTTATGCTCACCAATAATGATGTAATCGTCTTGTGTTATTTCAAGCTTTGAATCGCCGATCTTTAATTCATTCCCATCAATTCTTGCTCCGTATACGTGTGATCTACTCAAATTCGGGTTTGATTTCATGTCATGTAGCATTTTCATTATATATTTTCTTCCAAGAGGTCCATGTTGTAATATATCGCTACTCAATTGAGTTAAATTTGGAATAGATTGTTCAGCTTCAGGTATTGGCTGTTCTTCTTCCTTTTCAACAATTGGTTCTTCTTCTTCTTTTGTTTCTTCTTGCTCACTAGCACTTGTATATGAATCATCATCTTCTTCTTTTTTTAATGCTTGTACTTCTTGTTTAGAAACTGGTAGTAAAACATCTCCTTCATAACGAGGTTTACCAATAGTTTCTGATATCTGTTTTAAAGGTTCCGTAATAGGTTTAAATGTAGTCTCTAGAAATTCTTCTCTTTCACTTAAACCCATCCTCAATGCACGATTCTTCATCCTAATAGAATCACTGAGTGATTTTATTTCTTTCAATAGTTTTTCTTGATTCACCATGTTTACACTGTGAAGTTCAACGTGTAACTAGATGTAACATCGGTAGTTCAACGCATAAATACAAATTTATCCAACCCTATACGATATCTACCATTTTTAATATCTTCTTCCTTCATAATAACAAGAAAGCCATATTTCTCATTCCATGCTTTGCCACACATCTCTTTAAATTTCTCAAATGCCATATCCGCATTTACATGATCATTATATATATATGTTTTAAATTTGTTTCATCTTGCTTGAAGATGATCAACATATTTGCATTGTCTCTTATGAGTTGTTTTGGAATCTTACTGTATGTTTGACCAATATAAATGCTATCGATATTATGATGTCTTCCCATAGCGAAGTAATTCCTTATAGTGTCGTGATTTTCACAAGACACATCGTCAAAAATAAAAATAGAAAATGGTTTT